>QRDG01000079.1:0-478247 GCA_012064385.1 Puccinellia tenuiflora | reverse complement strand
CAACTTTCTTGCTATGGGTTCCACTTTGACATGACGCAGCCGAGACACAAACTCATAGAAAGTGATCAAATCCCTTCCCATGACATAGTCTCCGATATAATTCTTGAAGCTAGGGAGAAGCTAGCGTATCACCCCACCTATCGTGAAACCGTCTTTTATCTCGTGGTTCCAAACAAGCACTAGACCATGATGTATCTCATGCATTATCCTCAGGTGTTGTTCGAAGCAAGTGTTCTCTTCCATCTTGAGTGAAAGAAAACCGTTCAGACATTCGAACCTTACAATTCTAACTTGTGCTGAAAAACTATTTTTCAGCTCATCAACAATCTCCATTGCAATCAAGTTCTTGAATTGTCTACTTAGGTCAGAATTCATGAAGGTGCACATCATCCACTTGACTTTCAAGTAGGTGGTTCAAAACCACTCCATGTACTCTTCATAGCTTGTAGAAATATTTGGGTATTCTTCTAATGGTTCATCTAACACGTAGAGCTCAGCATTGGTGTGTAGGACTTTTTAAGATGCAGGTACTACTCAAAAAAATTGACCCATCGAGACGCAGTCTTTCAGCAACGAACAGACTATCGTAGTCAACCATGATCTACAAGGATTTTTGCAAAGACATCTAAGGACTTTTGTTTATGATAATTTTAGTCCATCTTAATCAAAATTACTACATGAACTCCCACTAAACTCAACATCTCTCAGCTTGTTTTAGTGACACATGATCCAAATCCACTACACCACAACCAATTATCACGTGAGATGAGTAGCTTCAAAGGTGAACATCGCCATGTTGATCATATCGTCCATATGACTCGTATTTAACCTTTCGATTCTTCTGTTCCGAGGCCATGTCTGTACATGCTAGGTGATGACAGAATTGATGAGAGTGTTTCTACCTCAACTACGCCAACAAGCACTCTTGATACCCTCAAAGAAAAATAATATATGGGATAGGTTGAGCCTCCAAGTGCAGAGTATGTAGAAGTGGAAGTTTTTCCCCACGAGGGTGACTCGAGGGTTTAATATCGAACTCTCAGGGAATCGGTAGTGGGGATTTTATCTCCTTGTCCTTCTCTAGATTTCCTGCAAACAAAGTAGATTGCTTTGTGCCCTCAACCTCACCAAGTGGTTGTCAAGCACAAGGTGTGAGAATGATATTAAGATAATAATGAATGCAAAACAGTAAATAAATATCCAGTGGTGGTAAGTAGTAATGCAAGGATGATAGTAATGATGATGGATGATATTTTTGGGGTTTTTATATGAGTATGCAATGAATAAAAGTGTTTTTGTATTTTCTGATTTTAAAATGGCTGAATGTAGAAAATGCTTAAAAGTGGTTGGAAAGTTGTTTCTTATGATTAAAAATGGACCGGGTTCATGGTTTCACACATGCACTCTCTCTTTAATATAGTGTGGCAAATAAGTAGACATAGGATTAACATATGAGATTGCAAACAAGTTTAATGACATGTTACTAATTATATGGGCATCACGTCCTAACATAGAGACCTTTTGATTATTAGTCTCACTTATACTCCAACAAGATGCGAACTAAATCATAACACCTCAGTAATTAAGATGACTCGGAGTATAGCCTTAAGATTAATGACATGAAGTGAAAATAAGAACATGCTGGATCTAGTCATAGGTAGAGGCTTGTCACTCCTCATACCTTGCAACACGGTATTTTGGTTTATCCCTAGTGAGGCAACAGAGTAAGGTAAACACCCAATGGATCGCGATATTAAGTTGTCAGCTTATCACATCACCACCCCCGTTACTCCAACTAATGCACACGTTCCCCCTCACACGCTCTCATAAACATGCTTGATCAAAACAAGGATACAAGAACGGGGTACATAATATGCATCTACTTTCATAACTGAAATAAACATTGCAATCTCAACATATATTAACTCATAAAAAGATCCACCACAAAGGTAATACAACGATGACCGTAATCATGTTCAGCAGCTCATACGGTGCTAATTAGTGAAGCTCAAGAGAGAGAGAGATACATATGCTACTGCCACAAACCCATAGTCCAGAGGTGGAGTACTCCTTCTTCATCATGGAGACGGTGGAGATGTCGATGGAGAAGAAGGAGACCTCTCCGGCAGCACTCCGCCGGAGTTTCCCCCCTCCAATCTGCAGCCTCCTGGTCTCTGTTTCTTGTTTCTCTCGTGTGGCGGCTCTCCCTTCGAAGAACGTCGGGGGGCTCTTTATATAGGCGTTTTTAGGTCATGAGGATGCTTCAGGGCGAAGGATCGACGTAAACGGGGCCACGAGGGCCAAAAGAGGTGGGCCCACGTGGCCCCTGTACCTGGCCGCATGGGGCACTCCCTTTTGCCCCTCCGGCCTCCGTTCGCTTGCTTCTTTCACTCCTAGGTCTTCCTCCTTCCAAAATAATGATCCCCGTAAATTTATAGCTCATTATGACGTCGTTAAGGCCCTGAAACAAATAAGGAAAGAAATAGGGATTTTCTGCCTACGCAGGATTAATTCCATAAAAAGGGGAAATCATTATTAATTACCAAAAATCATTAAATAATAGTAATATACCCCTTATATGATGCAAATATGAATGGAATACAAGTATTATAGTGCAAAGTTCATGTATGCATTAATCACTAGGCTCGTCAGGGAAACCGTAGTATTTCCGCATGTGTAAACTGGCTTACACCCGTTGTATGTGGCGTTGAATCTATCACACCCGATTATCACGTGGTGCTTCGAAACGACGAACTTTCGCAACGGTGCATACTAGGAAAGAACACTTCTTGATATTAACATGAGAGATCACCTTATCATGCTACCGTCGCGATCACATCTAAGCATAACAATAAGGTGCATAAAAGGATTAACATCACATGCAATTCATAATTGTGATATGATATGGCCTTTCTTCTTGTGCCTTTGATCTCCATCTCCAAAGCACCGGCATGATCTCCATCACCGGCATGATCTCCATCATTGTGGCGCCATCACCATGGTTGTCCACCAACTATTGCAACTACAACTAATGCTACTCTTAGCAATAAGGTAAAGCAATTACATGGTGATTCAATGACACGCAGGTCACATAAAATAAAAGACAACCATATGGCTCCTGCCGGTTGCCGTACTCATCAACATGCAAGTCATGAAAGATTACAAACATGATCATTGCATACATTATCACAAATCACACATTGACCATACCACATCACAGACCCTGCAAAAACAAGTTAGACGTCCTCTACTTTGTTTATGCAATTTTTACGTGGCTTGGGTCAACGAGATAGAACCGTTCTAATCTACGCAAAACAACAACGGTGATATAGTAGTTGCTTATTTACTCATCCTTTTGAAAGGCCTTCCATTGAAAATTGCATCTTCACTAGAGCAAGAGAAACAGACACCCGCCAGCCACTTATGCAATACAAGTTGCATGTCTATCGTGGAACCGGTCTCTCGTGCGCGGACGAGTAAGGTTGGTCCGGGCCGCTTCAATCTCACAATACCGCAAATATGCAAAGTGCATGCTAGAAGGTAGCAACATAAAATATCAACGCTCACAACTCCTTGTGTTCTAATCGCACCAACATATACGAATAGATCTAGGCTCTGATACCACTGAAGGGGTCGTTGCATAGAAAACAAAAATTTTCCTACGAAACAAGCGGAAGAAACCCCACGATCTAGATCTATTAGATGAAGCTAGCGAAGTGGAGATCCAATCTCTTACCCTTGAAGATCGAACAAATGCGCTTTGTCGGTGCAGGGGTTGGCTAGTCGATCCCCGCAACTAGATTCATCTAGTCGTGAGGAGATGTATTATCCTCAAAGATCCAATCCGATGAAGCGCCGCAAGTAAGGAGGGAGTGGATAGATAGATCTCAGCACCACGATAGTTGTGGTGGTGTTGATGGTGGAGATCTCTCCACGGATAGGGCATCTCCAAGCCATGAGCGAGGGAGAGAGGAGGAGGAGCAAGGCGCGGCAGCCCTAGCATGGGAGGGGTGGCGTGGCTAGGTGGAGGTGGAGAGGGGGGTGCGGCTAGGGTTTTGGGAGGGGAGGCGGCAGCAGCCCCAAGGGTGCCGCACCCATTGCCCTAGCCCTCCTTATATAGGAGGCAGGGTGGGGTGTGCCCCAAGCCTCCTAGGGGCGGCTGACTTGGGTGGCTTGCCCCCCAAGTTAGCCGCCCTAGGGTTAGGGCCGGCCTCCCTCAAACCCTAGCCCGCATGGGCTTTTAGGGCATTGGTGCGGCTGGCCCATTAGGCCACCGCACCACCCTTTTATTCCATGTGGGCCCCATACTCCTATGGGCCCCACTTCTAGACTCCTCTAGAACCTTCTAGAATATTCTGGTACTCTACCGTAAAATTCCCGAACCTGTTCGATACCTCCGGAAACCACTTTCCTTATATGAATCTTATTCTCCGGACTCTTCCGGAACTCCTCGTGACGTCTAGGATCCCATCCGAGACTCTGAATCACCATTCGTTCATCAAATATCTCATTGCTAACCCTAGCTACATCAGAGCGTTAAGTGTGTGACCCTACGGGTTCGAGAACATGCAGACATGATCAGATCAATAATCAATAGCGGGACCGGGATGCCCATATTTGACTCCTACATATTCAACGAAGTTCCTTATTGATTGAACCACGGTGCCGGAGATTCTTAATCTCATATACGATTCCCTTTGTCTCACCGATATTTAACTTGCCCGAGATTCGATCGTCGATATCTCCATATCTAGTTTCATCTTGTTACCTGGCAAGTTCTCTTTACTCGTCCATAATATAGGATCTCCGTGATTACCACTTAATCACATGGTTGCAACCTTTCTGATGCTATATTATCGAGAGGGCCCAGAGATATCTTTTCCATTAGAAGGAAGGACAAATCCCACTCTTGATTCATGCACCCAACAAATACCATCGGAGATACCTGAAAGCCACCTTTATAATCACCCAGTTACGAAGTGACGTTTGATGTCCACAAAGTATTCCTCCGGTAAACGGGAGTGACATAATCTCATGGTCTAAGGAAACTATACTTGGCATACTAAAAGTGTTGGCAATGAAAACTGTGTGACACGATCAATTGCAACTCTTTATTATCGGGTCTTGTCCATCACATCATTACTCCTAATGATATGACTCCGTTATCAAGTGACTATAACAAGTCCATGGTTAGGAAACTCTAACCATCTCTTGACTAACGAACCAGTCTGGTAGAGGCTTACTAGGGACAACTGGTTGTTTATATTCCACACATGTATTATGTTTCCGGTTAATACAATTATAGCATGGAGAATAAACTGTTATCATAAACATGAATATGCTAATAAACCATTTTATTATTGCCTCTAGGGCATATTCCCAACAAGCTCAACTCCCACGACATGCGACAAAAGATGCTTGCAGAGACAGGTCAAGGGACCGAGGATTTTATCTCCTCGGCAAATGCAGCACGTCGTGGACGTGGTGACTACAGGCGCCAAGAAAAAGGTGGGCGTGGTCGTTCCCCTGACCATGACCGCCGCTATGATCGACGGCAAGACGGTGGTGATCGTGGTGACCGCGGTGATCGCGGTGGTGACCGTGATCACTGTGACTACCGCAATGATGATCGCCGTGATCGCCGGGATGATGGAGGTCGGCGCCGCAAAGGTCGCCGTGGACGCGCTCCTACACCGTATGAGGACATCACCTGCCAGATCTGTAAGATCCATGGCCACTCAGCTGCTGACTGTTGGTGGCGCTGTGGTGATGATTCTGATGATGATGGTGCTGATCATGAGCGCAAGGATGCTCACGTTGCCTCCTACGGCGTTGACACCAACTGGTATGCGAAGTATGAAGGGCGTGATCATGTCCACACTGTAGATGGTAATGTTATGAAAATAAGTCATATTGGTCATTCAATATTGCATACTCCCCATGATTC
This sequence comes from Puccinellia tenuiflora, assembly GCA_012064385.1. Classification (NCBI taxonomy): domain Eukaryota; kingdom Viridiplantae; phylum Streptophyta; class Magnoliopsida; order Poales; family Poaceae; genus Puccinellia; species Puccinellia tenuiflora. The sequence continues at coordinate 472,300 of QRDG01000079.1, read as the reverse complement.
TTTGCAAATAAAAAATATCCTACAATTTCCTAATGCTTCCATTAATCTCCTTTCAGTTCATAAACTCACTCTTGATAATCACGTATTCATTGAGTTCCATCCCTATTTCTTTTTGATTAAGTATCAGGCCACCAGGAGAACTCTGTTTAAAGGACCATGCCGTGATGGACTCTATCCGTTAGTGCCCATCTCCACTGGATCACACAAGCAAGCCTTCATTACAATAAAGCCATCTTCATCCACATGGCTCCGCCGTTTAGGACACCCTTCCTCTTTTGTAGTTCAACAAGTACTTCGGAAAAACAATATTTCATATTCTCCTGAAATAAACCCTTATGTTTGTGATTCTTGCCAATTAGCTAAGAGCCATCAATTGCCATACCCTGTATCCACAAGTGTCTCTACTGTTCCTTTGGAACAAAGATTTTCTAATGTATGGGGTCCTACCGCCGTGTCTGTTGGCAAGCAGTCATATTATGTAAGATTTATTGATGATTTCAGTAAATTCACTTGGATTTATCTCCTTAAAAATAGATCTGAGGTCTATCAAGTTTTTCTTAATTTCCAAGCACTTGTTGAACGCAAATTCAATAGGAAAATCATTACCATGCAAACTGATTGGGGGTGGTGAGTATGAAAAACTCAACAGTTTCTTTCAAAAAATAGGCATCACCCACCATGTTTCATGTCCTCATGCTCATCAACAAAACGGTTCAGCTGAGCGCAAACATCGCCATATTGTAGAAGTTGGGCTTGCTCTACTTGCTAATGCATCTATGCCTCTCAAATTCTGGGATGAAGCATTTCTTACAGCTACGTTTCTTATAAATTTGCTTCCTAGTAAGGTGATAAATTTTGACACCCCGGTTGGCCGTCTCTTACACACTCAGCCCAACTATGCCTCTCTTCGTGTGTTTGGCTGTGCTTGTTGGCCAAATCTTCGTCCCTACAACAAACGGAAACTAGCTTTTCGTTCTATTCAATATGTGTTTCTTGGTTACAGCCCACGTCATAAGGGTGTCAAATGCCTAGAACCTAAGACTGGACGCGTTTATATCTCTCGAGATGTGGTTTTTGATGAGCATGTGTTTCCTTTTGCCTCCCTAAACCCAAATGCTGGTGCGCGTCTCCGCAATGATATTCTTCTTTTACCTTTGGATGCACAATCTACACCACCTTCTCATGGGCCTCCACTACAACACCGATTGTATATGATACGCCTATTTAACCAGCTTGAGTCATGCTGCACACTCTCGTTCCACCAGGAGAATGCATCACAGTGGTGACATGTATAACAGGGAGATCCTAGGCGTGATCGACCTCGATATGTAGCTGATCATAAAAAGTGGGTTTTAAAATAAAAGTTAACTAATGTTCGCTGTGTAACTATAATAAAATGTATGAAAGAATAAACCAACATACACGCGTTACCTTTAAGAGCATTTGAGTATTTCTCTTCTAGAGGCAAGCATGGCTGGCCATTGGAATCACGCTTTGGTCCTGACCTCACAATTTCTTTCTGTCTCCTGTATGTAATTCTCGCCAGATGATTTTTCCGTGCATGTTCTGTCGTATACTTAGGGAAAAAAAATCTGTACCAAACACATTGCTGTTTGCTCGCTTATGGAGAGCCTCTATAGCAGCCCGATCAAGTTTCCTCAACTTGGAGGATTTAGGCTGCTCTACGGCAGAGCGACCACGTTTCCTTGAGGTGGAGGATTCAGGCCGCTCTACGGTAGAGGGATTTCGTTTTCTAGGCGTGGAGGCTTTGGGCTTCTGTACGGCAGACTCGTCATTAGGTTTCCTTGACGTCGAGGCTGCGACCCCTCCTACAGTCCGGCTACGTTTTCGCGACGTAGAGGCTTCGGCCCCGTCAACAACAGCCTGACTGCGTTTCCTCATTTGGTTCTAGTGGTTTAATTTGAGCTTATTCGTACGACCTGAACCATAACTGATAGTGTCAATGGATTGAATTGCATGTTTATAATTTCATACCGATGGATATAATCAGCATACAATGAGGAAATTAAAGCGAAAGTGTACTAACTGAATATGCAGTCTGAAACAGTGTAAGCAGGACATATAATATTGAACGGAATAGCAGATGTATTCTAAGAACTCACCTATCCCGAAGCCATTGCAAAAACTGGGAGCAGAAAATCCGCAGCCTATGAAATCCGAGTCAATAAAATGGAACCAAACTGGAAGAACTTGGGAACCGGAATGAGCAGAACCTGCGGAATTTTTTTTGGATGTTACAGACGCTGCTACGCAAACAATGCATAATATGAGGAAATGGTTATTTGGGAGGACAGAAAATCAACCTAGCAGTAGGACATCGGCACTGGAAGCTCGGCTCGAGTGGAAGTTGTATGGAAAGGATTGAGATAACACATTTTATAGGAGAGGAGAGGTGTAACGCACCGTAATCACTCCACGCCGGTGCTATGGCCATGATGGGTGCCATTAGAGGGCTGCACGAACTAAAAATTAAACCGACCTCGCTGCTGGAGGCATGAAGAGCAATCACGAGCGACCCCTCAGTTCATCGCCATGAATTAGGGAAGTTAAGATAGGTCGAGTTGAGGCATGAGTCGGATGGCCGCCGGCCGATTCGCGTGTGGCCAGGCCGCTGCTCGAACTGTCGGTCGATCGGCCGGGCCGCTGCTCGCACACGCGGTCGATCCGGTCGCCTCACGGTGGATCGTCCTCGCACGGTCGCCCCCCGTCGCCCGTCTGCTCGCCTCCTCGTCGCCCGCTCTCTGCGTTGACCACGCGCTCGATCCGGTCGCCTGGCGGTGGGTCGTCCTCGCACGGTCGCCCCCCGTCGCCCGTCGCGCTCGATCCGGTCGCCTCGCGGTGGGTCGTCCTCACACGGTCGCCCCCCGTCGCCCATCCGCTCGCCTCCTCATCGCCCGCTCTCTGTGTTGACCAGAGCCAAGCGGTAAGCGAAGGATAAGCGAAGGATTGTTTTTTTCTGGAGAAGTTGTTGGGCTTTGCCCGTACTGGGCCGAAATGCACCAGGAAACACGAAAATGATGCCCAGAGCAGCGTCCCTCAGGGACATCCGGCCCAGGAGGAGCCCACTCGGAAGAGCACGACCATTCGACGGCCAGAAACGTCCAGAAAGAGGATCCGACGGTGACAACTGGGTGAGGAGGGCAGAGTGCGTGAGAGAGCCCCTGGTTGCTGCGGTTGTAATGTCCCTAATATGCCTTTGCCCATTATACCAATTGTTACTACTAATGCTGCTGGTGATGTTGGTTTAGATCCTACTCCAACAGGAAGTGAAAGTGCTGAAAATCCTGCTCCAAATGAGACTGAAATCAATGAAACAAGTGATTCTGAAAATACAGAAGAAGACGAAATTGCAGATTCTCTGCCAGCCTCGGATCAGGTGCTGTCCGATCCCGAGGAGGATCCTCCTGCCAGCCCTGCAGCCGCGCGGGATCCCGACGTTGTCCCGGGGTCTCCACATGCCTCCCGCCCGTCCGCGCGCGCCACCTCACCTGGACGGGACCAAGAGCCCACGCGCGCTGCCCCTTCTGCCGCCCCACCCCATGACCGGAGCGCCACCTGTCCGCATCGCACAGGTGTGGATGCTGCTGCCTCTGGATCCGCTGCTGCTGCTCCTGGATCTAGTGTTTCCACCGATCCTGTAGCCCCGCCTGTGGCAGCTCCACGCACACGTCTTCAAAAAGGTATACATCATCCTAAGGAATACAAAGATGGTACTATTCGCTATGATACACAAAATCGTCGAGTGCGCTATGGTTTGCTTGCAGCTACAGGTGAACCTCGTTCTCTTTGTGAAGCGCTTCAAGATACAAAATGGAACTCTGCCATGCAAGAGGAGTATGATGCCTTGCTGCATAACAAAACTTGGCATCTTGTTCCTCCCATTGCTAATAAAAACATCATTGATTGCAAGTGGGTATATCAGATCAAGAAACATGCAGATTGTACCATTGCTAGGTATAAAGCTCGTCTTGTTGCAAAAGGATTCAAGCAACGATATGGTATTGATTATGAGGATACATTTAGTCCTGTTGTTAAAGCTGCAACCATCAGAACTGTCTTAGCTGTTGCAGTTTCACGAGGTTGGAGTTTACGGCAGCTAGATGTCAAGAACGCGTTTCTACATGGTGTTCTGGAAGAGGAGGTTTATATGAAACAGCCCCCTGGTTTTGAGAATCCTGACAAACCACATTATATTTGTCGTCTTGACAAGGCATTGTATGGATTGAAACAAGCACCTCGAGCCTGGTTTTCTCGTCTTACATCCAAGTTGCATGATCTTGGATTTATTTCTTCCAAGGCTGATACATCCCTTCTTCTTTATAACTGGTCAGGTATCACTATATTTGTTCTGGTTTATGTTGATGACATCATTGTTACTAGCTCCTCAAATGATGCTATATCTACCCTGCTTCGTGATCTCAATGATGATTTTGCTATCAAAGACCTTGGTGACTTACACTTCTTTCTTGGCATTGAGGTTAAACACACTCCAGATGGTTTATTGTTGACACAAGAAAAGTATGCTGTTGAGATTCTTGATAAAGCTGGTATGCGTGGCTGCAAAGGTTCACCTACGCCCCTATCTTCTCATGATAAGCTGTCTCTTCTGGAGGGGACGCCTTTAGGTCCTGAAGACAGCACTCAATACAGCAGCATTGTTGGAGCCCTACAGTATCTCACTATCACACGCCCAGATTTGTCTTTTTCCGTCAATAAAGTTTGTCAATATCTTCATGCACCTACTACATCACATTGGACAGCTGTGAAGAGAATATTGCGTTATGTTCAGGATACATCCAAACTTGGAATTACTTTTAAACACTTTGCTGCAAATTTTCTTAGTGCCTTTTCAGATGCTGATTGGGCTGGATGTCTTGATGATAGGAGATCCACAGGAGGTTTTGCAATATTTGTTGGACCAAATTTGGTTTCATGGAGTGCCAGGAAGCAACCCACTGTTTCACGTTCTAGTACTGAAGCTGAGTATAAAGCTCTAGCCAATGCCACAGCCGAACTGATTTGGGTTGAAGCTCTTCTAGGAGAACTTGGTGTCAAGTTACAGCAAAAACCGTGTTTATGGTGTGACAATTTAGGTGCAACTTATCTATCTGCAAATCCTATTTTCCATGCCCGTACAAAGCATATAGAAATTGATTTTCACTTTGTGAGAGAAAGGGTAGCAGACAAGAAGCTTTATATCCGTTTCATTTCCAACAAAGATCAAGTTGCAGATGGCTTTACCAAAGCTTTGCCAGTCAAGGAGCTACATGAGTTTAGGCGTAATCTCAACCTCTCTGAAGGTTGTGATTAAGGGGGGTATGGAGTACGATGTATGCGTACGATGGGTATGGAGTAGTACTCCAACCCTAGTATGTCTCTTGTATGCCATTGTGATGGGGCTTTCCATCACCTATATAACACGTACCCGAGGCCCCCAACAGGGTCATCGTTTCTGCCCTAGTTTAGATCGATCATAAACTTAACTTGATCTCGTACGTGTGGTCATCGATCTAATTATTGTGGACTAATATAAATGATTTTTTGTGAAATTTGACCAGAATTTGTCGGAATGGACTATATATATGTGTGAAATTGTGCATGTTGTGGTTGTGTGAAAGTGTGAAATTAAAATGAGTTGCCAATATTTTGCCGGGATGTTGATTAATTTCCGTCTCGACAAATTTTGGCACTCCCTCTTAGGTCCTATTTCTAGGAAGGTCATGTCGAATTTTTTCGTGAAAAACGATATTTATATGGTTCTAATAATTGTATTATTTGTTCTACACCGTGCAGGCGACAATGGTCACTTTGAGCGAACGTGTCATGAATAGATACTTGAGGCACGCGACGGAAGACATGTTACGGAATAATCGCAAAATGATACAATGTCCGTGTCGAAAATGCTTACTAGAGGGCGCCCTCGACCCCTTTAGCGGACAGTTGCTGGAGCACCTGCTCAGGCGTGGTTTCATGGAGGGGCACACTCAGTGGATAAGTGATGATGAAGATGATGACGAAATCCATGGGGCGGTGGAAGGAAATGATCAGGAAGGGCAGCAGGTCAATGATGACAACGAGGTGCAAGAAGATGATCAAGAGCCTGCTCATCCGACACATGATATATATGCTGGAGAAGACAGCGATGAACAACACGTAATGGAGGAAGACGAGGACATGCGGGCACCGCTAACTTCAGTCGTGTAGGACCCTCATCTCAAAGAACTGCTTCTCAAGAAGACGACTTACCCCAGATCTGCTGCAAGAGAGCAATCTAACCCGGCGCAACTAGAGATAAATTCGAATACTCCGTTGTATCCAGATTGCGAACCGGATGACTCCCGCTTGAAAGTAGCGCTCGATGTTCTGCAGATGAAGACAAGATACAAATGGAGCGACGTAAGCCTCGACGCAAGTCTGCAATACTGGCAGAGCAAGCTTCCGAAGGAGAACACGTGTCCTAAAAGTTGTGACGAGGCCAAGAAAATCGTGTGCCCCTTTGATTTACCGCACGAAAAACACCACGTGTGCATCAACGACTACTACATCTTTCGGGAAGGGGACGCGGACAAGACCACATGTCCGGTGTGTGATACGTCTCAAACGTATCTATAATTTTTGAGTGATCCATGCTAGTTTTGTGATATTGTCACATGTTTTTACTGTCATTTATATCATTTTTATGCATTTTTTCGGACTAACCTATTGACAAGATGCCCAGTGCCAGTTCCCTGTTTTTGCTATTTTTGTATTTCAGAAAATTTATTTCTGGAAATATTCTCGGAATTGGACGAAAATTTACGGTGATTTTTTATGCGACGGAAGACACTTGTGGACCAAAGGGCAGCCTGGGGGGCCACCCACGGGGCAGGGGCGGCCTGCTGCCGCGGCCCCACCTGGACCCATAGGTGGGACCCGCCCCTGCTCCTGGGGCGTCCCCTCAGCCCCCTCCGACACCTATAAAATCCCTTTTAACCTAAAAACGTGAGGGCGGCGATTATTTTCCAGAAACTCGACCCCGACGCGCCATCACCGAAAACCCTAGTTCGGGGTCCAATATGAAGCTGATCCTGGCACTCTGCCGGAGGGGAGATCGATACCGGAGGGCTCTTCATCGTCATGCCCTCCTCCAAGATGATTTGTGAGTAGTCTCACCTTGGACTATGGGTCCATGGCAGTAGCTAGTTGGTAGTCTCTCTCTCTCTTGTGCTTCATGTCTTATGATCTTGTGAGTTGCCTAACATGATCAAGATCGATTATTGTAATACTATGTGATGTGTTTGCTGGGATCCGATGGATTATGAAGTTATGTTCAGATTGTGCATGATTCTTATATGAGTAATTTATGTTCTTGCATGCTCTCCGATGTGCGTAGTTAATTTGGCCAAGTGATTGTGTGTATCTCCAAGAGAGGGTATTTATGCTAGATAGTGGGTTCATGCCCTTTTGTTCCTGGGCACGAGTGACAGAAACGTCTAAGGGCAAGGGTGTGCTATTGCTACTAAGGGTAAAACATCGGTGTTAATGTCTCTTTTATATTAGTATTGCTTACTTCATGCACTTTACTTAATGCAATTGTCTGTTGCTTGCAACTTAATACCGTTCGGTGACAGGCTGGATAGCGATCCCACGATGGACTTTTTAGACAAAGACGCAGTTGGACTCAACGGTCTTTGTTACTTGTCGTGATGCCTCCATAAATATTATCATGTCCTTTTGTCATAGCTAAATTGGGTTTGTGTCATGATCTTGTCAATTGCCTAGCTGTAATTCGTTCACCCATCACATGCATATTTTATTTACTTGAGAGACTCCACTAGTGAACCCATGGCCCCCGGTCCATCTTTTTACATTGTTTATCACCTCATTTACTTGCTTTTAATAATCATTACTCTTTTGGTCACTTTTCATATTTTATCTATTTCATCATACAATTAACCGCTTTGTTTTCTGCGAGACCGGAAAGATTGACAACCTTTCCGCCGTTGGGGGCAAAGTATTTTGGTTGAGTGTGTGCAGGTCCACGTCTGTTGAAGGTCAAGCGCCAGAGATCTTCAACATTCACCTATTTATTGATTTCAAAGTACTACTGGTTCGATAAACCTCGGTTCGTTAAACGAGGGAAGACTGCTACTAGATACAATTCCGCCTTTGCTTGGGGCACCACCCAACTTATCAATATCTACCATCAAGCAGTTTTCTGGCGCCGTTGCCGGGGACTTTGGAGCTACAATAAGGGGAGTATCATACTCTCAATCTCTTTACTTTGTTTTTGTCTTGCTTGCTTTATATCTTGTTTAGTTTATTTTCCTGTTTCAAAATTTTAAAAACCCAAAAAAATTAGTGTAGTCTTTATTCCTGTCTTGTTATTTTATCTTATCGTTATGTCTTCTACTAAAAACACCAAGTTGTGTGACTTTACTAGCACTAATAACAATGATTTCATATGCTCTCCAATTGCTCCACCCGCTACTAAAGCGGAATCTTATGAAATTAAACCTGCCTTGCTGAATCTTGTTATGAAAGAGCAATTTTCTGGTGCTAGTACTGATGATGCTGCCTCTCATTTAAATAACTTTGTTGAGTTATGTGATATGCAAAAGTATAAAGAGGTAGAAAGTGACATCATAAAACTGAAACTTTTCCCTTTCTCTTTGAGAGGGAGAGCAAAAGAATGGTTATTGTCTTTGCCTAAAAATAGCATTGATTCTTGGATTAAATGCAAAGATGCTTTTATTAGAAAATATTATCCACCTGCTAAAATCATACAACTAAGGAGTAACATTATGAACTTTAGACAATTTGATAATGAACATGTTGCTCAAACTTGGGAGAGAATTAAATCTATCGCTAAGAATTGTCCCACGCATGGATTAACTATGTGGATGGTTATCCAAACTTTTTATGCAGGTTTGAATTTTTCTTGAAGGAACCTTTTGGACTCGGCCGCGGGAGGCACCTTCATGTCCACAACATTAGGTGCAGAAACTAAACTCTTGGATGAGATGATGACAAATTATTCACAATGGCACACCGAACGAGCTCCAAGTGGTAAGAAGGTAAATTCTGTTGAGGAAATCTCCTCTTTGAGTGATAAGGTTGATGTGATTATGTATATGCTTGCTACAAATCAGTCCAATATTGATCCTAATAATGTTCCACTTGCTTCATTAATTTCCCAAGAAAAGGATCAAGTTGATGTTAATTTTCTTAATAGAAACAACTTCAACAATAATGCTTATCGAAATAATTTTGGTGGTAATAACTATAAGCCTTATCCTCCCAATAATGGCAACTTTTATGGTAATTCCTATGGTAATTCTTATAATCCTAATAAGAATGTGTCCTCTGATCTTGAAAATGTTTTAAAAGAATTTATCACTTCGCAAAAAGCTTTCAACAAAACTGTCGAAGAGAAGTTGGAAAAACTGGATAGTCTAGTCTCTAAAGTAGACGTTCTTGCTCATGAGGTTGAAATTTTGAAAATTAGAACCACTCCAAATCAAGACAAACATGCTGAATCTTTAAATGCTATCTCTCTTCAAATTAATTAAAATGAAAGGATGATGGCTCTCTTGAAAGCTAGGTGGGCTAGAGAGGCTGAAGAAGCTAGAATTGCTGAAATGAATAGGAAAACTGTTAAAGTTTATACTATCCAAACCACTAAAGAGGATCCTCCTAGTTTATTTAAAGATGATGAAATTGATTTTGATAATTGCAATCTTACTGAAGTCATTAAGTTCCTACAAAAACTTGCTAAGACACCGGACGCTAGTAAAATAAATCTTGCCTTTACCAAACACATTACCGATGCTCTTATCAAGGCTAGGGAAGAAAAACTAATGCTTGAAACCTCTATCCCTAGGAAGTTAGAAGATGGTTGGGAACCCACTATTAAGATGAAAATAAATGACTTTGATTGCAATGCTTTATGTGATCTTGGTGCATGTTTCTGTTATGCCTAAGAGTTTCTATAATATGCTTGATTTAAATCCTTTGGAAGAGTGTTATTTAAATGTTCATCTTGCTGATTCTTCTAAAAAGAAACCTTTGGGTAGAGTTGATGATGTCCTTATTGTTGTTAATGATAATTATGTTCCCGTTGATTTTATTGTTATGGATATTGAGTGCAATGCTTCTTGTCCTATTATTTTGGGAAGACCGTTTTTGAGAACTATTGGTGCTATTATTGATATGAAAGAGGGAAATATAAGGTTCCAGTTCCCCCTTAAAAAAGGGATGGAACACTTCCCTAGAAAGAGAAATAAGTTTCCTTTTGAATCAATCATAAGGTCAAGCTACGCTCTTGATGTTGCAAAGGCCTCCGAAAAAACTTGATATTTGGCATTGCGCCTAGCTAAAAGGCATTAAAGAAAAGCGCTTGTTGGGAGGCAACCCTTCTTTTATTTTCAGTTTGCTTTTTTTCTTTTCTTGAGTCATGAAGTTATTACCTCTGTAGAAACTTCATTGTATCTTTTTCTTTTGGTTTTTTGTGCCAAGTTTAGCCTCTAATGCATTGAAAGTGCGAGGTATTGTGTTACTGTCCAAAAACAGATTCTGTGCGCCTGTTGCACGAAAATCATAAAATCGCCAGAATTTTATATTTTTCTGATAATTTTTGGCAGCAAGCCTGATGCTTGTATCAATCTTTTGTTAGTTTTTAGTTTTTTGATTTGAGCTACAGAAGTGCCTCGAAAAATTCGATCTTTACAGACTGTTCAGATTTTGACAGATTCTGCTTTTATTTTGCATTTGTCTTTTTACCATCGTCATATGTGATACTCTAGGGGTAGAGTGCCACATTGAGGCTTAGTGAATAGTAGATAATGTCTAATGAAGTTGGTTTGCAATTTGTCATGAGTTGAACACATGTGCATTTTAATTTATGAGCACTAACCCTCTAATCAAATTATGAGAAGTTTTGTGTGAAGGGAGTTTTTAAGTTCCAAAGGAGAGGATTATGAAAAATTGAGGATGGATCAGCTCTCAAGCTTGGGGATGCCCTCAAGGAACCCCCTCTGAATATCAAGAACTATCAAGAGTCAAAGCTTGGGGATGCCCAAGGAATCCCCTCATCTTCATCGACTATCATAAGGTCGTCTTCGTTGAACTTCGTTTTTATCACTTTACATATCATGTGCTATGCTTGGAGCGTCCTTTTACTTTCAATCTTTATAGTTTGTTTGCTAGTCATATCTTTGTTGGATCCTAGTTTTATTTGTGTGGGAGAGAGACACGCTCCGCTTTTTCGTTTGAATACTCCTTTGCTTCGCTTATATCTTTTTGAGTATTCTTAGCTACTGTCTGTTTTCTAGTAAGCTCTCGGTTTTAGCTTTTATCTTGTTTAGAGCTGCTAGTTGTTAAGTTAAACTCTCTTGTTCTTCACTTATACTTGTTGGAGAGTTGTTGTTGAAAAATTGCTTGAATTGTCAATGCGACAAAATGTTGTTTGTGTGATGATAGAAAAAAATGAAAAGCCTGCATAGTTTTGTAGATCATGGTGTGGATACTTCATGCTTCTCAATTGTTTTGAGATGTTAAGTTGAATTCTTAAACTTGCTGGTTATTTGAGTGGAATTGATTAGTAAAGAAATATGGTTGAAAGCTTGAAATTCTGTGGTTTTTCACAGTTGTTAATTCATAGTGCTAATCTTTCCATCAAAAAAAAATTGTTTGGTCAACAAGGGAGACGGTATAGAGTTTTTATGGTTATGACCGGTAAATTCGTACTGAGTGTATGGTTCACTCGTGCATCCAATCCCCAAAGCCAAACTTTCTTGCCAGCTGAGTCCACCATATCTACCTATGCATGGTATTTCCCACCATTCCAAGTAAATTTGTCATGTGCTACCTTTAAAAATTCAAAATACTTCTTCTTTGTGCCTCTGTTTTTAAGCTCATGAGGGAGCAGTAGAGAGCTAGATATAACTTGTGACAAGCGAGGTCATTTCCCCCCTTTCACCCAGTGTTGATGGATTACGTCTTCACTTGAGTCAACCCGAGAGCAGCTTAAGCAAAAATATAAATATAACTCACAATTCTCCTCCGCGCAATGCAAATCTGAGAAATCAGCCCAAATATTGGACAGTGGTGAAACCAAGGAGAAAGAAGAGCGTACTCGCTCTTCTAAGAACCAGCTGCTCTCACAAGTCTAAAAACCTTGCTTGTCATGAGGGACTAGATAGTTTATCTTTTGTGAAGTCGTTGACGAAAGCATGCATACCTCCAAATCATTTTACTTCTGTTTTAAAAACCAAAAAGCTCTAGCACATGACTAATCCCTGCTTCCCTCTACGAAGGGCCTTTCTTTTACTTTTAATGTTGAGTCAGTTTTCCCTTTTTCCTTCTATCTCCACAAAAGCAAACATCTAGCATTGACCCTGGGTATCATTGAGCATATTACATTATCAAGATTAAACATGAATCTTTATATTGACTTTATCTATAAGATAAGCCGTTGGAAGTTGAAGCTCTTTGCTAATGCTTATATCTTCCTTTGTGTTGATTCTCAAACACTTTTGTCATGAAATTATTATCCTTGTGAATTAGTCAAATATGTTGATCACATTGTTTTCATGTATTTGACATACTATTTATGAAAGGTTTTGCTTGGATGATTCAACTTGTTTATTCATTGCTTTCTTGCTATCAATTATAGACAATTGTTTTGTATCTCTTCATTCACATCCTTTGATTTGCATCACTATCTTGATCAAGATTGTGTTGGTCGCATGCCTCATCAAAAATTATTTGTTATCACTTACCTACTCGAGGACGAGTAGGAGTTAAGCTTGGGGATGTTGATACGTCTCAAACGTATCTATAATTTTTGAGTGATCCATGCTAGTTTTGTGATATTGTCACATGTTTTTACTGTCATTTATATCATTTTTATGCATTTTGTCGGACTAACCTATTGACAAGATGCCTAGTGCCAGTTCCCTGTTTTTGCTGTTTTTGTATTTCAAAAAATTTACTTCTGGAAATATTCTCGGAATTGGACGAAAATTTACGAAGATTTTTTATGCGACGGAAGACACCTGTGGACCAAAGGGCAGCCTGGGGGGCCACCCACAGGGCAAGGGCGGCCTGCTGCCGCGGCCCCACCTGGACCCGCAGGTGGGACCTTCCCCTGCTCCTGGGGCGTCCCCTCGGCCCCCTCCGACACCTATAAAATCCCTTTTAACCTAAAAACGTGAGGGCAGCGATTATTTTCTAGAAACTCGACCCCGACGCGCCGTCACCGAAAACCCTAGTTCGGGGTCCAATCTGAAGCTGATCTCGGCACTCTGCCGGAGGGGAGATCGATCCCGGAGGTCTCTTCATCGTCATGCCTTCCTCCGGGATGATTTGTGAGTAGTCTCACCTTGGACTACGGGTCCATGGCAGTAGCTAGTTGGTAGTCTCTCTCTTGTGCTTCATGTCTTATGATCTTGTGAGCTGCCTAACATGATCAAGATCGAGTATTGTAATACTATGTGATATGTTTGCCGGGATCCGATGGATTATGAAGTTATGTTCAGATTGTGCATGATTCTTATATGAGTAATTTATGTTCTTGCATGCTCTCCGATGTGCGTAGTTACTTTGGCCAAGTGATTGTGTGTATCTCCAAGAGAGGGTATTTATGCTAGATAGTGGGTTCATGCCCCCTTTTGTTCCTAGGCACAAGTGATAGAAACGTCTAAGGGCGAGGGTGTGCTGTTCCTACTAAGGGTAAAACAGTGGTGTTAATGTCTCTTTTGATATTAGTATTGCTTACTTCATGCACTTTACTTAATGCAATTGTCTGTTGCTTGCAACTTAATACCGTTGGGTGACAGGCTGGATAGCGATCCCACGGTGGACTTTTTAGACAAAGACACAGTTGGACTCAACGGTCTTTGTTCCTTCTCTTGATGTCTCCATAAATATTATCATGTCCTTTTTGTCATAGCTAAATTGGGTTTGTGTCATGATCTTGTCAATTGCCTAGCTGTAATTCGTTCACCCATGGCCCCCGGTCCATCTTTTTACATTGTTTACGACCTCATTTACTTGCTTTTAATCATCATTACTCCTCTGGTCACTTTTCATATTTTATCTATTTCATCATACAATTAACCGCTTTGTTTTCTGCGAGACCGGAAAGATTGACAACCTTTCCGTCGTTGGGGGCAAAGTATTTTGGTTGAGTGTGTGCAGGTCCACGTCTGTTGAAGGTCAAGCGCCAGAGATCTTCAACATTCACCTCGTTGTTGATTTCAAAGTCCTACTGGTTCGATAAACCTCGGTTCGTTAAACAAGGGAAGACTGCTACTAGCTACAATTCCGCCTTCGCTTGGGGCACCACCCAACTTATCAATATCTACCATCAGTGTGCAAGGCTGCTCGATACAAGAAAGGGAGGAACAAAGCTCCTCGAAAAGTTGTGTGGTACTTTCCGCTCATCCCCCGTCTGCAGCGCTATTTCGCGGACCGTAAGGAAGCAAATCTCATGTGCTGGCACGCGGAGAGAAGGGAGAAAGTTCTGAAAGATCCAGAGCGGAATGAAAAGGTAAATCTGACACACCCTTCGGATGCATGCCAATGGAAAGCATTAGACGATGAATATCCAACTTTCGGGGCAGAGCCAAGGAACATTAGGTTGGGTGCGAGCACCGATGGGCTCAATCCGTTTGGCAACCAGAGCAGCACACTGATACGTGTCAAACGTATATATAATTTTTGATTGTTTCATGCCACTTTTATACCTTTGACACTTGTTTTCATACTAAGTTTATGATTTAATTTGACTAACCTATTAATATTTGCAAAAGTGCATAATGTTCTTGTTTTACACTTTGATGTGTAGGAATCACTTTGAAATTGGCAAAAACTCAAAAGGAGCCTTGTTGGAGGTGGACTCTGACTTTCCTGAAATCTGTCCTTCTCACAGATTTCAGAGATTGACAGTTTGAGACCAGAAGATGACGTCAACTGAAAATCAATTTGCCTGCAACGTTGTGGGAAATTTTTATAGCTTCATATAAGCCCAAGAACAGTCCAATCGGAGGTCCGTAGCTCCGGGAATCTCCGTTTTACTGAAGGCCAAATATCTGATTACGGGATTCCGAAAGTTGGTGACGTGATTGACTCCAACTCTTACCAAACTTGGAGGATTCGACCAAGCCACGACTTTGGGACCTCATTAAGGATATGAGGGGTCCCTACGAAGGTTCTAGAGGTGCCCAAGAGCCATTGGATCAAGGGGCCATCCATCGAAGGGCCGGGAAGCATTGTCTCCACCTATATAAAGAGAGGAAACCCTAGTTTTGGGGGCAGCCACCAAAAGCCATGAATTTGCCTCCCCCTTGGCCCTCATCTACAAGGGGGAGGGCTCCTCTACAACAACAATAATTCATGGAGGAAGGGGGCTAGGGGGCGGCGCTCCCCCTTGGCCGGCCGGCCGCCGCCTCCGCCGGCGCCGCCTCCGCCTTGCCCTTTCCTCCATGGCCGCCGCCTTCACCGCCATCTCCATCGACAATTCCTCCATAGCTACAGCGGTCCACTCTCTCACAAACCTCTGTAATCCCCTATGTAAACATGGTGTTTGATGCTATAAAATATTATCCTATGATCTATGTCATGTTTATGTAGTTCCTTGTTGTCTTATGGTTGAATTATTGAATGTATTTGGTTGATTCGAGTTGTATGTTGATATGGTATAGTCCTATGGTGCCCATTATATACTTGCGCGCGTGGATAACATCATACAGTTTGTAGTATGTGAAGGAGGCCGGGGGGTAGGGCTGCCGGAGTGACAGAAACCTAAGCCCCATCCTAGTTTTTGACATTGTATGGGATAAAGAGGACCTTATGATCTTAATGCTATGGTTGGGTTTTTACCTTAATGAATGTTAGTAGTTGCGGATGCTTGCTAATGTTCCAATCATATAGTACATGTAATCACAAGTAGTTGAGAACGTGTATGCTTTGCCTCTCTCACATAGAAAACTGCATCGAAGACGATGAACCGAATAACTTCACTAATTAATTATGAACAATTCTGCCACACCTTCCACCACTTTTCCACACTCATGGTTCCGTTATTTATGGTCTTTTAGTATACTTTATTGCTGCAGCAACTAACTTTTATTTTCTTGTTCTTTATTATATTGCAAAGCTATCCTTTCATACCCGTTTTATTCCTATAGTTTTATTTCCTATATAGAGCAAACGTTCGGTGTGCGTAGAGTTGTGTCAATGGTTGATAGAACTTGAGAGAATACTTATACTACCTTTAGCTCCTCGTTGGGTTCGACACTCTTATTTATCGAAAAGGCTACATACGATCCCCTACACTTGTGGGTTATCAAGACTTTTCTGGCACCGTTGCCGGGGAGCAATAGCGTGGGATGAATATTCTTGTGTGCACTTGTTTGCTTTATCTCTAAGTAATTTTTACTTTCAGTTATAAGTTGTTTTCTATCTTAGTATGAATAGGGAGCAAGAATTACCAAAAAAATTAGTTGTACTTGTTATCTAAAACTTTTTCAAAAAGAGAAGTGATTGGAAAAAGGTGCAATGGTTAAGTGGGGGTCGACCTTGAACACTTGTGTTCATGTCTATGAAACCAAAGCAAATTTTTCCATGTAAGCTTCTCAGCTAAAAACATGTATATATTATGTATATACCACTGTAATATAAAAATAATATATATATGTCCTTTAGTTTATTTATGATGCAAGTTTGTTGTTTTGCTGTCCAGAAACAGATTCAGTGCGCCTGTTGCACGAAATTCCTAAAATCACCAGAATTTTATATTTTCTGATAATTTTTGAAAGCAAGACTTATGCTTTTATCTAACTTTCATTAGTTTTGACTTTTCTGATTTGAGCTACGTAGGTGCCTCTTAGAAATCGATATTTCCTGACTGTTCAGTTTTGACAGATTCGTGTGTTTATTCAATGTTGTACTTAGGGTTCAAAAGTTTCCTTAGTTTTTCGACGGATAACGGAAATAATAAGAAACCTCGGTATTACAGTGGCTAATGTTCAATAAACATTGTGAAATTTGCCAATGCTTGAACATGAGTGGATTTTATTTAACAAGTACTAACCCTACTAACAGGGCCGGGCCGGCAAAATCCGAGGCCCTGTTCGAAACTCTAAAATGGGGCCCTATCTCACGCGAAATCTGAACTAAAAAATAATTCTAATGTATATGACATAATATTTACATAACAATTGGATATAGAGAATCATACCTATTTAACTCCAAGTTGCATGACATTGTCATTTTTTGGGTTCTTTGAAATGAAAAATTTAATGATATTCTCATAATCAATCTTCTCCAACACTTCGCTCTGAAGTGATGTTGTTGCCAAATCATTGAGTGCCAAATCATTGAGTCTTTGTTGAAGTACAAGCGGGTAGAAGGATCAACCGACTATTACCGGATAAAACATGTGATGGTTCTTTTCTAATAAACCCGTCCATAACACCTTTTGAGATTTGATTAAATTATGTTCTTTTTCTTTTCTCTTGCGCTTCTGGGAACCGGACTCATCTTTCCCAGGACGATTCAAAACTTTATTATTGAAACACAAGATAGAAAAGATGAATAAAATAAAATTGAAGTAATACGGTATCAGATATCAATTAGAGATTATGCGTCAGTGTGTTACAATTAAATGAACCGTCGCACTCACCTAGTCTCGTGACTTATCCCGTTGAACTGCTATATTGTAATCTTTGATCAAGGAGGCAAGAATCAATCTCTAACTCTAAGGATCCCTGCCAGAAGTTAACTAAGAATTTAGTAGTTAGAAATTAGGAGTATGAGCCAAAGTTAACCAGAAAAGAGCCAGCGGCAAGCTACCTGTTTTGCCGATCAGCCGATCAACTAAAGAAGAGGGGGTGAGGAACTGTGCGGACTCGCGGTCTCGGCGTGTCGCCCGTCGCCGGCAATCTGGAAGCCTGTATGGGATCGATTTTATTTGTATTTGACATGTATATGTTGGGATCGATTTGCTTGGCCGTTTGGGTCTTTCGTGTTCTGTTCGTTCTGGAGATACGCAACCTGGGGAATCGCGAAGGGCCGTTTCGTGGAAAGTCACGAGCGGTTCACACAGAGTCGCGGACTAATGAGTTTTGTGAAGTTTTATGTGGATATAGTCTAAAAGATCCAATCAATATGGTGATATGAGATGAATGAAAAGACACAAGAGCTCAAGCTTGGGGATGACCAGGTACACCCCAAGAGCATATTCAAGAATATTCAACCATCTAAGCTTGGGGATGCCCGAGGCATCCCTCCTTATTCATCAACAAATATCAGGTTGTCTCGTTCATGATCTATATTACTCATATTGTCCTTATATAATAATTGTATGCATGTGGACTTTTGCAAGAATTTTTATTGTGACAGAAATATAATTAAAATTTGCTTATGATTCTACTGAAAGTTACTATGAGAGAGGAAAACATGGTTCTAAATATCTCATAGTATTTAGTCTCCTCTCTTTATGTTGAAAGTTTTGAAGTTGCATTTGTTTTGCCCTCTTATGCTAGTCACATTATGTTTCAATGATTTATTTTCTTACAAGATTCCTATGCATAGCAAGAGGGTTAGATTTAAATGTGTTTGATATTTGCTCCTTGATGCTCTCCTTATTGTTTCAACTCTTAATCTTATGAGAGCATCATTAAAATAAGCCTAGCTAAAAGGCATTAAAGAAAAGAGCTCATGGGAGGCAACCCATTTTATTTTTACTTTCTGTTTCTTTTTGTTTTTCTTTGTGCTTGGATGTTGTTGCCTCTGTAGCAACTCTCTTGTATCCTTTTTGTTTCAGTTTTTGTGCCAAGAATAGCCTCTAATGAGAGGAAAGTTAAATTTTTGAGTTGCTGTCCAGAAACAGATTTATGTCTGTCACCATACGAAATTCTAAAAAATCACAGAATGTGATATGGGTCTGAAAATTGTTGATAGTAAGCATCAGGGATTTTTTTCTAACTTTCATTAGTTTTAAGTTTTCTGATTTGAGGTGTTCCAGTATCCCGAAAAAATCGTCTTTACATTCTACTCTGTTTTTGACAGATTCTGTCTTTGTTCTTACATTGCTTCTTTTACGGGCAAAGTGGAGTTCTTTTGATCCCGGAGCATCACTTAGATCTTTGTGGCAGTAGCTAATGTTTAGGAACAAGTTCATTTAATTTGTTAAGTGAGAACTGAAGGTGGATTATTTTGTTTGAGAACTAACCCTCTAATGAAGTTTATTAGAAGTTTGGTGTGAAGAAAGTTTTCAAGTATTCAAAAGCGAGGTGATGAAGGAAGATCAAGAAGGGATAAAATATCAATATTGGAGAGGTTCCCATGGATCTCCTCTGAAATATACAAGAAGTCACAAGCGTCTTGATGGTGGATATTGATAAGTTGGGTGGTGCCCCAAGCGAAGGCATAATTGTAGCTAGTAGCAGTTTTCCCTCAATTAAAGAACCAAGGTTTATCGAACCAGTAGGACTTTGAAATCAACAACGAGGTGAATGTTGAAGATCTCTGGCGCTTAACCTTCAACAGACGTGGACCTGCACACACTCAACCAAAATACTTTGCCCCCAACGGCGGAGAGGTTGTCAATCTCTCCGGTCTCGCAAAACACAAAGCGGTTAATTGTATGATGAAATAGATAAAATATGAAAAGTGACCAGAGGAGTAATGATGATTAAAAGCAAGTAAATGAGGTTAAAAACAATGTAAAAAGATGGACCGGGGGCCATGGGTTCACTAGTGGAGTCTCTCAAGTAGATAAAATATGCATGTGATGGGTGAACGAATTACAGCTAGGCAATTGACAAGATCATGACACAAACCCAATTTAGCTATGACAAAAAGGACATGATAATATTTATGGAGGCATCACGACAAGGAACAAAGACCGTTGAGTCCAACTGCGTCTTTGTCTAAATAGTCCACCGAGGGATCGCTATCCAGCCTGTCATCCAACGGTATTAAGTTGCAAGCAACAGACAATTGCATTAAGTAAAGTGCATGAAGTAAGGAATACTAATATCAAAATAGACATTAACACCGCTGTTTTACCCTTAGTAGCAATAGCACACCCTCGCCCTTAGACATTTCTGTCACTCGTGCCCTGGAACAAAAGGGGGCATGAACCCACTATCTAGCATAAATACCCTCTCTTAGAGATACACACAATCACTTGGCCAAAGTAACTACGCACATCGGAGAGCATGCAAGACCATAAATTACTCATATAAGAATCATGCACAATCTGAACATAACTTCATAATCCATCGGATCCCAGCAAACACATCACATAGCATTACAATAATAGATCTTGATCATGTTAGGTAGCTCACAAGATCATAAGACATGAAGCACAAGAGAGAGACTACCATCTAGCTACTGCCATGTGATGCCCACAAGTATAGGGGATCGCTAAAGTCTTCGTTGGGAAGTATTACCCCAAATTTATAGTTTGACACGATGGGAACACAAGAATATTAATAAGACCTTAGCAATTGAGGTGTCACTCTCAACCAGACCTGTATATCAATAACTTGCAGCAGTAGTAGTGATGGCAGTAAAGGATTCAAGCGAGCAGAAATAAAATAGCAATAGTAACAAGGATTTCCCAGTTTTCACCGAAAAAGTGAAAGTGTAACTCAGAGATTTAAAACGTAGGCATGAGGTGACAGCGGGGCGTTGCATGAATGAGATTGATCATATAATAAAGTAAAGCTAGCAATGGGGATTTTCTCTAACTCCGATATATGTAGGTATGTGTTCCTTAAATAGTTGTGCGTACTAACAAAGAGAATTTGCGCAACATCTATTGCCCTACCTACCCATTTCATCGGGGCCAACTTGGAACTACAGGTAATTAAGGTCTACCCTTTCGTGTAGACCGGGACAATGCATTAACACTCCATGAACACATAGGATCCTCAAACTAGAACATCTCCCCCTTGTTTTCCCTATATGTCACTTTTAGGGTTCGCAGGTTCAATATAATAGCAGGTGATACACTTTGCAGGTAAATACCAAACTCAATTATATGATGAAGCAAATAAGTTCAGTACTGAAATCATGCCACTCGGGCCCTAGTAGCAAGCATTAAACATAGCATAAGTGCACCAACACAATACAAAAGCATCCTCAAGATAAACCCTAAGATTATCGAACAATGGGTAGCATTACATGGTCAATCTCATCCAATCCCCATCCACCTCACATTCCTACAGCAAACTACTCACACATGGTGATGGAGAAAGAGCTCATGGTTGATGGAGATGAAGACGGTGAAGATGGTGGTGAAGACAGCCTCCGGATCCCTCCACCGGAGGAGAAATCCTGGATCAATCTGTCCCCGAAATGAAGAACGTGGTGGTGGCGGCGGTGTGTTTCGCGAAAGCTCCCCTCCTCCTAGGGCAAGCGTTTTTTCTCATATATGAAGGCGTACGTCGAAGACCGGAGGCGAGACGGTGCCCGAGGCCCATTTGGGGTGGGCCCACCTCTTTTGGCCCTCCGGCACCCCCTCGTGTCCATCCTTTGTCCAAAGTGCTTCTTTTCCATGAAAAGTGACGTGGTATTTTTCCCCGATTTTATTTCCTGCAAAAATAGCCAGGGGAGAGACTTTGCTAAAAACAGCGTCAGAATTAACAGTTTTATTCAAATATGGAAGGATCCCGGAGCAAATTATGAGGCAAAGTGCTTGGAAAAGTGGATGCATCACCATGGACCCGTGGTCCAAGGTGAGACTACTCACAAATCATCCCGGAGGAAGGCATGTCGATGAAGAGCCCTCCGGGATCGATCTCTCCTCCGGCAGAGTGCCGGGATCAGCTTCAGATTGGACCCCGAACTAGGGTTTTTGGTGACGGCGCGTTGGGGTCGAGTTTCTGGAAAATAATGGCGGCCCTGACGTTTTTAGGTTAATTGTGATTTTATAGGAGTCGGAGGGGGCCTAGGAGGTGCCCACAGGGCAGGGGCGGCTACCCGCATGTGCCCTGTGGGTTGCCTCCGAGGCTGCCCTTCGGACTCCGTCTTCGTCTTAGCGTAAAAATAATCCCCGTAAATTTTCGTCCAATTCCGAGAATATTTCCAGAAGTAAATTTCTGAAACAAAAGACAGCAAAAACAGGGAATTGGCACTAGCCATCTTGTCAATAGGTTAGTCCGACAAAATGCATAAAAATGATATAAATAACAGTAAAAACATGTGACAATATCACAAAACTAGCATGGATCACTCAAAAATTATATATACGTTTGAGACGTATCAGCATCCCCAAGCTTAACTCCTACTCGTCCTCGAGTAGGTAAGTGATAACAAATAATTTTTTATGAGACATGCTACCAACACAATCTTGATCAAGATAGTAATGCAAAGCACATGAAGTGAATAAGGTGATCCAAAACAATTGTCTATAGTTGACATTAAGCAAACAATGATTAACAAACGCTAGCTAACAAATGCTAGAAACTTTTCATGAATAAGTGCGTTGGAGACATGGAACCATACATAAGGTTTAGAAAGAAAAATTGCGAATTATGTCTCCAATGTAAAGTATCAATCATTCTTCAAATCATCTAATTAGTCATTCATGAAAATAGCCAAGCTCAAGTCAGCTGTCCTAATCCATCTACTTTATAAATCAACTATTTCGAAGTCTACTCAACTAGTGCAAGTAAGAAGTGGCTTTGGCACCATGATGTTATGGCAAAGAGAACAATAATGGAGGTTTGGAAGGTCAAAAAGAAAGGCTCAAACAGTGGAGAAGGTAACCACAAGACAGAAGGAAGTCCCGTAGTTGACACTATATGAGGAGTAGTGATTGCCATGCAATGGATGCACATAGAGCTATAAGTGTATGAAAGCTCTCCAATGGAACTAGTGGGGGTACATCCAACTTGCTTGCTCATGAAGACCTAGAGCTCACTTGAGGAGGCTCATCCTTGGAATATACAAGCCAAGTTCTATAACGTTAATTCCCCACATAGTTATACAAATGAAACATGAAAACTCTCTATAATGAAGTGTAGGTGCTACTAGCACAAGTGTGGAATAAAGGACAGTAGTGCTGCCCCCTCTCTCTTTTATATTTCTCTTCTTTTTCTTTTTAATTGTGGCCTCCGTGGCTCTTTTAAATTTTCTCTCATTGGTCTCTTTTGGACTCTTTTATGTGGCCACTTTGGACTCTTTTCAATATGCTCACAGGTAGGGGCAACACTCTATTTTTACAAGATGATCATCACACTTTTGGTACTCATAACTCATAAGACTAATACATGATGTATAAAAGAAGATATGCATGATCGAGTGTAGTGTGGAAAAAATGTAGAACATGTGGCAAGCCACGCTGCACACTAACTCAAATGATCAAGCAAACTATATGGCAATGAAGAACGGCATCAAGTCATAATGTAATGATGTATGTTGCATGGCAATGTATATCGGAACGGCTATGGAAATGCCGTGGTAGGTAGGTATGGTGACTGTTTTGAGGAAGATAGTTGGCTTATGTATAGGAGAACAGGATGAAGTTCTCCCACGGAGTTGGATGTACTCGCGAAGTATGCACCAATCTCAATGTGAGAGAGGGCATTGCGTAGCACCGAAGAGGCTAGCAAAATATGGAAGTGGAAGTGCCAAAAACCAAATCTCACAATGCATTTCGTATATTGCAAACAACTAGCAGTTTCAATGTTCCACAAATGGTTAGAGACACCCCGAGAGGGATCGTGGCGGCGACACAAGTGCCCCGTTGGCTTCCCCGACCGTTGCAGTAACTACCCACTAGGGACTTATTTTCAACTTAGTAGAATTCATGACACATTAGCATTGTTGACTTAGGTTGTTTAGTTCAGAAAAGTACAACTCCATGCTTTAATAACACCTCTCCACTAATCAGCTCTAACACCATTAACCAACACATTTTAACCATTAGTTATTTTAGTGCCTCAAAACAATTGAAGAGTATCAAATTATCCACATAGTGATCTACAAGACTATGCAGGTTTTTCTATTTCATACTACTGCCACATGCATAGCATTTTTCCGATCTAACACATTAACCAAGCAACCAAAACAACTCTCCAACAAATATAAGTGAAGAACAAGAGAGTTTAACTTAACAACTAGCAGCTCTAAACAAGATAAAAGCTAAAAGTGAGAGCTTACTAGAAAACAGACAGTAGCTAAGAATACTCAAAAAGATATAAGCGAAGCAAAGGAGTATTCAAACGAAAAAGCGGAGCGTGTCTCTCTCCCACACAAATAAAGCTAGGATCCAACAAAGATATGACCAGCAAACAAACAAATAAAACTGAAAGTAAAAAGACGCTCCAAGCATAGCACATAATATGTAAAGTGATAAAAAGGAAGTTCAACGAAGACGGCCTTATGATAGTCGATGAAGATGAGGGGATGCCTTGGGCATCCCCAAGCTTTGACTCTTGATAGTTCTTGATATTCAGAGGGGGTGCCATGGGGGCATCCCCAAGCTTGAGCTTTGATCCATCCACGATTTCTTCATATTCCTCTCCTTTGGAACTTAAAAACTCCCTTCACACAAAACTTCTCATAATTCGATTAGAGGGTTAGTGCTCATAAATTAAAACGCACATGTGTTCAACTCATGAAAAATTGCAAACCAACTTTATTAGACATTAGCTACAGTTTATTAAGCCTCAATGTGTCACTCCACCCCTAGAGTGTCACATATGACGATGGTAAAGAGACAAATGCAAAATAAAAGCAGAATCTGTCAAAATCTGAACAGTCTGTAAAGATCGAATTTTTCGAGGCACTTCTGCAGCTCAAATCAAAAACCTTAAAACTAACGAAAGATATATAAAAGCATCAGACTTGCTTTCAAAAATTATCAGAAAAATATAAAATTCTGGCGATTTTAGGATTTTCGTGCAACAGGCGCACAGAATCTGTTTTTGGACAGCAACACAATACCTCGCACTTTCAATGCATTAGAGGCTAACCTTGGCACAAAAAAAACCAAAAGAAAAAGATACAATGAAGTTGCTATAGAGGTAATAACTTCATGACTCAAGAAAATCAAAAAGCAAACTGAAAATAAAAGATGGGTTGCCTCCCAACAAGCGCTTTTCTTTAACGCCTTTTAGCTAGGCCCAGTAATTTCAATGATGCTCACATAAGAATAAGAGTTGAAACACACAAGAGAGCATCATGAAGCAAATATCAAATACATTTAAGTCTAGCCCTCTTCCTATGCATAGGCATCTTGTAAGAAAATAAATCAATGAAGCATAAAGCTTCTAGCATAGGAAGGTAAAACAATAGCAACATAGAGAGAGGTGTTTTAGTAAAATGAATGCTCCTCCAACCATATTTTCCACTCTCATAATAATTTTCAGTAGCATCATGAACAGACTCAACAATATATCTATCAATTAAAACAGGCTTTTCATGATCTACAAGCACATAATTTCGGTTCCATCTAAAAAATAGTGGGATTAAACCCACTTTCAATAGCATTATAATTTTTATCATCAAGTAATATAGGACCATCATCAAGAGCTTTATCATATGAACTTTCTAAACACAACTCCTCATTATCATGCATCTCATTGGTTGTAGCAAATAAAGGATTATCATAAGATTTATTAATATAGCACTGATTATCATAAATAACAAGATCATTTTATCAAAAAGGGATGTTTCAAATGAATCAATGGGATCATAGCACTCATTCTCCTTTTGTAAGGAAGGAGGACAATCAAATAATGTATGAGTTAGAGAGTTACTCTCATTAGAAGGTAGATATGGGTAGCTACTTCATTCTTCCTCCTCTTGTTCGTCACTCTCCTCCTCGTTTTCATCCAATGAGCTTCCAGTTTCAACAATTTCTTCTTCCATAGGCTCCTGCACGGCATTAGTCTCTTCTTTTGGGGGAGATAAACCCTTAAGATTTTCAGTAATATAACAATTTTCATCTTTTTATTATCCATGCAATATTTAAGTATAGCAAAACTTTCAGATTTATAAGGAGCATCATCATCATTTTCAATCAAAGAAGAAATTTCATAAGCACCCTTCCACGCAATAAATTCTTCAATAGGTTCCACATCATAAAAATCATAGTTTCCCTTAGCATAGGATGCTAAGGTTTCATTATCATTGCAAGCACATTGGAAAGGAAGGTGTTCAAAATTCAACCAGCATGAAGATTCATCACAACAATAAGATATGTCATATTTAAAGCACAAGTCTCTAGCATAATTGTTCAGTTGATTTATTATTTTCCATAGGTGTATCCCTTTTTGAGACAAGCGGTATTTCTTATACTATTCTTGTTGATCTTATGTGAATCCGCCTTGCCAATAAGATCTAATTTCAAAGAAGTTAACCATTGAGAACAAGTAAATAACTAAGCATACTAACAAAACAAAAATAAAGACTACACTAATTTTTTGGGGTTTTAAAATTTTGAAACAGGAAAATAAACTAAACGAGATATAAAGCAAGCAAGACAAAAATAAAGTAAAGAGATTGAGAGTATGAGACTCCCCTTTCTGTAGCTCCAAAGCCCCCGGCAACGGCGCTAGAAAACTGCTTGATGGTGGATATTGATAAGTTGGGTGGTGCCCCAAGCGAAGGCGGAATTGTAGCTAGTAGCAGTTTTCCCTCAATTAAAGAACCGAGGTTTATCGAACCAGTAGGACTTTGAAATCAACAACGAGGTGAATGTTGAAGTTCTCTGGCGCTTAACCTTCAACAGATGTGGACCTACACACACTCAACCAAAATACTTTGCCCCCAACGGTGGAGAGGTTGTCAATTTCTCCGGTCTCGCAGAACACAAAGCGGTTAATTGTATGATGAAACAGATAAAATATGAAAAGTGACCAGAGGAGTAATGATGATTAAAAGCAAGTAAATGAGGTTGAAAACAATGTAAAAAGATGGACCGGGGGCCATGGGTTCACTAGTGGAGTCTCTCAAGTAGATAAAATATGCATGTGATGGGTGAACGAATTACAGCTAGGCAATTGACAAGATCATGACACAAACCCAATTTAGCTATGACAAAAAGGACATGATAATATTTATGGAGGCATCACGACAAGGAACAAAGACCGTTGAGTCCAACTGCATCTTTGTCTAAATAGTCCATCGTGGGATCGCAATCCAGCCTGTCACCCAACGGTATTAAGTTGCAAGCAACAGACAATTGCATTAAGTAAAGTGCATGAAGTAAGGAATACTAATATCAAAATAGACATTAACACCGCTGTTTTACCCTTAGTAGCAACATCACACCCTCGCCCTTAGACGTTCCTGTCACTCGTGCCCAGGAACAAAAGGGGGCATGAACCCACTATCTAGCATAAATACCCTTTCTTAGAGATACACACAATCACTTGGCCAAAGTCACTACGCACATCGGAGAGCATGCAAGAACATAAATTACTCATATAAGAATCATGCGCAATCTGAACATAACTTCATAATCCATCGGATCCCAGCAAACACATCACATAGCATTACAATAATAGATCTTGATCATGTTAGGCAGCTCACAAGATCATAAGACATGAAGCACAAGAGAGAGAGAGACTACCATCTAGCTACTACCATGGACCCGTGGTCCAAGATGAGACTACTCTTAAATCATCCCGGAGGAAGGCATGTCGATGAAGAGCCCTCCGGGATCGATCTCCCCTCCGGCAGAGTGCCGGGATCAGCTTCAGATTGGACCCCGAACTAGGGTTTTCGGTGACGGCGCGTCGGGGTCGAGTTTCTGGAAAATAATAGCCGCCCTGACGTTTTTAGGTTAATTGTGATTTTATAGGAGTCGGAGGGGGCCGAGGAGGTGCCCACAGGGCAGGGGCGGGCCCCACCCGCGGGTCCCCCCCAGGCCGCGGCAGCTACCCGCGTGTGCCCTGTGGGTTGACTCCGAGGCTGCCCTTCGGACTCCGTCTTCGTCTTGGCGTAAAAATAATCCCCGTAAATTTTCGTCCAATTCCGAGAATATTTCCAGAAGTAAATTTCTGAAACAAAAAGATAGCAAAAAACAGGAACTGGCACTAGGCATCTTGTCAATAGGTTAGTCCTACAAAATGCATAAAAATGATATAAATAATAGTAAAAACATGTGACAATATCACAAAACTAGCATGGATCACTTAAAAATTATAGATATGTTTGAGACGTATCACGTCTAAGCTTGGGGATGCCCAAGGCATCCCCTTCTTATCGACAATCATCAGTTTTCAACCTGTGGTACTATATTTTTATTGCTTTACATATTATGTGCTATTCTTGGAGTGTCGGTTTGTTTTTAATTTCTGTTTTTTTTTTTCCCTCTGGTCTTTTAGTTTTCCAAAAATAAAGTACCAAGTTTTACCCATTTGGTTTTAGTTGATGCATAAATAAAAAGTGGTTTTTCTGTTTTCAGTATTTGCTGTTCACTGCCCGATTTTTCATGTTTTACTGGAAGCTCTAAATATCACAGATTTTTTACATAGAAAGTATCAACTAATCCTCTGCACGCTAAAAAATTTGAAAAAAATTCAGAGACGTTTAAGTTTACTTAAAAATTATGTTTTACAGCTGCTGTTTTTCTGGACAGATTCTGACTTCTGTTGCAAAAGTGGCCTCTTTGCATTTTCATTTGATTCTTTTTGGATCTCATCCATTAT
The DNA here is from genome assembly GCA_012064385.1 of Puccinellia tenuiflora. Taxonomy (NCBI): domain Eukaryota; kingdom Viridiplantae; phylum Streptophyta; class Magnoliopsida; order Poales; family Poaceae; genus Puccinellia; species Puccinellia tenuiflora. The sequence goes on along the minus strand of QRDG01000079.1, from coordinate 443,618 downwards.
TATAAAGTTGGCCACTTAAGCAACCACCCTGTAACTTGAAAACAAAATTTGTTTTAGTTTAATGGCAGCACTTTGGAAATGTTATCTTTAGTATACTAATGTCTAACCGTAGAAAAAGAATGGGAGAGTTTTTGTGTTGAAGTTTTTTCACAGGGAATGAAGGAACATCAAATTGAGAAATATCCAAGATTGGTCAAAACCATAAGCTTGGGGATGCCTTTGCATCCCTCTACATCAACAACCTCTCGGTTTGCAAACCTTCAAACTTTGATTTTTGAGCAACATAGAAACTTGCATAAACTTGGAGATTTTGTATCTTAATTTATTATCTATTATATCTTTGTGTTAGCATCATGCACCATCACAATAATGAGCTGATTGTTATATCTTTTATTTATACCCTTTCTGGAGAGTTGATTGGAGTTTTATTTGGTTGGTTAGTTATTTGTTTAAACTTAAAAATGATGTGTGTATAATGTTGCTTCGTAGTTCATGTTTTCTAATGGTTAGTCTCAACTAGCTAAGAGGGTATAATATGTTATTTTGATGTTAACATGCATTATTTTGTTCATAATGTGGAATGGTGAAGTGGGATCCTCCTCCAAAATATTTATTCGGATTGACTTGGCACATGTTCACACATGTTGAAAGACAAAAAATACAGTCTGTTATGCCTTGACGGTTTATTGTACTTTAGAATTGAAGAACCTCTCTTATGTCTTATTCATTAAGTATTTTGTCGCAAAGCATGATTATGACAGTAATGCTCAAATTTGGTCGCTTTCCCATCTTTTGCTGGCCTCCACTTGCACTGGGTGTAATGGTCCATCCGTGCATCCAAATTCCTTAAGCCAAAGTATTCCAGCTGAGTCCACCATATCTACTATGCATGGTATTTCTTGCCATTTCAAGTAAATTTGTCATGTGCTACCTTTAAAATATTCAAAATACTCCTTTTGTGCCTCTGTTTTTAAGCTCATGAGGGAGCAGTAGAGAGCTAGATATAACTTGTGACGAGCAAGGTCATTTCCCCCCTTTCACCCGGTGTTGATGGATTACGTCTTCACTTGAATCAACCCGAGAGCATCTTAAGCAAAATATTAATCTAACTCACCATTCTCCTCCACACAATGCAAATCTGAGAAATCAGCTCAAACGTTCGATAGTGGTGAAACCAAGGAGAAAGAGGAATGTACTCGTTCCTCTAAACCTGCTGCTCTCACAAGTCTAAAAGCCTTGCTTGTCATAGGGGACTAGCTAGTTTCTTTGCTGTGAAATCGTTGACGAAAGCATGCATATCTCAAAATTGTTTTACTTCTGATCTAAAAAAAATAAAAAGCTCTAGCACATGATTAATCTCTGCTTCCCTCTGTGAAGGGCCCTTCTTTTATGTTTATGTTGAGTCGTCATCCTTCTTTGAGCACCATCTTATAGAGAATTGCTGTCATTCTGAGTATAATGTGCTTTGTCCCAAAGTCTTAATAAGTGGAGCATGTTTGAGATTCTATATCATTTCTGAAAAAACTTTACTCCTAGTCTCTGTTTAATATCTCAAGAGGTGCCCGGCATTTATGCTTTGCTCTACTAAAGGGGCAAGCAAGAGACCACTCTACCATGCTTTATTATGATCATTATAATCTTGTTAATGTTTATAATTTCATATTATTAACTCCTAGTTCGTCGTTATCTTTTCATTAGCTAACACAATTGCTTAAGTTTCATTATCTATATAGCATTTGTCATGCATTTGTTGAAGACATGATCCTAGCATTCAACATCAAAAATTATTTTGTTATCATTTACCTACTCGGGGACGAGTAGGAATTAAGCTTGGGGATGTTGATACGTGTCAAACGTATATATAATTTTTGATTGTTTCATGCCACTTTTATACATTTGACACTTGTTTTCATACTAAGTTTATGATTTAATTTGACTAACCTATTAATAGTTGCAAAATTGCACAATGTTCTTGTTTTACACTTTGATGTGTAGGAATCACTTCGAAATTTTCAAAAACGTAAAAGGAGTCTTGTTGGAGGTGGACTCTGACTTTCCTGAAATCTGTCCTCCTCACAGATTTCAGAGATTGACAGTTTGAGACTAGAAGATGACGTCAACTGAAAATCAATTTGACTTCAACGTTGTGGGAAATTTTTATAGCTTTCATTTAAGCCCAAGAACAACCCAATCGGAGGTTCGTCGCTCCGGGAATCTCCGTTTTATTGAAGGCCAAATATCTGATTATTGAATTCCGAAAGATGACATGATTGACTCCAACTCTTACCAAACTTGGAGGATTCGACCAAGCCACGACTTTGGGACCTCATTACGGATATGAGGGGTCCCTAGGAAGGTTCTAGAGGTGCCCAAGAGCCATTGGATCAAGGGGCCATCCATCGAAGGGCCGGGAAGCATTGCCTCCACCTATATAAAGAGAGGAAACCCTAGTTTTGGGGGCAGCCACCAAAAGCCACGAATTTGCCTCCCCCTTGGCCCTCATCTACAAGGGGGAGGGATCCTCTACAGCACCAAGAAGTCATGGAGGAAGGGGGTTAGGGGGCAGCGCTCCCCCTTGGCCGGCCGGCCGCCGCCGGCGCCGCCTCCGCCTTGCCCTTTCTTCCATGGCCGCCGCCTTCACCGCCATCTCCATCGCCAATATCTCCATAGCTACAGCGGTCCACTCTCTCACAAACCTCTGTAATCCCCTATGTAAACATGGTGTTTGATGCTATAAAATATTATCCTATGATCTATGTCATGTTTATGTAGTTCCTTGTTGTCTTATGGTTGAATTATTGAATGTATTTGGTTGATTCGAGTTGTATGTTGATATGGTATAGTCCTATGGTGCCCATTATATACTTGCGCGCGTGGATAACATCATAGGGTTTGTAGTATGTGAAGCAGGCCGGGGGGTAGGGCTGCCGGAGTGACAGAAACCTAAGCCCCATCCCAGTTTTTGACATTGTATGGGATAAAGAGGAAATTATGATCTTAATGTTATGGTTGGGTTTTTACCTTAATGAATGTTAGTAGTTGCGGATGCTTGCTAATGTTCCAATCATATAGTACATGTAATCACAAGTAGTTGAGAATGTGTATGCTTTGCCTCTCTCACATAGAAAACTACATCGAAGACGATGAACCGAATAACTTCACTAATTAATTATGAACAATTCCGCCACGCCTTCCACCACTTTTCCACACTCATGGTTCTGTTATTTATGGTCTTTTAGTATACTTTATTGTTGCAGCAACTAACTTTTATTTTCTTGTTCTTTATTATATTGCAAAGCTACCCTTTCATACCCGTTTTATTCCTATAGTTTTATTTCCTAGATAGAGCAAACGTTCGGTGTGCGTAGAGTTGTGTCAATGGTTGATAGAACTTGAGAGAATACTTATCCTACCTTTAGCTCCTCGTTGGGTTCGACACTCTTATTTATCGAAAAGGCTACATATGATCCCCTACACTTGTGGGTTATCACACACATAGCACCGGGCCCGTGTTCGTATGGATATACAACCTCCCGCCCTGGCTGTGCATGAAGAGGAAGTACATACACATGAGCATGCTCATTCAAGGGCCAAAACAACCGGGCACCGACATCCATTTGTATCTGAAGCTACTAAAAGATGAGCTACACACGTTATGGGAGGAAGGCGGGGTCAACACATGGGATGCCCTCGCAGAAGAATATTTTCCTATAAGAGCCGCCTTGCTCTGTACGGTGCACGACTTGCCCGGCTACGGATACGTCTCAGGCCAGGTGTGCCACGGACATAACGGATGTGTGAGGTGCATGGATGACCCGACGTTTCACCAGCTCCAGAAAGATCCCGGGTCTTCGAAAACCGTCTACATCGGCCATCGAAGGTGGCTACACATTAAAGATTCGTGGAGAAAGCGTGGAGACCTTTTCAACGGCGAAGAAGAGCTCCGGGGACCTCCACGTAAAAGGTGCGGCGAAGAAATATATGATTTGCTGAATGAATGGGAAGAGTGCCGTCGGACGGGAAAGAAGCAAAAGGCGCCAAAACCACTCCTAGATGTATGGAAGACAAGGTCCGTGTTTTGGGACTTGCCATACTGGCCCATCCTCGGTACGCCTCATTGCCTAGATCTAATGCATATCACGAAGAATGTGTTCGAGAGTCTATTTGGCACTCTGCTCAACATGCCGGAGAAGACGAAAGATGGGCCGAAAGCAAGAAGCGACCTGATACATATGGGTATCCGGGAAGAGCTTCAGGGAGGACGCCCGACTATTGATCATGACCAATCGGAAGAGGAGACGGACGGTCCCAAGGGCAAAGGGGTTAAGAGGAACGACTATTACTGCCCCCCCCCCCTCCTGTTTCACTCTAAGTCCGAACGAGATCGAACAATTGATCAAGTGCCTTCTAGGAGTCAAAGTGCCTTTGGGTTACTTGGGGCTAATAAACAGATTTTTAGACCCGCAGAAACAAAAGTTCAGCGGGATGAATTCTCATGACTCTCACGTGATGATGACGTATATACTTCCGGTTGCGATCCGAGGGATAATGGACAAGCACGTCCGTGAAACCCTTTTTGGCCTCTGTAACTTCTTCGACGTGATCTACCGAAAGTCAATCACCGGGAAGCAACTCTCAAGGCTGCAGGAAGAGATCGTCGTGATGCTATGCAAGCTTGAGATGTACTTCCCGCCCGCATTCTTTGACATCTGTGTGCATATGTTGGTCCATATCGTGGATGATATCATCCATCTCGGGCCGTTGTTCCAGCACAACATGATGCCGTTCGAAAGGATGAATGGGGTCATCAAAGGATTCGTTCTTAACACGGCCCATCCGGATGGAAGCATCGTTTAGGGCTTTTCTCACCGAAGAGTGCACCTCTTTTTGCACGAATTTTCTGGACATGGAGGACCCTGTTGGTTTGCCCGGAAACAAGCACATCGGCAAGCTCGATGGAGCAGGTCACAAAAATGGCCGGAGGGAGTTGCATGTGAACCACGCTTCTCGACGCACCGATTTTAACAGGGCAAACTTAGTGGCTCTCCAACACATTCAATTGTCGATACTTGGGTGGAAAAGCACAAGAGCCTGATTGCGAAGAAGTACACTGACCAGGGCAAGTGGAGGACAGAAGGAGAAATTATCAGAGAGCACAACTCCTCTTTCTTGCGTTGGTTCAAAGATGAGCTTGACGCTCCGCCCCCAATGGCTAGTGCGGAAGCTAAACTCTTATACGCCTTGTCACATGGCCCCGCCCCCAACCTCGCGACGTTTCAAGCATATGATATCAACGGGTTCACTTTCTACATGGAGCAAAAGGACAAAACTTCAGATTATCAAAACTCAGGGGTAACGATGGAATCCTACACCGATGACAAAAAGTTAAGATACTACGGAAGGATCGAGGAGATCTGGGAGCTTAACTACCCTGGAGAGAAGGTGCCGATGTTCCGCGTCAGATGGGCTAGGATGTCGACCGTCCAAAAAGAAGACAAATACTTCACCACCATGGTTATACCCGAAGCCGGCAATTCATCAAGCGTGAACGTCACCGCGCAAAATGAGCCATGGGTACTGGCTAAGCACGTCTCCCAATGCTTCTTCATAACCGATCCGTCACGGCCTAGCCGTGTCGTCGTCAAGAGAGGCAAAAGAAACATCGTCGGAATGGACGGTGTCGCCAAAGAGGACGAGTTCGACATGTTCGGCGACCCAAATATTGACGATGATCAAGATGATGATGATAAGGCAACATACACCACAAGAAGAAGCAGAACCACGCTACCTAGGCAAGGTTGAAAGAACGAGATGTCGCCTAGAGGGGGGGTGAATAGGCGCTTTAAAACTTTTACGCTTAGGGCTTGAATAAATGCGGAATAAAACTAATGTTTAATTTATCAAGCACAAAACCTAATATACTAGGTTCACCTATGTGCACCAACAACTTATGCTAGGCAAGTTAACAACAAGGATAGCAAGATATATAACTTCAAGCTCGATGGCTATCACAAAGTAAATGCATAAGTAGAGGGTTTGGTTATAGAGATAACCGACACAAGTGGAGGCGGAGGTTTGTTTCCCGTAGTTCATTCCCAATGGAAGTACGTCTATGTTGGAGAGGTGTGGAGGCTCCTTGGCCCTCCTACAAGCACGTCCGTGCTCACCCTATTCTCCATGAGCTCCTCCCGTGGGGAATACCCGATGGGGGATTTGCTCATACACTATGAGGTCGTCTTGAGGGCATTGACCAAACCTGTACAATGAGGTCTTCTTGAGGGCGTTGACCAAACACGTACAATTTGCCCGGGCCTACCTCCACACAATAGGAGGCTCCCGTAGCACACACAACCGTCTAGGGTGCACAATGCACCCAAGAGGCACAAGCTCTTGGGAGCCCTATGCACCCAAGAGTAACAAGCTTCTTGAACTTCAATCCCACGTATCACCATGGGGAACTCAAACCTATGGACCAAATGCAAAAGGCAAGACCACACAAGGTGGTCAAGTTCTTCACTTCCAAATCCAACCAAAGCAACTAATGCTAGGGAGGGATTTGAGAGGAAGAACAAAGAAGAAACCCAAAGCAACTCCAAGATCTAGATCTAAAGGGTTCCCCTCACTTAGAGGAGAGATGGCTTGGTGAAGTGGTAGATCTAGATCTCCTCTCTCTTTCCCTCTAAAAGGAGGCAAGAATCATGGAGGGATGGAGAGGAAGCAAGCTCTCAAAAAGGTCAACAATGGAGGAGAGAGAGAGTGTGCTAGGGACGGAAAAAGGCATTAATATAAGGATGTCATGTATCTATGCTTTGACACAAGCAAGAACAATCAATCTACTCCCGCTTAGTATTTTCTCGTCTCAACCTATGTCCACCTAATCTTTCACAGCCATGCCATCCTGCTGCAAACCAGTGAACTCCCCCACATTTAATTATATAGATAAAATTCCATACATACCTTCATTCTACGCTCCATCAAAGCAAGCAATCCAGATTCAGTGCATATTGCTTTAATATCAGCACCCGAAAACTCATCCTTCGTCATGACAAACTCTTCCAGGTTCACATCATCTGCCAATGTCATCTTAGCTGTGTGTATCTGCACGATTTACAACGTTAATTAGAAAAAAAAAACTTTGCAGCCTATAATGTTAAGTGTCGTGGGATGGACATATGCCTAAGTGTAGGCTTGTGAGGTGTGGGAGCAGCTTGCACAGCCGGTGGCATCTACATGCGGGATTGGGCACTAACGCGCAAACTGACACACGATGTACCCAGGTTTGGAGCCCTCGTGGTGAGGTAACACTCCTACTCCTGCTTGATCTGGTGTATATGGTGGATTATATGGTGTTACATGTCTCCTCCTTGAGCTGTATATGAGGGGGAGGGAACTCGGCCGGCTGCCCGAGAGCCAGTCCGGCTTAGGGAGGGGAGCAGTCGGCTACCCGGGAGCTCCTCCGGGGCATCCAAAACATGAGGAATGAGGGCAGCCCTGATGCTCCTTATAAAGGGAAGCCGGGGGACAAGGGGTAGCCCACATGCCTAACTAACACTATTCGGGGGACCGGCTGCTCGACCCGGACCCGGCGGGTCCGGCTACAGTCTTCTTCCCTCCCACGGTGTTCTTCCATCAAGCACAGTGGACGCCGCACGGTATGGGGGTGTCGCTGTCGGGGACGTGAGGAGCCGGGTGGCGCGCTTCCTGTCCTGCCGGCTCCGCCTCCGCCGGTTCCGGTCGACGGGGTCTTCGGTATGGCCTTCTCCTTTATGTCTTGTCGGTGTGGTCGGCGTCGTGCGGCAACTGTACCGGACATCGTCGTTGTCGGGTCCTCCGTGTCTTGCTGGCAAGTGGCCAGCCGGACGCAGCTTTTGGGTGGCCAGCCGGACAGGCGTCCAGCCGGACAAGCGGCCAGTCGGCCAGGAAGGCCAGCCGGACAGGGCTTCAAGGCAGCCAGCCGACCAGGCAGATGCCCAGCCGGCCAGGTCTTCACATCTTCGGGCAGGCGAACAGGTTTGGCCAGCCGGCAGGAGGGCCAGCCGGACGTGGCCAACCAGCTGCTAGATCTTGTTGAGTCGTGGACTTTGGTATATCGAGGGATCATCCCCCCGACACTAGTCCCCGAAGCTGTCGTGGTCCTGCAGCTTTAGCAGGAGGGCCTCGGCAGGTTTCCCCAAGAAATAATGTAGGAACCAAAAGTCATCAAATCATTAGTGCAATAAACCAAAAAGGTTGGCACTTTTACTTTTCATCTTTTAGTTCATTAGGTGCCGTCTCGCCCTTGTTTCACCGCCATAGCCATTTTCTGTGCACCCGGCCGGTCATGACCGCTGCTTTGGCCGGCGAGTCTGCAGCGAGGAACCGCAAAGTGGGCCGGCTGGTCGAGTACACAGTCAAGCTTTAGGAGTTTGACTCGGGCGAGCGAGGCAAAGGTTTTCGCGGCCGGCTGGGTGTTATTCTTCCCTTTGATGTTTTTCACGCGTGAGCCTTCCAGCTTTTGCTCTGGCCGGCGAGTCTGCATCGCGGAACCGTAGAGTGGGCCTTGGGCGTCCAGGCACGCTAGTAACCCATCGCCAGAAGAATGAACAGCCGGCCAGCCGCAGCCGGACGAAACACAAAACCTGCACTGACACAAAGGTAGCTTCCGGTCTTGCCAGCAAAACACTTGCAAAGGATCGAGGGGGCAGTCCCCGAGTGTCTTTCGATCTTATCCGCCTTAAACGCAGTGCAAAAAATACACAGAATGATACAGTGCGTTGCCTGCGCAGTCGAGGAAGAGGTGTTGCGGCCAGCCAGAATACAGCCGGCCGGGCGTCCAAACAGGACGCAGCCGTCCAAGAGCCGAAAGAAAACGGCCGGCCTGGCAACCGGATGGGTCTGGAGCAGCCGGCCTGGGCTCAGCTGGCCCAGCAGCCAAACGGGCGGCAGCCGGCCAGGGATCAAGGTGGCGTGGCCGGACGAGTCCAGCCGGCCCTGACACTTCTTCTTTTCTCTTTCCCAACTTCCTTTTCTCTTTCTCTTTCCTTTCCTTCACCCTTAATTCTTTCTCTTTCGTTTCCTTTTAGCCGGTTGGCTGTTTTCTTTTCTTTTCTTCCCGGCCGGTTGGCCTTTCCCTTTTCTTTCTTTTTGATTACCCGGGCAGCCAGCCCGACGGGGGACGGCCGGATAGCCGGAGTCGGCGGGGGCGCCGGCCAGGCGAGGCGGCAAAGCTGACAAGTGGACGGCCGACCGCGGGGCACGGCTAGCCAAGGCGGGCAGCAAGCCAGCGCCCTGGAGCCGGCGAGTGGAGCGCAGGAGCTGGTCGGGGTGCCGGGCACGGAGGCGGCCGGAGCAGCGCAGGAGACCGGGCGGCGCGGAGGCGAGCGTCAGGTGTAGCCGGAGGGGCGCAGCGGCAGCGGGCTCGATTGCGAGGCGCGAGGAAAAGCGCGCAGGCGGTAGCGAAGATTGCAGGCGGACGAGGCGGGCCGCAGAGGCCGGGACGTGCGCGCAGGAGACGAGTCAGGACAGGCAGCCTCCGGCCTGGTGGGCGCGGCGGCACGGCGGACGACAGTGTGGCGGCGGATGAAGATGATTGCGGACGCATAGCGCGAGCGTGGGAGGCCGGAGGTCGGAGTCGGGCAGCGTGTGCGGCGCTCGGGCATGTGTGGTCGACGCGGAGGATCCGGAAGCATGGAGCCGATGCAGCAGCGCGGACGCGGCCGGAGCCTGGAGAAGCGGGAGGCAGACGCGTGCGGGGTGACGCGGTCGGGCACGGCCAGCCGGAGCATGACCGGCCCCAGGCGTGAGGGGCGCAGACCCGCGGCTGGTGGATGCTGGCGAGCTCGGGCCGCGGAGACGGCTGCACGGGAGGAGCTCACAGGATGCGGCGGGCGCGGGCGGAGCTCAGGCGCCGGACGGCCGGATGCATGGCGCATGGTGGAGAGGAGCACGAGTCCGAGGCACGGAGCAGAGGCGCAGCGCGAGTTGTGGCGCACGGGTCGTAGTAGCTTGGTGAAGAGCGCACGGACGGAGGCGTCGGTGAAGGCGCGGGCGCAGACGCAGTTGCTGACGTGGAGGAGATGTGCGGGCGCGCGGGCGTGGAGAAGAGGCCGGAGGCGCGGACGCGCACGCACGCTGGCGAAGGCGTAGGTTGATGAGGGCGACTTGGAGGAGGCCGGCGACACAGACGCCGACGGACGCCGCAGGCTCGGGCCGGCGAGGACGACGCGGGCGCGGGTCCGAGGCGGTGGTGATGTCGAGCCCTGGAGTCCCCAAATTTCTCCGGGAGAGGGAGACAGTTGGCGCTGGGACGGCGACGAGATGTTGATGAGAGGGGTCCCATGCAGATGTCAATCAAGGCCACTGCTTATCCTGTCCCCACGGTGGGCCAGCCAAATGCCGTGGATGGACATAGAACCCTAAGTTAGCTAGCTTTGTGGCAGCAATATTGCACACGCCAAAGGCCCAGAAAGTATACGGCGGGATTGGTCACTAACGCCTAGCGGATTCACACTGAGTTGTGGGCTTTCCCTCTCCTTTTTCTTTGCAGTTGTCCGAGCGAGCATCAGGCGGTCATGTGGGGCTCGTGCCAGTTCGTGAACACCCGGCGCGTTCAGGACTCACGCCGGATCTTCTCATCGTGAAGCCCACTGCCTACTAACATGGTGGATTATATGGTGTTACATGTCTGCTCATTGAGCTGTATATGAGGGGGAGGGACTCGGCCGGCTGCCCGAGAGCCAGTCCGGGTAGGGAGGGAGGCAGTCGGCTACCCGGGAGGAGCTCCTCCGGGGCATCCAAAACATGAGGAATGAGGGCAGCCCTGATGCTCCTTATAAAGGGAAGCCCAGGGGACAAGGGGTAGCCCACATGCCTAACTAACACTATTCGGGGGACCGGCTGCTCGACCCGGACCCGGCGGGTCCGGCTACAGTCTTCTTCCATCACACAGTGTTCTTACATCAAGCACAATAGACGCCGCACGGTATGGGGGCACCGCTGTCGGGGGCGTGAGGAGCCGGTGGCGCGCTTCCTGTCCTGCCGGCTCCGCTTCCGCCGGTTCCGGGTCGACGGGGCCTTCGGTATGGCCTTCTCCTTTATGTCTTGTTGGTGTGGTCGGCGTCGTGCGGCAACTGTACCGGACGTCGTCGTTTTCGGGTCCTCCGTGTCTGGCTGGCAAGCGGCCAGCCTGACGCAGCTTCTGGGTGGCCAGCCGGACAGGCGTCCAGCCGGACAAGCGGCCAGTCGGCCAGGAAGGCCAGCCGTATAGGGCTTGAAGGCAGCCAGCCGACCAGGCAGATGCCCAGTCGGCCAGGTCTTCACGTCTTCGGGCAGCCGGACAGGTTTGGCCAGCCGGATTAGGCCAGCCGGCAGGAGGGCCAGCCGGACGTGGCCAACCAGCTGCTAGATCTTGTCGAGTCGTGGACTTTGGTATATCGGGGGATCATCCCCCCGACATTAAGTTTAACATGTACTGATGGAAATGTATAGTACCTGGAAGATGCGGTGCCTAGTTTTAATGTCTGGAAGAGGAAATTCGATATTTCGGTCAATACGGCCAGGGCAAAGCAGGGCTGGATCGAGACTTTCAATGTGATTTGTTGCTAGAATAACTTTAACATCTCCACGTGAGTCAAAACCATCTATCTGGTTCAAAAGCTCCAACATATTTCTCTGAATTTCATGCTCCCCTCCTGAACGAGCATCATACCTCTTTGTTCCAACTGCATCGATCTCATCAATAAAGACTATTGACGGATAAAGATCATCTGCCACTCTAAACAGTTCCCTGACTAGTTTTGGACCATCACCAAGGTACTTCTGAATAAGTTCACTTCCGACAACACGCAAGAAAGTTGCAGATGTCGAGTTCGCAACAACCTACAATAACAATTTCAAGTAACCATAAGTCATATGTTTACACTCAATTAGTATAAGTTAATTGAAAAGGTATAGGATGAAGTGGACCTGCACACACTCAACCAAAATACTTTGCCCCCAACGGCGGAAAGGTTGTCAATCTTTCCGGTCTCGCAGAAAACAAAGCGGTTAATTGTATAGTGAAATAGATGAAATATGAAAATGGACCAGTGGAGTAATGATGATGAAAAGTGATGAATAAAGGTTGCAATCAATGTAAAAAGATGGACCGGGGGCCATGGGTTCACTAGTGGAGTCTCTCAAGTAAATAGAACAATCATATGACGGGTAAACAAATTACAGCTAGGCAATTGACAAGATTATAACACAAACTTAATCTAGCTATGACAAAGAGAACATGATAATATTTAAGTAGGCATCACGACAATGAACAAAGACCGTTGAGTCCAACTATATCTTTGTCTAAAAAGTCCACCGTGGGATCGCTATCCAGCCTGTCACCCATCGGGTATTAAGTTGCAAGCAACAGACATTTGCATTAAGTAAAGCGCATGAAGTAATAAATACTAATATCAAAAGAGACATTAACACCGCTGTTTTACCCTTAGTAGCAACAGCACACCCTCGCCCTTAGACGTTTCTGTCACTCGTGCCCAGGAACAAAAGGGGGCATGAACCCACTATCTAGCATAAATACCCTCTCTTGGAGATACACACAATCACTTGGCCAAAGTAACTATGCACATCGGAGAGCATGCAAGAACATAAATCAACATATAAGAACCATGCACAATCTGATCATAACTTTATAATCTATCGGATCCCAGCAAACACATCACATAGCATTACAATAATCGATCTTGATCATGTTAGGCAGCTCATAAGATCATAAGACATGAAGCACAAGAGAGAGAGAGAGACTACCATCTAGCTACTGCCATGGACCCATGGTCCAAGGTGAGACTACTCACAAATCATCCAGGAGGAAGGCATGGCGATGAAGAGCCCTCCGGGATCGATCTCCCCTCTGGCAGAGTACCGGGATCTGCTTCAGAATCACCCCTGAACTAGGGTTTGAGATGACGGCGCGTCGGGATGACTTCTCTGGAAAATAATGGCCGCCCCGATGTTTTTAGGTTTAATGTGAATTTATAGGCATCGGAGGGGGCCGAGGGGGTGCCCCACGGGCAGCGGAGGGTCCCACCCGCGGGTGGACCCCAGGCCGCGGCAGCAGGCCGCCCCTGGCCTGTGGGTGGCCCCCAGGGCTGCCCTTTGGTGTCCTGGTGCCTTCCGTCGAGTAAAAATTCCCCGTAAATTTTCAGCCAATTCCGAGAATATTTTCAGATAGTAATTTTCTAAAATACAAAAACAGCAAAAACAAGAAACTGGCACTAGGCATCTTGTCAATAGGTTAGTCCGACAAAATGCATAAAAATGATTAATGTGACAATAAAAACATGTGACAACATCACAAAACTAGCATGGATCAATCAAAAATTATAGATACGTTTAACACGTATCAATAGCGAGTTAAACCTCGAACAATGCGTGCTTTGGGCCATGATATGGCCAAAAGCACTGATTCGTGTGGACCCTTCTGTCACCACCCCAGTGCAGCAAACACAGGACGAAGAGGAAGCCAATGATGGCGATGTTGACCCCAATGACTTCCTCACTGACGATCCTTACGATGACGGAGCTCATGATGACAGATATGCTGGCGAGGGTCCAGTTGACCATGATCTCGGGGGGCAAAAAGCTGATATCCCAGATAAATATCAGCGCACGAAGCGTCTATTCTATTCTCAAGATACGCCAAAAGCTGCCCCCGAGCAAGTTGGTTTGAGCCAGGACACAGTCCAGGAGGCCATCAAAGATGCGATGGTGCCGAAGGAGCCTAAGAAGATGGGACAAAAAAGATATAAGAAGAAACCTACCTTTGACTCCAACAGCCAGCCGGTGCCGGATACTAAGTCGAAGCCGCCGCGCCAGGTAATGGACATGTTACCCATCGTCAACTGGCATTCGATCCATCATATGGGTAAACAATGATGCCTCCGAGGTTGGTAGATCTCTTGACCGGGGACATGAGGAGCCTCCATGAGGGTGTTCTTTATCATGAGGAGAGGCTTCTCAAAGAGGAAGATCCAACATACCTGGTTTTCCACGCAAAGGTGCCAAAGATAGATGGCTTGGGCTTTGTCACTAAAGACTCCGGGGACGTGATCCTCCTGAGATTTAATGGCATCTTCAACATGTATCACATGTACGCGCTCCACTCATCGATAGTCCGCCTGGTTGCCCTTAGCATGACGCACCAGATCTTAAAGGAGAATACCCCGGGCATCGCGATAATTGACCCCTACTACATGAAGGAAATGTTCCTGAGCACCCCTAAGGGTAGGGCAAAGGTGTCGCGGTACATCGGAGACTTCTTCAGTGCGCGTCCTAGCAAAAACATCTTTCTCATGCCTTACTTTCCCGAGTAAGTCATTCGCTATCCGTCATAACATGATTTCGTAGATTTCCATCGTTAAGCTATTTTGCAATTTTGAGGATGATGGTCTCTTTTGAACTGTTTTGCGCAGTAACCAATACAGCACCCTCATCGTCATGTACCCGAAAGAGTCATATGCCGTCTATCTCGACTCCGGGAGTGATGTGAATAGGGATAAAGACTACACCAACCACTACTAGGAAAAAGGCTATCAGTGGCGCACCTTTTTGACATTCTGTGGCGCACCCGCAAATTTCTTGGGTGCGCCACAGAAATCTCGCCACTAATTTTTTTCTGTGGCGCACCTCCTCCGTGCGCCACAGAAATATTTCTGTGGCGCACCCACCCACCGTGCGCCACAGAAATATTTCTATGACGCACCATCCCCACGGTGCGCCACAGAATTTTTTTGAATTTCAAAAAAAAGGGCGGCCAGATCTAGATCTGGTCGCCGGAATTTCGTTTCATTTCGTTTCGTTTTGTAGGAGGGAGTCGTCGGAGGTTGGTGGAGGATGGTGGTCGCCGGAGTTCGTCGGAGTTCGCCGGAGTTCGTCGGATTTCGCCGGAGTTCGTCGGAGTTGGAGGAGGGGATGTCGCCGGGTGGAGGGGGAGGTCGCCGGGTGGAGGGGGAGGTCGCCGGAGGTGGTGGATGAGGTTGTCGGAGGTGAAGGTCGCCGGAGGTGGTGGAGTAGGTCGCCGGAGGTGGTGAAGGAGGTCGCCGGGGTGGTGGAGGAGGTGGTGTAGGAGGAGAAGGAGAGGAGAAGTGGAGGAGAAGGAGGATGGAGGAAAAGGGGAGAGGAGAAGTGGAGGAGGAGAGGAGAAGGAGGATGGAGGAAAAGAGGAGAGGAGAAGTGGAGGGAGAAGTGGAGAAGAGAAGGACAAAAGGGAAAAGAGAGGGAGAAGGGGGCTGGCGGGATTCAAAATTTCGAATCCCGCCCAATAATTCTGTGGCGCATCCTTGGCATTGGTGCGCCACAGAATTTTTTCCCTTTTTTTGATTTTTTTATTTTGCTGGGAAAATTCTTCTGTTGGCCATAACTTTTTTTTGGTTTGGAATTTGAGGATTCTGTGAATTGCTGACCGGGTAAACCCGGGTGCCAAACGAAAAGGAGTTTTTCTCTAGTTTTTTTAAGGTATTATTCGCATTTTTTCGACGTCGTATGCAAAATTTATGCCCGTTTTAATATTTCTTCACCTACTTTTGGAAAAAAGTCAAAATGTGTATTTCAAATTTTTCCTAACAAATAGACCCTAAACCTTCCCTATATCTGAAAGGATTTTATTTTTTGAATTTTTTATCATTTTCGTTCACTAGGTGCAAAACTGAAAAGGCGATCCACCAGGGGGGGTGCGTGGGGTGAAAAAGTGCTGCACTATTCTGTGGCGCACCGTGGCTAGTGCGCCACAGAAATTCAACTTTCTGTGGCGCATCCTTCTCCATGCGCCACAGAAAGATGAATTTCTGTGGCGCACCAGCCACGGTGCGCCACAGAAAAGGCCGAGATGGACCACGGCCCACTGATTGAAGGTGGGGCCCACGCGTATTCTGTGGCGCATGAAGAGTGGTGCGCCACAGAAGTCTCTCTTTCTGTGGCGCATGGCATGCAGTGCGCCACAGAAAGTTGATATTCTGTGGCGCATGGGCTAAGGATGCGCCACAGAATGTTCAAATTTCAGTGGCGCATCGACAGCCATGCGCCACAGAATAATTTTTTGTGGCGCATAAATTAAGGGTGCGCCACAGATAGGCAACCTCCCTATAATGCTTTTCCTGGTAGTGAACATCAAGCTTGTTCTGAATGAAGCTCTTAATGCCTACGCCCAAAGCGAAGGCGTCCTGAAAAGAGAAAAAAGAACAGTGCGAGGCAAGATTATATTCACCCAGAAAGTTATCTTCCCCTGCATCAAGCAGTCGCCAGGCAGTAAGATGGAGGCATGGTACCTCATCAATCACATGCGGGAGTTTGTAAAGGATCAACAACAACTGCAATTTTCGGCTGCTATCGACAGATGGTGCAACGGCTTGGCAGAAGCCAGTGATGCTCGTATCAGACAAGAGTTCGGTTGCATCCAGCAGGTGATCGCGAGAATCATCTGCAACGATGTCTTGCCTCGCTTCGGGGTGTACTTCAACGGCTTTGCAGTACCACCGAACGACGAGATCGAACATCGCTCAATAGCGCAGGGTGATCACCGGCCATTCACTATAGATGGTGTTCTCCCGTTCCCGCCGAAGCCGCGCAAGAAGAAGAAGTGATCGACGGTATGTTTTGTCTACTTAGTACGATAGATGAACTTGTGTTCGTAAATTTTATCCGTAAATTAACTTGTGCTTCTAAAGTCGTTGAACTTCCATGTGTGATCGATGCTATTTAATTAGAGTTGTTTTGTTTTGTTTCGTCTTTCTCTCTGAATGTCGATGATTAAAATGAAGTGACACCGTGTGATCCCGGGGATGGCGCTAGTGAGCCTTGTGATATGCATGAATACACATCTTGTGCATCCTACTTGGCTCACTCGCACCATCCCTAAAACTTCTGTGTGTCCAATCTAAGTATGAGACACAAATCCAAATCATGTTTGTTTTTTGTTTCATCTTTCTCCGAGAATACGGATGTTTAGTTTTGTACTATTTTTCTAGAATGTCGATGATTAAAATGTCGTGACACCGTGTGATACAGGGATGGTCTAGCGAGCCTTGTGATATGCACGAGTACACACATCTTGTGCATCCTACTTGGCTCGCTAGCACCATCTCTGTAATTTGTGTGTCAAACCTATATATGAGGCATGTTTTCGATTTTGGTGCAGTCATTTAACTATTATTTGATTTGTGTATAAACTCTTGCTCTTCTTTTCTTTGCCTAACACTTTTATCTTTGCCTCGTGTATAGAGAGATGAAGATGTCCGAAGCAAGCGGGATAAGAGGGCTACAACTACAAGAGCTACAAGAGTAAAGCAAAGGCGGAGCGGAAGAGAGGAAGAACATGCATATATACTCTTCTTCTTCATCGCCATTGCAATTCTCTTGTCTGTGATTATAGTTTAGATTACTACTTGCTTTTAAAAACTTTCGACCTAAACTATCGACTTCCGGAGATGTGTGTGTATTAATACATATGTATGTAAAATATTGGGTCTCACTTGTATATTTCGGCTTGTAATGCATGCATATATGTGATGAACCAATAATTTGGTCACTTGTCTATTTGTATCTATTTAAATTCTGTTAATTATACTGTTTCTGTCAATTATACTGTTTCTGTCAATATATATGTATTTACCTGTATATATTGATGTAATACATTTCTGCTTTTATTTTAAAAGCAGAAATACATATTACTGACGAATAGGAGCCTGGTTCACCAGTGGTAATCCCTGGGTATACCGCTGGCGAACAAACTCTCTGTTCGCCAGTGGTAAGTGGCACCTCGCTGGCGAACTAGGAAGTGGTTCGCCAGTGGTAACTTACTTACCGCTGGCGATAGTAGCGCTGGCGAACCGCACGTTCGCCAGCGATAGCCAAAAAAGTTTTGCCAGTGATGAGCATTTTCCAACTAGTGAGAATCAGTGAGGACCCTAAAAAGAATTGTCCATGATGTTATTAAAACTAGATAGATACCCGCGCGTTGCTGCGGAAAATTGTGGCCAAATTACTACGATGGATAGGTAATTTCGAAATTAATAAACATGTTGTATTGCTTATAGTAATCAAATGACAGAAGAAAAAAAATGGATCAACAACAAAATGTATAGAACCCCTCAACACGCAAAATAAATGGCAATGATAATGTGTATCAATGGTTGTTTAATTCTCATGTATACAACTGTCAGTACCAATATGGTCTTAAGAAAACCCAATCATCTTTGTCTTCCATAGTAAGCACCATCATAAGTCTAACCTCAACGGAACTTTTTGTGTTGGTGTCGATCCTATTAGAGTATATATTTGTATATTGTAGTTTCCCCATGTGTTAGGGGGTTTCCTGTATATTTGCACCTGTACATGTACTATATATTGTGGCATTTGGCCCCCTGGTAATACAAGCATCTATTACCCTAACATGGTATCAGAGCCGTAGGGTTTTCTTTTCTCCTCGCAGCCGCAGCCGCCGCCCGCCTCGGCATCTCGCCGCCGCGCCCGGTCGCCGCCGCCGCCTCTTCCTCGCCCTCCACCTCGAGCTCGTCCCCGACCCGCGCCTCCCCATTGTCGCCTCGGCCCGCTCTGGCCGCGCCTGACGCCGCGCGCTCCGCCCCTCCAGCTCCTCCCCTCGCGCACCCGGCCTCCTCCCCGCTGTCGACCCGCACCTCACCGTCCTCCACCTCGAGATCCCGCTGCCGCCGCCGTCCTCAGGCCGCCGCCGCCGTTCTCCTCCTCCTCGGGCAGCCGCCGCCGCCATCCTCAGGCAGCCGCTGCCGCCGCCGTCCTCGGGTCACCGCTGTTGCCGCCGCCGCGTCCTTGGTCGTCGCTGCCGCTAGCTCTGTGGCCGTCGCGACTGCTGGCCTGCCCGCCTCGGCTCGATCTATTTTTTGGCCGGCTCGGCTCCCTCGCCGGCTCGGCTCGTTTTCGCCAGGTCGGCTCGCTCGGCCGGTTCTGCGTGATTTTTGATCTGCTTTCGTAAAAAAAAACCAGTACAATGTCTTCCTCGTCGGGCTATGTTGCGATTCCTCGCTGCCCGGTGATTTTTGATGGCGCGAATTATCCTAATTTCGCTGCCTTCATGCGTGTCCACATGCGCGGTCTTCGTCTTTGGGGTGTGCTTTCTGGAGAGGTCTCCTGTCCGCCGCGCCCCGTTGCTCCTCTGGCACCCATTGCGCCGCCGCCTGTTGCCCTTGCTCCTGATGCTACTCAGGAGGTCAAGGACGCAGCCCAGAGTGCATATGATACTGCTCTGGCTGATTATAACGGGAAGGTCCAGGAGCATTCTACTGCTGTTGCGACGTACCGGCTGGATCTGACTGATTACGCTCAGTGGATAGATGAGGATGCTCGTGCTGCTGTTGTCCTCACTTCCAGTGTTCTGCCTCAGTATGCTTCTGAGTTCATGGGTCTTCCCACCGCTGCTGCTCAGTGGACTTTTCTTCGTCAGCGCTATCAGCCGTCTGGCGATGCTCTTTATCTGTCCGTGGTTCGTTAGGAGCATGATCTTCAGCAGGGTGATTCCACTATTGATGAGTTCTATACTCAGAGTGCTGCTATTTGGCATCAGCTTGATTCTCTTCGTACTGCTGTGTGTGGCACCTGTCCCTGCTGTCTGACTGTGCGCGCGGATCTGGATTTTTAGCGCGTCTATGAGTTCTTGTCGCGGTTCCGCAAGGAGTTTGAGCCGCGTCGTGCCCAGCTGCTTGCCCGTGGTCGTGTTCCGCTCTCTGAGGTACTAACTGAGCTTCGGGCTGAGGAGACTCGTCTTCGTGGTGCTGGTCTTCTTGAGGTTCCCTCTGTACTTGCTGCTCGTGGTCCTCCTGTGCCGTCTGCTCGTGGTCCTCCTGTGCCGCCAGCCTCGTTGCGGTCTCCAGGGCCGCCGATACTCTCTTCTCCTCCGGCCCAGAGTCAGAGTCAGCCTCAGCAGCCCCGTGCACCTCCTCGTCCTCCCTGCGCCTACTGTGGCAAGACTGGCCACGATATCTCGAGTTGCTGGAAGAGGGATCCCAGCTTACGTCAGCAGTATCATGCTCGTAGGCAGGCTGGTTCAGGATCTTCTGCTGTTGCCCAGGCTGGATCGTCAGGATCTTCTGCTGCTGCACTGTCTGATCAGGACATTATCCGAGGTCTTCGTAGTCTGCTCGCTGCTACAGGCTCTTCCTCGATGGGTACTGCTGGTTCTGTGCCTAGCTCTTCTGGCACCGCGCGACCACCACCTTCTACACAGTCAGGTACGTCATCCCCGTGGTATCTGGATTCTGGAGCTTCTTTTCATATGACTTCTGCGTCTTCTATTCTTTCTGCTCTTCGCTCTTTTATTTCTCCTGTCCGTGTTATCACGGCTGATGGTACCTCTCTTCCTGTTTCCAGTCGAGGCACCCTTTCTACTTCCTCTTTCTCTGTTCCTGATGTTTCTCATGTTCCTAGTCTTAAGATGAACCTGTTTTCTGCTAGTCAGCTTACTGATTCTGGTTGTCGCGTCATTCTTGACGCTGATTCTTGTGCTGTTCAGGACCGTCGTACACAGGCCCTGGTTGGAGCTGGCCCTCGCAGCCTTGAGTCCCCGGGGCTATGGGAGTTAGACTGGCTTCGCGTTCCTTCCGCTGACACTTCATCTACCAGTACTCTTGCGGTTGCTGCTTCTGTCACTGGCTCCTTTCAGCAGTGGCATCATCGGCTGGGTCACCTTTGTGGCTCCCGTTTATCGTCATTAGTTCGTCGTGGTCTTCTGGGGTCTGTCTCAGGAGATGTGTCTTTACATTCGTGTCAGGGTTGTAGGTTAGGCAAACAGATTCAGCTTCCCTATCCTACTAGTGCGTCTGTATCTCAGTGACCTTTTGATTTAGTTCATTCAAATGTTTGGGGTCCGGCACCCTTTGCTTCTAAAGGGGGCCATCGATACTATATTTTGTTCATTGATGATTTTTCACGGTACACATGGTTGTTTTTTATGCGCTCTCGCAGTGAGGTGCTCGCTATTTATCAGCGCTTTGTGGCCATGGTTCGTACTCAGTATTCCACTCCTATTCGTGTGTTTCGTGCTGATTCTGCAGGAGAGTATATCTCCCAGCACCTGCGTGGTGTCCTTGCTGAGCAGGGCACCCTTGCCCAGTTCTCGTGTCCCGGCTCCCATGCTCAAAATGGTGTCGCCGAGCGTAAGCATCGTCATATTCTTGAGACTACCCGTGCTATGATGATTGCTTCCTCTCTTCCGCCGCATTTCTGGGCTGAGGCTGTCGCTACGTCGACTTACCTCATTAACATTCAGCCTTCTGCTGCTCTTCACGGTGGTATTCCGCTCGAGCGTCTCTCTGGTAGCTCTCCAGACTACTCGACTCTTCGTTTATTTGGTTGTGTTTGCTATGTCCTTCTCCCTCCTCGCGAACGCACCAAACTGACCGCTCAGTCTGTTGAGTGTTTTTCTAGGATACAGTGATGAGCATAAAGGCTATCGCTGCTGGGACCCTGTTGGTCGTCGGATGCGCATCTCTCGTGATGTCACGTTTGATGAGACGCGTTCCTTCTATCCTCGCCCCACCTCTGGTACTTACCCGGTGGATGATATCTCTTTTCTTCTCTTTCCTGATACACCTTCTGCTGTTCCTTCTTCTCCACCGCTTCCTTCTGATGCGCCCCCTTCGTTGGCGCCATCATCTCCTCCGTCTAGTTCTCCTAGTTCTCCTCGTTCTCCGGCTTCGGATCCTTCCTCTGCCGATCCTTTTTCTTCCTCTTCTGATGAGTTGTCTTCTGCTGATGCGTCTCCTAGTTCTCCACCTCTTCCGCCTGTTCGTCCGTGTCGTCCTCCAAACCGTTACTCTCCTAGTTAGTATGGTCTCTCTGTTGTCTCCGAGCCGACTTCTTATCGGGATGCTGAGCAACATCCCGAATGGCAGCTTGCCATGGGTGAGGAGATTGCTGCGCTTGAGTGCACCGGCACCTGGGATCTTGTTTCTCCACCTCCTAGTGTCCGTCCTATCACGTGTAAGTGGGTCTATAAAATTAAGACCCGCTCTGATGGATCTCTTGAGCGCTATAAAGCGCGTCTTGTGGCTCGTGGCTTTCAGCAGGAGCACGGTCGTGACTATGATGAGACTTTTGCTCCTATGGCTCATATGACCACTGTGCGTACTCTTCTTGCTGTTGCTTCTGTTCGACGCTAGTCTGTGTCCCAGCTTGATGTTCAGAACGCTTTTCTTAATGGCGAGTTGAGTGAGGAGGTTTACATGCAGCCTCCTCCTGGGTATTCTGTACCTGATGGGATGGTTTGTCGTCTTCGACGTTCTCTTTATGGCCTGAAACAGGCCCCTCGTGCCTGGTTCGAGTGCTTTGCTTCTGTGGTGACTGCTGCTGGTTTCTCTCCTAGTTTTCATGATCCAGCGCTATTTGTTCACACTTCTCCTCATGGATGCACTCTTCTCCTTCTTTATGTTGATGATATGATCATTACTGGTGATGATCCTGAGTATATTGCCTTTGTCAAGGCTCGCCTTCGTGATCAGTTTCTTATGACTGATCTTGGTCCTCTTCGCTACTTTCTTGGGATTGAGATCTCCTCCACTTCTGATGGCTTTTATATCTCTCAGGAAAAGTATATTCAGGACCTCCTTACTCGTGCTGCCCTTGTGGATGAGCGCACAGTTGAGACTCCTATGGAGCTTAATGTTAAGCTTCGCCCTACTGATGGTGATCCTCTTTCGGATCCCACACGTTATCGCCATCTTGTTGGGAGTCTTGTTTATCTTGCTGTCACTCGTCCTGATATTTCTTATCCTGTTCATATTCTGAGTCAGTTTGTCTCAGCTCCTACCACCATTCACTATAGTCATCTCCTTCGTGTCCTTCGTTATCTTCGTGGCACGATTACTCGTCGTCTTTTCTTTCCTAGCTCCAGCTCTCTCCAGCTCCAGTGCTACTCGGATGCTACGTGGGCGAGTGATCCTTCGGATCGTCGTTCACTTTCTGCTTACTGTGTGTTTCTTGGTGGTTCGCTTGTTGCTTGGAAGACGAAGAAACAGGTCGCGGTTTCCCGTTCGAGTGTTGAGGCTGACCTGCGGGCTATGGCTTCGTTGATTGCTGAGGTGACCTGGTTACGGTGGTTGCTTGCAGATTTTGGGGTCTCTATTACGACACCCACTCCACTTTTGTGTGACAGTACAGGTGCTATCAGTATTGCACGTGATCCAGTCAAGCATGAGCTGACCAAGCATATTGGTGTTGATGCTTTTTATACACGTGCTCAGGTGCAGGATCAGGTTGTTGCGCTTCATTATGTGCCTTCAGACTTGCAGTTGGCGGATTTCTTTACAAAGGCACAAACCCGAGCGCAACATGACTTCTTACTCTCCAAACTCAGTGTTCTGGATCCACCCTGAGTTTGAGGGGGGGGTGTTAGAGTATATATTTGTATATTGTAGTTTTCCCATGTGTTAGGGGGTTTCCTATATATTTGCACCTGTACATGTACTATATATTGTGGCATTTGGCCCCCTGGTAATACAAGCATCTATTACCCTAACAGATCCAACCCTTTTGTGATCTGCCAGAGACTAAAAAAACGGAGAAAATAGAGAAATATACATAGAAGTCATGAGTGCCAGGCCTATAAACTTACATCCTATTAATTTGGTTGATTGGAAGAGCTATATTACCTTTTAATTTCATTTACCTAGCGCACATGGAGTTGTTACCTTCGTAAATGATAAATGATGAAGAACCTAGCATCTTGTTGAATTATGACTCATGTTAGTACGTGTGTACTATGTTCAACTAAAGAAAAGTTTTGATTGCTCACATTTCACTTAGCTTGTACGTGGTAACTAACAATCAGTATGCTAGTGACCGATCAGTTCCCTCCTCTGTTTTTCCATGCTACATATTCTTACACATAAAAGGCAACTCAAAGTAACATCCGCTAGTCATAGTATGATATATCCTAGTTGTAACACAAACTGGCATTTATATGGCTGCCATTAATGTTTAATCAGCAAAGGAGGGATAATAGTAAATTCTCTACAGTAAGCGTTCAACCACTTAGAATACACCCAGTACAAACGGATGCCTAAACTGGAATTTTTCAAGGTAGAGGTGATCAGCAAGATAGAAAAACCGATTACATGGACAGTCAAACCCATCTAGCAGGCTGCAGTGATTCGGACGTATCAAAACACCAGATGGAGAGAGAGTATGCCCGGGGAGCTTGAACAACGCAGATGGATCGTCAAAGGGAGGGGAGGGGGCGGCTGCTCCACGGGTGAGATCGTGAGATGAACACCAACAGTAGTTGTTGTCGGCGGCAAATCTTCCAACAACACTGATGAGTATGACTGATCATAGATTAGTATACCTTCAGTAGCTCCATACTTCTATGTGATCAATGAGTAAATTACAAAGGTAACCAAGGCTATGAGATGTGATAGGAGCCGATTAACTCACAAACTGGACGCCAGCAATGGGTATGACGATGTGAGCAGGGGCGCATACTTGTGCTGGAGGACAACGACAACTGACTGAGGTATTTAAAGGAGAAGATGGCTGCTCGATGGGCTCCTTCGGTTTCTTCTACCCTTGAATAGCAATGAAAACAAATGACTGTTGGGTGCCCTCGTATTTCATATGCATTTGTGGTGGGGCGATTGAGGGTCGGATACTCGCACTCGAAGAAGTGCGGAGGAGCGGAGAAGATAAGCAGTCAATGTAATGCAGCCGATCGTAAATAGCTGGAAGATACGTGATGTTGGCTGTTGACATGCGGGCTTGCTTCGGCTGGCAATGGGCTATCCGGACCGTCATCCTCATACAGCCCATGTAGGACCAAGTGACGGACGGGAGGGATGTTGGAGCGTGTCACGTAATCACGTTGCTCCTAGACTGTATGCATATGTCGCACAAACTAAAGGGGTGACGTGGAGGCATGAGAGGACAGGAAAATCATGTAGTGGGGGTTAGCTATTTAGATATAGAAGATGAGCTACGAGTACTAGTTTCGGAAGTAAATGCTTAGAAAGGAATTCTAGAGATAGTCTTCTTATTTGTACATAAATGTTTATCTCCTGAATTTTGCATGCATGAAAGACCATGTGATGTTATTAAAATGAGCTACAAGCTCCTGGATTTTGCATGCATCAAAGACCACAACAACCATATTGCCAAGATTTAAGACAACGAGGCCAAATCACCTTACAAATAGAGTACGTGTTGAAATGCCTAATAAATATATACCTGGCTAAAAACGTGATAAGAACTAAGTCGTCAAACGCCTTCAGGAAAAGAGTACACACTCATGTTAAGGGGTGATGGACTTTCTTATTCTGAAAATGTAGTAGAAACTTTAGATGTTTTATAAAGGGTATTAATATCAGAAGATAACAAGTATACCTGATGCATCCATTTTATATAGTATTTTTACTTATTGTTTTATTGCATAGAGGTAGGGATTTCTGTATTTTATCGCGTCAGCGTGCACTTTATGTCTATGTACGCAAGAAGTCAAAATATAAAAGATAAATTTTATATATAGTATTTTTACCAATAATGGAACGAAATATGCTCATTATGAGCAATTAAAGCCTTCCTTGTGAAAAATCAATTCGCTGAAAATAAAGAGAAGGAGAAAATCAACGTAAGGACACATAACGACCACCGGTACGGTCGCACCCGATCGTACCGGTGATCGTACTGCCTCCAGGACGATCGCCTCGTCAAGTACTTTAACCCCGTGCCCTCAGATTTCGAGTCTGACGAACAGAGCAGCCGCAATCACGAAAACAGTCCAGATAACCTAGCCTCTGGAAGGGATCCGTAGGGGGAATCCGCAGAAGGCTGCCATCTCCATCATGTTGCGATCCGAAAGGCCACGACATCGATCTCCATCATCACCACCACCATCTACTTCATCTACATCACCAAATCCCTCCTCTGTCTCGTTGTAATTTGAAAACTCATTGTGGTGGATTTGCATGTGTACTCGTACTATCGTCTGTATTACATTCATGTTGTTATCATGATGATGTTTTGTGGCTTCATGCGTGAGTAGTTTCATTAGTTCTTGGATAGATGAGAAAACCCTAGCTTTATTATGAGATGAGATAGAATAATTGTATGGTTTAATACCGCTGGCATGTAATAATAATCTTTTGTGTTATTGTGCAAACGTCGACTACACAATATTTGTCTTTAGGACTCAAAAGGTTGTTAACGTTGGTAGAAGGCAAAGTGATGATCGTGCACCAAATATAACCGGGTGAGACTTGATGGCCTCATACCGTAGGTGTGTTGCTAATGCGGCTGAATAAAGGAGAATCTAAAGTACCTAATCCGGAACCATATGGTAACCCTTAATTACTAAGGGCTCGGTCCATTCTTTCGGGTCTCTTACCGAGACTAGTAGTGGTTGTGCGGGGTGTGTTGCCTCGATAGACTGAGAGCACACCTTTATATGGGGCTCGCCCGTGCATGACGTGATATTAAATGATATAATACACTCAACTCTTAAATATGCTAGTGGTGGAACCAATGCTTCCTGAGAATGTTTTTAGTCTTATTACAGTTTCCAGTCACCATTACAGTTCACGTGACTTTTAATTTTATTGTCTTTTATTTTCTGTTTAAAATGATATAACAATAAAATACAACTTTATCCACGTACTTTATTGGTTTGGATCAAACTAAATTGCAGGTACATCTTAACAAACAACTAAACGAGAAGCCGAAGACTATTTTCTAAGAGCAACTCCAGCCGTTGGCCCCCCCAGGGTATCCGGCGAAGGCTTTTTAGCCCGTTCGCCGGCGCCCCCCAAGCCTTGGGGAGGCCTCGGTTCCCACCCGCCCCCAGCTTTCGGCCCCCCAAGACACTTTTTTTAATCGACATGTTCCCGCTACATATCGGCGATCGCAAGTCCGGTGATCCAGCCACAATTCAGCGGTCAAGTTTGCATAGTTTTAGAAAAGAAAACATATTTCGGCGATCAAAAGCGGCCAAATCGACGACGTCGACCTCAAATCGCCGGCTCGTCATCCTCCACTTGCACCACGACGGAGTCGGTCGATGGCGCAGCGATCTGCGGTGACGATGCCGGCTCGTCGTCCTCCACTTGCACCACGTAGGAGGGGTCGGTCGATGGCGCAGCGATCGGCGGCGACGATGCCGGGGTAGTACTGGTGCTCGGCGTCGTTTTCCAAGTGCCGGGCGGCAAATAGAGGCTGTGCGGCGCATACAGTGGCAACGGCGCAGCAAAGCACGGTTTCCCGACCGCCACCGCCGCCGCTCGTCGTGTCTCCTTGGCCTCCTCCGCCTCCTTGGCCTTCTTCCTCTCGTCCCTTGCCTTGCGGTCGGCGGTGACCGTCTTCCTTCGTTCGACTTCGTTTGCCCACTCGGTGTTGCTCAAGCCGTCCGGCCGCCCCCTCCCCCTCCCCCTACCCCTCCCGCCGGAGGTCGCCCCCGCCCTCTTCGCCGGTGGTTCTTCGCCGATGGCTCGTGGGTTGTTGAATTTCTTGGGCGCCATGGGAGGTGATTTCCGCGGGAAACGGCGGGAGCTACGGGATATGGAGAAGGAGAAATGGAGGGAAGCGAAACAAAAATGGCGGGAATAACAATTGTCTCGCCGACAGGGCTGGCCCGCGCGGCTTTTCCCTTGTGCCGGCGCCCCCAGGCCGAACCCAGCGCGCTGGGTTCGGCCTGGGTACGCCGGATAACTTTTGGGCCAAATCCGGCGAAAAACGAGACCCTGGGGCGCGACTGGGAGAAAAATCGCCCGCCGGCGTCCAAAAAGCGGTCCTGGGGGGCCTCGTGGGGGGGCGGCTGGAGTTGCTCTAAGCTCCCTGTGGTTCGATACTCTTATTTTAAAAACAGCTACAATAACCATGTACACTTGCAGACATCAATACCTGGCCTCTGCAACAACTCACTACCAAGAGAAATTCAAAACATCGAGTGTGCATAAAGCCAAGTTATTAAAACGAAAAGGAAAAAACAAGAACTAAGGCACACAACAAGCAACAACCACATCAACCAGTGCCCTAGCAAGACACGGGCCACATAAATTTCTCTAAAGCAACACCTTCAGAAAGGCTAAAGGAACACAAATGTCGTTGTCATCAGATCTAATCAAATACTTAGTCCCGCGTTTTCACTATAGAGAGCAAGACTGAACAAATTGCAGGCAATGGATTCAGCAAGGTAATGGTGTGAAAGCGTAGTCATTGCTGATGGGGTCGCAGCATGGAAAACAAAAAAATTCCTACGCGGCAAGCGGAATAAACCCCAAGGATCTAGATCTACGAGATGAAGATAGCGAAGGTGAGATCCAATCTCTTACCCTTGAAGATCAACAAACGCGTTTTGTCGGTGCAGGGGTTGGCTAGTCGATCCCCGCAACTAGACTCGTCTAGTCGCGAGGAGATGTATTATCCTCGAGATCCAATCCGGTGAAGTGCAGCAACGGGCAGCACCTCCGCGGCGTCCACACGTACGGCTCGATGAAGACGTCAACTCCTTGATCCCGCAAGCGAGAGGACGTGGCCTTGATGATCTCAGCAGCACGACGGTAGTGCCGGTGATCGATGACGATCTCCACGAGCAGGGCTTCGCCAAGCCAAGCAAGAGGAGAGGGAGAGGTGGAGGTGGCGCAGCAGCCCTACGGGGAGAGGTGGTGCGGCAGCTCTAAGGTGGAGGTGAGGCGGCGGCAGCCCTCCGGGGAAGGAGGGGTGCGGCTAGGGTTAGATGGGAGAGGGGGTGCGGCTAGGGTTGCTTGGGGCAGCCTCCTTAGGTGTGCCGCACCCCTCCCCTCCCCCCTTTTTATAGGTGGCCGGCTAGGGTTGGGGTAGGGGCCGGCCGGCCCCTTGCTTGCCCCCCAAGTTGGAGTCCATCTAGGACTCCTCCTTGGGCCCCTTTCCTAAAGGGGTGGAGCCGGCCCCTAGTCCAACTAGGACTTGGCCGGCCCCCCTTTCTTCCTTTGCCGCATGGGCCCATGTGGGCCTAGGTGGTGCGGCACACCAAGGTGGTGGCTGCACCCCTTTGGTCCATGTGGGTCCATCTAGACACTTCTAGAACCTTCCGGAACCTTTCCGGTACCCTGCAAATATTTCCGGAACTTTTCCGAAACCTCCGGAAACTACTTTCCATATATGAATCTTATTCTCCGGACTCCTCCGGAACCTCTCGTGATGTCCGGGATCCCATCCGAGACTCCGAATCACCATTCGTTCGTTTCATCATTTAATTCATCGCAAAACCTAATTTCATCGGAACGTTAAGTGTGTGACCCTACGGGTTCGAGAATGCATAGACATGATCATATCAATAATTAATAGCGGGACCGGGATGCCCATATTAATTCCTATACACTCAACGAAAACCTTTTCTCGATTGAACCACGATGCCGGAGATTCAATTAATCTCATATACGATTCCCTTTGTCTCACGATATTTTACTTGCCCGAGATATAATCGTTGACATCCCCATGTCCAGTTTAATCTCGTTACCGGCAAGTTCTCTTTACTCGTCCATAATATAGGATCCTCGTGATTACCACCTAATCACCTGTCTGCAGACTTTTGATGCTATATTACCGAGAAGGCCTGGAGATATCTTCTCCGTCACATGGAGGGACAAATCCCACTCTTGATTCATATCACCCAACAACCCACCATCGGAGATACCTGAAAGCCACCTTTATAATCACCCAGTTACGAAGTGACGTTTGATGTCCACAAAGTATTCCTCCGGCGAACGGGAGTGATATAATCTCATGGTCTAAGGAAACTATATTTGGCATATTAAAAAGTGTTGACAACAAAACTTTTGTGACACGATTAATTGCAACTTCTTTATTTGGGTCATGTCCATCACACCATTACTCCTAATGATATGACTCCGTTATCAAGTGACTATAACAAGTCCATAGTTAGGAAACTCTAACTATCTCTTGATCAACGAACTAGTCCAGTAGAGGCTCACTAGGGACTCCTGGTGTTTATATTCCACACATGTATTATGTTTCCATTTAATACAATTATAGCATGGATAATAAACTATTATCATAAACGTGAATATGCTTAATAAACCATTTTATTATTGCCTCTAGGGCATATTCCCAACAGTCTCCCACTTGCACTAGAGTCAATAATCTAGTTTACATTTCCTCGATCCAACACCCATGGAGTCTCACTCATGAAGTCTCAGTGCTGATCATGTTTGCTTGTGGAAGAGGTTCTGTCCGTGCTCTGTACTTTACAGCTCTTTATGTCCTTTGCAAAAATTTGTAACTGTCACCTAATTTGACATTACTTTATCATCACATGATAAACTTCCTATCATCCCATGATAAAACTCATTATCATATAATGTATATAATATGTTTGGTTATAGAGTGAGATATTCATATCCTTTTATGCCTATATGTATGATCAGTCAAATGGACTTTCTCATAACATATGCATCTGGAACTCACTCGTTCTTGAAACAACTTTCTCAAACCAAAATATTATATCTTATTTCAATCCTTGAATTAATCATATACTCCTATATGTTGTAGACTTAACAAATCAGCAGTGAACCTTGTCACTTTGATATCTCTGATCATGCTTTCGCTGCGCTGCTCTGATTTTAAAAGATCTCCAATTTAGTCTGGCTTTATGACTTCAACCAAGTCTACCATTTTCTAAATTCATCTCAATTTCATGAAAAATGACTCCTCATTCAACATGTTCTTACAATTAAGAACTTGGGTCACATATCATCAAATACAAACACATGGTTCTTATATGTTGAGACCTATGAACAATTCATAGTGAATTCCAACATATCCTCCAACCATCAATTTTGTACTGAGTTCTCAACTCAATGTTTCACCTATATATTACAAGGAGATGAACCATTCTTCCTTTGCTCTACTTTGAACTCCTTCAAAGAACTTGTTTAGGTTAAACATCTGATTTTAATGTTTATCAAACTTATCTATCCTCCATAGATACATTCATCTACATGAATATTTGACGTTCAAACTAACTTCATAAGTTATGCATTGGTCCATGACAACATTTACAACATTTACGAAATCTCCATTTCATTCAAACACGATGTTGTAAACTCCCACTCAAATATATACCATACACATATTAAATTGTGAAGCCACTATGGCTCCCACTCAGAAATATGTTATCTTTATATTTGACCATCATTAACTAGTTCCCACTCAAACATATGTCACCACATATTTTGATTATGGAAATTAGTTTCTGCTCTAACTTAATATATGTCACCACATATCTTAATTAGATCCCACTCAGTTTCTTATGCACTTTCTCGACACTTTGGACTCCTCCAAAATTCTTAACTCTTAAGATTCGAGAACTCATATACGAAACGCCAGCACCTTGCCAGCTCTAAGTTTTATTTATTCCACACAAACTCTTTGCAAAATAAATATGTGAAACATTCTTTTCACAAAATCAAGTAACAATTACTTTGTGATTTAAACTTAAAATAGAATGACTTTTAGTCACTTTCGTATTTTAAAGTTTCTATTTCTTCTTTTGTAGTTTTGTAGGTATGTCTTGTTTCTCAAACATGACAAGTAAATCATGAATATTATTTTGCAACTTTTGACAAATTCATATTCTTGAACCCTACTTCTCTTTAGACAAGCTAAACCAAAATTCAATGATCACCATCATTAAAACTTTTATGTGTCAAGTTTTAACCAACATAGCACTTTACATATGTGCCACTTGATACATAAACATGCAAGGTTTAAGCTTTCTAAATTTATTCCAACAATTCTTTTATCCATGAAACCATTTCATGATAAAACCACTAAAATACACAACACAACCAAACACATTGGTTTGTCCCTTTTAGTCTCACATTGTGGAATCTCTATTCATAATCTCATATGAATATTCTACAAAACTCCATTTGCTATGGCTTTTAATTATCTCATAATTATTGAAACCACTATTTCACATAACTCATATGCGAAACGCAAATCATTAAATAGATCCTTTATTTAAAACAGAGTGTTATCAAAATAAATCTAAATGATACAAATAAACCCTTAAATTCAAACCCTTCTTTATGACCACATAATATCAAATATAATGTGACTACAACACTTTAGGTTTATCAAAACACTTTTGAATAATCTCTAAATATTGTAATTTGTGATAACACTTGTCACAAGTCTTCATACTAAACAATAACTCAAATATTTTGTCTCTTTTGATCAAATCGAAAAGACTCAATTATCTTGTTAACTTAATATCCTCCACTTCCATGGTCTCATCATGACATGAATAAATACTCCTATTTACTCATTCACGATAAGATAATGATGTCTCTTATTCACTGAAAAATTCCACCAACACTTGTGTTTATTTTCCAGTTACTCATGGCATTTTCAGAAAATGGCATTTTTAATTATGCTACTTGGTGATGCGCATCAGAATACTCACCAACACTATAGCACAACTAAAAACAAATCTCATCATTAAGTATTGGATATTTTAGCATGTCTTTATTTTATAAGTGTTTAACTAATTATCGTTTAAATCTAACAAAGGACAATAATCTCATAATCGAAACGTGATCTCCAAAAAGGATTACTCATGAAAACAGAACAACCACTTGTCTTTAACATGAATGACCGTCTCACAAACCGAGACACACTAATTTAAGATCACACTTAATTCGATTACAAAACTCATTCAAATCCTCTAATTTAAAACGATAAATGTAGAAGTAGAACATCGCCAGCATCAACTCCTTGATTGCCATCTTCCGCGAAATCCACTCAGTCCCTCCATGCACTTCTCAAACGGCGGGCCCTGTTTTCACAAAACAGCACAAGTATCAAATACTTAGCTCACCATAAGTGTAAATGGGACGTTTAAACATTTATAACTAGTATATCAAAATATACCTTCTGCATTGACTACTTCTCCTGCTATGGGTTCCACTTTAACTTGACGTAGCCGGGAAATAAACTCACAGAAAGTGATCGAATCCCTTCCCATGACATAGTTCCTGACATAATCCTTATAGCTGGGGGAAGCGAGCGCAGCACCCCATCTATTGCCATCTCGTCAGTTATTTCATGGTTCCAAACATCCACCATAGTATAATACAGCCGGTGCATCTTACTCAGGTGTTGTTCCAAGCAAGTGTTTTCTTCCATCTTAGTTGAAAGAAAATCATCCAAGCATTCAAACCTTGCAACTCTAACTTGTGCTATGAACCTTCTTTTCAGCTCATCGACAATCTCCATTGCGCTCAAGTTTCCAAATTGTCTACCAAGGTTAGAATCCATGAAGGTGCATATCAGCCACTCGACTCTCAAGTAGGTGGTCTTTTGATCGTACCACTCCATATACCCTTCATAGTCAGCAGTAACATCAGGGCGTTTTTCTAAAGGTTCATCTATCACGTAGAGCTCGCCATTGGTGTGTAGGGCTTCTCTCAGACGCATGTACCACTCAGCAAAGTTTGACCCATCGAGACGCAGCTCCTCAGCAAGAAACATACTACTGTAGTCGCCCATGATCTACAAGGATTTTGCAAAGACATCTTTAGGACACTTGTTTATGATAATTTTAGTTCAACTTAATCAAATTAATATATGAACTCCCACTAAACTCAACATCTCTCTGGTTGTTTAGTGACACACGATCCAAATCCACTACACCACAACCGATCATCACGTGAGATGATGTAGCTTCAATGGTGAACAACTCAGTGTTGATCATATCATTCATATGACTCGTGTTTAACCTTTCGGTTCCGTGTTCCCGAGGCCATGTCTGTACATGCTAGGCTCGTCAAGACAACCGTAGTATTTTCGCATGTGTAAACTGGCTTACACCCGTTGTATGTGAACGTTGAATCTATCACACCCGATCATCACGTGATGCTTCGAAACGACGAACTTTCGCAACGGTGCATACTAGGGGAGAACACTTAATTATCTTGATATTAACATGAGAGATCACCTTATCATGCTACCGTCGCGATCACATCTAAGCATAACAATAAGGTGCATAAAAGGGATTAACATCACATGCAATTCAAAATTGTGATATGATATGGCCTTTCTTCTTATGCTTTTGATCTCCATCTTCAAAGCACCGGCAAGATCTCCATCTCCGGCATGATCTCCATCATCGTGGCGCCATCACCATGGTTGTCCACCAACTATTGCAACTACAACTAATGCTACTCTTAGCAATAAAGTAAAGCAATTACATGGTGATTCATTGACACGCAGGTCACATAAAATAAAAGACAACCATATGGCTCCTGCCGGTTGCCGTACTCGTCGACATGCAAGTCGCGAAATATTACAAACATGATCATTGCATACATTATCACAAATCACATTGGCCATATCACATCACTTGACCCCCTCTGCAAAAACAAGTTAGACGTCCTCTACTTTGTTTATGCAAATTTTACGTGGCTTGGGTCAACGAGATAGAACCGTTCTAATCTACGCAAAACCACAACGGTGATATAATAGTTGCTTATTTACTCATCCTTTTGAAAGGCCTTCCATTGAAAATTGCATCCTCACTAAAGCAAGAGAAACAGACACCCGCCAGCCACTTATGCAAAACAAGTTGCATGTCAGTCGTGGAACCGGTCTCTCGTGCGTGGACGAGTAAGGTTGGTCCGGGCCGCTTCAATCTCACAATACCGCAAAGATGCAAAGTGCACGCGAGAAGGTAGCAACATAAAATATCAACGCCCACAACTCCTTGTGTTCTAATCGCACCAACATCTACGAATAGATCTAGGCTCTGATACCACTGATGGGGTCGCAGCATGGAAAACAAAAAAATTCCTACGCGGCAAGCGGAATAAACCCCAAGGATCTAGATCTACTAGATGAAGATAGCGAAGGTGAGATCCAATCTCTTACCCTTGAAGATCAACAAACGCGTTTTGTCGGTGCAGGGGTTGGCTAGTCGATCCCCGCAACTAGACTCGTCTAGTCGCGAGGAGATGTATTATCCTCGAGATCCAATCCGGTGAAGTGCAGCAACGGGCAGCACCTCCGCGGCGTCCACACGTACGGCTCGATGAAGACGTCAACTCCTTGATCCCGCAAGCGAGAGGACGTGGCCTTGATGATCTCAGCAGCACGACGGTAGTGCCGGTGATCGATGACGATCTCCACGAGCAGGGCTTCGCCAAGCCAAGCAAGAGGAGAGGGAGAGGTGGAGGTGGCGCAGCAGCCCTACGGGGAGAGGTGGTGCGGCAGCTCTAAGGTGGAGGTGAGGCGGCGGCAGCCCTCCGGGGAAGGAGGGTGCGGCTAGGGTTAGATGGGAGAGGGGGTGCGGCTAGGGTTGCTTGGGGCAGCCTCCTTTGGTGTGCCGCACCCCTCCCCTCCCCCCTTTTTATAGGTGGCCGGCTAGGGTTGGGGTAGGGGCCGGCCGGCCCCTTGCTTGCCCCCCAAGTTGGAGTCCATCTAGGACTCCTCCTTGGGCCCCTTTCCTAAAGGGGTGGAGCCGGCCCCTAGTCCAACTAGGACTTGGCCGGCCCCCCTTTCTTCCTTTGCCGCATGGGCCCATGTGGGCCTAGGTGGTGCGGCAGCACCAAGGTGGTGGCTGCACCCCTTTGGTCCATGTGGGTCCATCTAGACACTTCTAGAACCTTCCGGAACCTTTCCGGTACCCTGCAAATATTTCCGGAACTTTTCCGAAACCTCCGGAAACTACTTTCCATATATGAATCTTATTCTCCGGACTCCTCCGGAACCTCTCGTGATGTCCGGGATCCCATCCGAGACTCCGAATCACCATTCGTTCGTTTCATCATTTAATTCATCGCAAAACCTAATTTCATCGGAACGTTAAGTGTGTGACCCTACGGGTTCGAGAATGTATAGACATGATCATATCAATAATTAATAGCGGGACCGGGATGCCCATATTAATTCCTATACACTCAACGAAAACCTTTTCTCGATTGAACCACGATGCCGGAGATTCAATTAATCTCATATACGATTCCCTTTGTCTCACGATATTTTACTTGCCCGAGATATAATCGTTGACATCCCCATGTCCAGTTTAATCTCGTTACCGGCAAGTTCTCTTTACTCGTCCATAATATAGGATCCTCGTGATTACCACCTAATCACCTGTCTGCAGACTTTTGATGCTATATTACCGAGAAGGCCTGGAGATATCTTCTCCGTCACATGGAGGGACAAATCCCACTCTTGATTCATATCACCCAACAACCCACCATCGGAGATACCTGAAAGCCACCTTTATAATCACCCAGTTACGAAGTGACGTTTGATGTCCACAAAGTATTCCTCCGGCGAACGGGAGTGATATAATCTCATGGTCTAAGGAAACTATATTTGGCATATTAAAAAGTGTTGACAACAAAACTTTTGTGACACGATTAATTGCAACTTCTTTATTTGGGTCATGTCCATCACACCATTACTCCTAATGATATGACTCCGTTATCAAGTGACTATAACAAGTCCATAG
Organism: Puccinellia tenuiflora; assembly: GCA_012064385.1. Taxonomy (NCBI): domain Eukaryota; kingdom Viridiplantae; phylum Streptophyta; class Magnoliopsida; order Poales; family Poaceae; genus Puccinellia; species Puccinellia tenuiflora. Next base: position 407,122 of record QRDG01000079.1, on the reverse strand, counting down.
TTAGGAAACTCTAACTATCTCTTGATCAACGAACTAGTCCAGTAGAGGCTCACTAGGGACTCCTGGTGTTTATATTCCACACATGTATTATGTTTCCATTTAATACAATTATAGCATGGATAATAAACTATTATCATAAACGTGAATATGCTTAGTAAACCATTTTATTATTACCTCTAGGGCATATTCCCAACAATTGCAAGATATAAGTGACGAAGATCATACCAAGAGTTTTCTACCCCACTCAAGAAGCACCACCAAACCCTAACCATGGTGTGATATCGCATCCGATTGACCACCACCTTCTTTACTTGTAGCCTCGATATTCTCAAACACTGATCGACACCCATACGCTTGCATATACACGTCGACACCGAATATACATAAGCCTTGCGCGTGAGATCTGCGAAAAATGACATATCAGGGCGTCTTTGGAGATCGCCACAAATGTTGGACCTTCCAACCAATTTCAAGTGTGTAGTTATGACAGTGATCAATGAATGCGGCCGATAATTGTGCATGTGTGAGCTTCTTGACAGGTGAAGATGAGCGTGACATGCACCGACGAAAACCACGTAAGGGCTCCTACGGTAAACTCATGTCATCCTCGCCATCGGGAGATGATGGACATGGAAAAAGGGAATCCCCTTCCAATATCTCGTCCGCTGTACAGCCGCAACCGTGATCACCCACCATTCCCAGTCTGCAGGTTGGATCGACGCGGAGGCCATCGTGCCTCCTCCAGGATTGGGACGCCGGTTTGTTAGCTCTGTCGAACGTGATGCCGTCCATGACCGCACACCACGCTTTGCCGCAGGTCCCCCTAGTAGAGTGAAAGTTGTTGATATGGTCGGTCAAACGTAAGAGACCTGCTTCGGTACACCCCCCTCCCCAAACTCAAAAAGGGATTTTTGCCAAATTAATTAATTAAAAGCCCGCTGAAGCCCATATCCAGTCGAGTATGCTATACGGTATTCACGCAAAAACAACAAGTCCAACCGTACTAGCCCCTTTTAAGACTATAACTCGATGCAGACCGGCGGCGGCAAGGTAAGTGTCTGCGTATATGGTTCTCTCCGGCGGCGGAGACAAGAGGAATGAGCGATTGAGGGAGAAATAAGCACGACAATGCATTTTTCGGTGCCGATCGGAACGCTCGCCAACAGCTTGGGATTAGCGCCAACTTCGGATGCGTTGTTTGAGATATTTTTTGAGTTTGACCGGCTGAGAACAGGGAGAAAACCATACTAGCCTCACGCAAATTGCCGGTAGATCTTAACGAGACCAACAGCGCCTGGTATGCCACATCGAGCAGGACAACGCCGCCAGCAAGGTGGTTACCGCTGCTTGCATGCAGAAGCCCGTCGCGCCGCGCCCCCGGTCCCGGCGCCTGCTGCCGTACGTGTGTCGCTCCTCTAGCCTGCTCAGCCAGAAGAGCCTGGCCATCTGCTCCTACGGCGAGTGGCTGTGCGCTGGAAACCCAGCGTAAGACCTGGAGCCATCGCTTGCGTTTCTCGCCGCCGTGCGTTTCTCGCCGCAGGCGGGCAGCAGCAGCTAGCTAGCTGCTTTGGCCAAAGACAATGCACACAGCACACCTCGCCATGTACGCATACGGAATACATAGTGTACTGATGCGTATATATATATATAATTGGGCCATACGGATTTCTTCAGAGCCTATACGACTTACTTATTTGTTAATTAATTAGGAAATAATCATCACACCGTTCGTTACGAAGGGGTACGAAACGATCTCGGCCATCATTGTGTTTGAGTTTGGGGAGGGGGTGTACCGAAGCAGAAGTGGTCTTATGTCGTAAAGTAAGCAAAAAATAAAGTGTGGTACAGCAGCGAATTAAGTCTTAGCTATACACACTATCACTATGTAACACATCTAGCTCTCAATCTCCGCTGGTGCCAACGCGGGCGGGAGGCGAGGCGGTATCGCCCTGACGCGGGCGAGAGCGAGGCGGGAGGGAGGCGAGACGAGAGCGGCGGGCGGCGGATCCGTCGCCGGGCGGGAGCGGGCGCTACCGCCCCGCTCTCGCCCGCGTTGGCGGCGGTAGGGGGGCGGTAGGGAGGCGGGAGCGGGGCGGTAGCGGGGCGGCGCGTTGGCGGGGCGGGACGCGGGCGAGAGGGGGCGGGAGGCGGGCGGGAGGCGGGCGCGAGGGGGGCGGGAGGCGGGCGAGAGAGGGCGGTAGCCGCAACGGCTAGCTGACGTGGCGAGCTGTGATTCGTCCACGTCAGCTAGCCGTTGAGGTGTCCGTTGCAGCCTCCAAAAATTCGAAAAAAAATTCAAAAAACTCCAAATTTCATCCCCAACCCCCTATAAATACCCCCCACCACCTCACTCATTCCACACCTCACTTCATCTCATTTCTCTCCTCCACTCTCCCAAATCTTCTCCACCATGTCGGGTTGGTCTCCAGATTTCACCCCATTCACCGACCTCTTGCAGTCCGACGGGTCACTAGCCCCTCCCCTAGATGATATCTCTCCGACACATCGTCGCTCCAATGTCGGTTCTTCGCCGCATCCCCGAGTTTTAATCCCCTCCGGCACACCACCTCCGGGGCCATATGGTCCATACCCTCCACCTCCGGGGCCATATGGTCCATACCCTCCGCCTCCGTATCCATACCCCCCACCACCTCCACATGCTCCACCTACAGGTAGCGGGAGTGGGAGTCTACCTCCGTACCCACCACCTCCGGGGCCATACGGTCCATATGCTCCACCTCCATATGCTCCATACCCGCCATATGCTCCATACCCCCCACCACCTCCCGAAGCCACTGCTCCAAGCTCCGGGTCCGAAGCCGCGGAAACAATCGTACCAAAGCGTCCAAAGAGGCTTGACTGGACAACTTCGGACGAGGAAAAACTGGTAATTTACTTACCCGTCACATATTTAATATGCAATTTTATTTTATTATATGACTAACAATATCTATTTCGGGTAGGTTCATGCTTGGATTTTTCACTCCAAGGACTCTATCACCGGTAATTGCAAGACCGGCGTTAGTTTTTGGGGTCAGATAGCTGAGACCTTCAACTCTACCTCGGAACCTTCCCGTCGTCGGACCGCGAAGCAACTGAAGGATCATTGGAACGTCTACAACCGTGAGGTGTCCTTGTTCAATGCATTCTACATCCAAGAAGAAGGGTTACGTCAGAGTGGAGCAGACGATTCAATGGTCATGAAGGCGGCAATGGCGAGGTACGAGAATGACGACAGAGTGACTCAGCCTTTCAGACGCCACCACTGGTGGGAAGCTGTTCGCAATGAAGCGAAGTGGAAAGGACAACATGGTCCTGGTAGTGGATCCGATTCCACTTCCAAGAGAAGCCGGCTGGGAGTTTCTGGTGAGTACAGCTCTGGCGACGCGACGGAGGAGGACCGTCCAATAGGCCGCGATAGGGCCAAGGCAACGGCACGGAGGGAGAAGGGAAAGAGGAAGGGGAAGGAATCCTCATCAAGCAGTGAGGCAGCAAGTAAAGCCTTCACAATGAAGAACATGTGGGGTGGTTTAGTGAAGGCTAAGCTACTCAAGCAATGGAACAAAATGAAGGACCGATCAACCGCCGACATGGACGAAACAGAAAAACGCAAACATACGAAGGCCATGAATTTGGTGGAAAAAGAGCTTGGGCTGCAAGATGATGAGGATGAGGAGGATGAGGAGGATTAGAATGTATTTTTTATTTATTATGTAATTTTTTCAATTTATTATGCAATTTTATTAATTATTATGTAATCGGTAACATTTTTAATTGAATAAAATAATTTTCTTGCATTATTTTAAATGTCTAAAGAAAAGCGAGTGAAATAATTTAATCTGAAAAAGGAATGCTGATGTGGAGGAGAGAGGAGTGAGAGCTGGCACTATAGCCCGTGCACTGGCACCGTGGGGTGAGAGTGTGGTGAGAGTGGGGTGAGAGTGGGAGAAAAAGCTGACGTGGCAGCGCTATCACGGGCGACAGTGCGTGGTGCACTAGCACCAGCCTTATAAAAACATGCCAAGTCAAGTCTTGAATGCATTTTAAACCACGCCGGCCGGCCGAAGAAAGGTCAACAGCAAAGACTTTAGCGTAGTGCAACCGATCACCGTATCATGATACTCCAATTAGCAGCGATAACACCACGAGTGCTGCTCGTGCCCCATTCTTAATGCATCCTTGTGAACGCCGAGGATCGATCTGTTCTCTATAATAACGCGACCAGATGACGAGCAAAACACAATTCTCAACGGTTTGTTCAGAGGGCGACCTCTTGATTCGCCATTGGCGCAAACAACAGCGGCCACCATGCCGTATGATAATTCCTGGCTAATTACTAATAACCACTCGATCACCAGCTAGCAACTGTAAGGATAACTACTACTCTGAAAGTGGCGTCCATTTTGTACTAAGTTAGTACAAACTTTGTACTAAGTAGGCGACACTTTTTATGGATCGGAGGGGGTATTATTTTTTTCTTGTTTTTGTTAGCCTGTAAGAACACGTTTGATTTCTGATAATAGAAAAGGCTAGCGACGAATGCCCGATCGATGAGAACAACTCTTCCTCCCGGGTCGCTCTCCGCCCGAGCGACTCCGGAGGCGACCCTCCTCCCCGCCGTCGGTCCTCCCTCTCCCGAGATCTCTGGCCGCGCCGTCGCCCACGCCGGCGGCGGTAGCGGCCCCCCTCTCGCGGACTGAGGGGAGGTGAGGGTCTCGTCGCAGCGGCTCCATGGGCGGTGGTGGGGCGGCGGCGGCGGTTCCAGATGGCGCGGCCCTGAGGGCCGGGGCTTGATGCCGGGGTGGGGAGTTGGCGGCGAACGGCGCGAAGGATCCTCCGGCGGCGAGGCGGCGGCCATGGATCTGGACCCGAGTGTCTGATCTGTGCTACCCTCCGCCCATAGCTGGATTTCGTGGCGGCTACCTCCTCCTTTGCTGCTCCGTCCGGCGGCGTGGGGGCCTGCTGGTGTGCTCGAATAAGGGGGCGGTCCTAGGGTTCCGAATCGCGCCAGGGAGAAGATCGACTTGATGTATGTCCTCTTTGATCTGGCTGGAGTGTCGAGTTCCGGAAGGCTCCGCCGGCGAATTCCCAAGGGCGTATGCCTGGAGTTTGCTAGATCGGGTGGGATTCGGTCGCAACGCAAGGAGTAGCGCGAAGCTCTGCTACTGTTGCCATCATGGGCAAATCCATGGTGAAGTCAGAGGTGGAGAATGTCACGAAGGCTGAGATTGGAGGACTAATAATGGTGATTGGAGCCTTTGCGTCGATGAGGAACTGGCTTGGAGAGTTTTAGGATTTTTGGCAGTGGTATGTAAGAGGGGACGGCAACACAAGTGAGGTTCAAAACCTTGTCTCTCAGGGTGAAAATCCAAGGTCTGGACTTAATTGGTTGTGCCTGGCAATGACCTTACTGAAGGCATTGTTTTGAGAGCGGGGACTATCTTCAGGGTGAAAACCCAAGGTCTGGCCTTAATTGGTTGTGTCTGGCACTGTTTCCTTCTTGAAGGCGTTGTTTTTGAAGAATTGGACATCATGTGTTGATTTGGTGGTGGTTGTGCTGCTGCCGCAAGGATTGAAACTCTGTAGCAGGATTTTTCTTTTTATTTCTTCTTTTTTTTTTTTTTGTTGGCTGAGTGCATCCGTACTGCCTTTTGGGTATTGCGTAGTTGTAGAGGCCGAGTGTAATTGATATCTTTTGATATTAATATATTCTCCTTTTCCAAAATAGAAAAGGCTAGCAATTAACCGCGTACTACCTAATTGTTAGCTAATCAACAAACTAGCTTGTACTCACGCAGTGCAGGTGAGACCCGTCGTTGCAAGTGAGTGAGCATCGAGTGGTTTCAGTTGGCGTGTATAGAGATTCGGTGACCGAAGCGCATCTCGCGCTGTGGTGTTCTTTGTTTTCTTCTCTGAAGGTTGGTGAGAAGGGTAAGCAGACTGGCCACAGAGCTGGCCGGAGGTAATTCGGCGTCACCCTGGATTCATTAACAAAATGTGTCGTGTTCCCTCCCAAAATTCTTGCTGATTTCCCGTGGTTTTCGTACGTATCACGTCCTATATCAGCTAGCAATGCGGTTATTGTTTTTATCAAGATCATGTCGTGTCAGCGTGTCGCTGCCAGGATAGCAGTCAGCAGCAGCTCTCAAGTCGTGGGCACCAAACTTTGACGAGAGGCAGAGGATACGTTTCTACGGCATTATTATACGTGAGAAAGCAAGAAACTTCTCGCTAAACATAGCGACTGGAGTTGGCGTTGAGGTATGAAAACTGAATGTGAAATCAAGCGAGGAGACGTAGAATTGCAACTTCTACAGATTCTTTTTAATCAAGTCAAATGAAAGTATGATCACCTAGCTATGCCCTTTGAAATTAGTGTCAGATCAATGCTGTTTTGTAAAGGCTCGCCTGCGTACATATAGCATAGGGATAGGGTGACTAACTACCCTAATTGTAAGCACAATGGAATGAATATTGTTAGCTAACAGAACAAATTAGGGAGATGGACCACAAGGTCAGTGGACCAGCGCCTTTCGATTGGCCGATGTGCAGTTAGGTTTAGCATATCCGTGAGCAAGTAGCAGATTTCTATTCCAGTAACAGAAATTCCAATGATACGTGGCTCACCATGGTCCATGCCTCCATGGAACCACCAACACACTTGCACACTCCGTTAAAAGGGCATGCTACGGCAACCTAGCTAGCCATGGCCAAAGAAGACATAGCCTTGAGATGAGCAGCCATCTAGCTAGGCAGCGACCGAGAGATCGATCGGCCAGAACAAGGATGGAGAAAGAAGAAGACGACATGGCGTGGTATTGTTCCGGCTCATGTCCTTCTTGAGTTCATCGTCGGATGAGATGTGAGCCGAATCAATATCACTCATGTACTCTTCCTTCAGAAAAGTCCTATCATCTCAAGATCGGTTTTGACAGAGGGGGGTACTACTATATGTGTGGTAAGTGTTCTCATACTCAATGGTTAAATTCTTGAAGCAAACTCTTCTTTAATTAACACGGATTTTTTTTAAGATGCATGCCGAACTACTTGCTCCTAGCTAGGCGGAGCTTATGGACTGTTTGGCATGTAATAATTTGTTCCGTTATGTACAATATCAACGGTTTAAGATGTTCACAGTTTTCATATTCGATCAACTTGCGTATAAGCTAACCTAGCTACGGAGTAGTGTAGGATGTCGATCTACCAGCGACCATGAAAATTCTAGTGCAAGAAGAGCTATGTAAGTATTTGTTGTTAGAGACTTAAGAGCTATCTAAGCATTTGCAGTTATGATATCTTTCTTCGATCAGAAAGATGAACAGGGGGCATTTGCAGTTAACAAGCATGACACAAGCTATATATGAATTCATGGAAAATATTATCTCAACTGTTAGAACTTGTCTCATTATCGCATATTGTATGTTGACAGTTTTCAGTACCAGATTTCCAGAGGAGCTATTAGCCTATTTGTCATACTATTACTTTTGAAATCTTCATCTTTGCTTGCATTTTTTTTTTTTGTATGCCTAAATCGGCTTGGGTGTAAGCATCTAATCTTATGTTCAATGAAGATTTCTGCCGCATCAAGAGATGGGGGAGATTCTTGCAAACTGAATCTCTCTAGAGCCATAGAACGTCAGGACAACACTTACATCTCTGTATAGCCTCATTTAGTTTGCACTCCTGCAATTTGGTTCTAGTCAAAAAGAGAATTCTCTTCCAATACTTGGTTGCCAACCACCTAGAGGCGATAGAAACCTTAAAAAAACATGGTACATTATGCTCAGGTAATGATGTTGCCAATTCGAAATTAATTACCGACATATCTAGGAAATTAAGGTCGTCTGTCCGTCAGCTCTGATCCAGTGACACATTGCCAAGCTACTCCCTGGGATACCCTTTTGGAGCGTAGTGGATGGCGATCTCCTGACAAGAAAAGGCCAGTGTCGCACAACAGCTAGCTGGATTAAAAAAAAAAACGGCTAGCTGGATAAGCTGGTTAAAAAAAAAAAAGACGGCATTTTTTCACACAGAATTGCATGTTCGGTGCATCCCTCGGTGCATCCCTCTGTCTCGTCATCAGTTTGTTTCTTCATCGGACTGGGACACCGCGTCCTGCGCCGGTGATTAAAAATCGCTGGGCTACACTCTTCTAGTCTTGCCCGTGAGGCCGTGACATGAGCTTTGTGATGTCTGTTTGTACACGCTAGCTAATGGTTTAGCCTAAAGTGACGCAAGAAATGTAATTTGGTGTCTGTCCATCTGTCGGTCAGGTTAGGTGATCATTTTGCGATTTCCGTATGAGTTCTGAAAGGGATGCCAGATAGATATCTTGCTTTCACTCGCTTAAAGAAACCAGGCGTGGTCTAACCCGTTTAGCACGATGTGCTGACCTCGACACATATGGATGATATATACATTGCTCTCAGCTGATGAGATAGATGCATAATGTTACGAGGCACGACTACTTCGAGGCTCTAAATCAGGGTGGAAAGTTTCAGAGAGTTGACACGGTATTCACAGCAACAAGCAACAAATGATCCACATGGCCCGTGGCTGCACAACTTAACGTCGATTATACCTGATGTTACTAGTCAGACACACAAGGCGCTTGTCTTGACTACTCCCGTACTCCGTGATCAGTGATCACCAAGAGGGCGTCCTGTCGAGATCACCAAGAGGGCAACAAGGCGACCCAGAAAGGTTGGAAGTCAGGACAGTTACACCACCCTATGCCTGAATGCCCCCGCTTTGGATGCACCGTCTGCAGCAGGGGGGCAGAGGGCAGCCAATCACCTTCATTGTCCAAGTAAACCCACAATATTGCCAGAATTGTCAAGTCATGTGACTTGGCCCTTTTCACTGGAAAACTGAAAATGCCCACCTTCAAATATGAAAATTCCATAATAAAATCCTCAAAACCATAACTCGGATCTCTTTGGAGAACAGAATACACAAGAACTGTTGATCTTAACAGAGGCTCCCCTGTGTGTTCTGCTTTTTCTTTCTGCTTGCACAGTATATACGGCAAACTTCAGCAGCATGTTCCTCTAGCGCTACAGGTGCAAGCAAGGAGACCTCACAGTCACAGCCAACACGCAATCACATGCATTAACTTTTCTCACCGAGGGATTCAAAAGGTGAACTGATTCCAGAAGATGCTGGACAAAGGGATGCACCTCCTTTCACCATAAGAAGGCAATGGGATGCATATAATGCCATCGCCAGTGGCTGCAGACCACGAACTAGAAAATGCCTTGAACTCGATTTTGGACGCCCTATATAAAATATAAGCAGCCCACATCTTTGTTGATTTTCAAAGAGTGATACTCATTGTAGTTCAGATACCCCCAGAAACGGGAAAGACCAATCTCCTCATACTTTGAAGACTTCGAATGCAAAATATACAAATCTTTGATGTTACTCTCAAACTTCGATCCAATTGAATCTACCTGTATTTTGAAAGGCAGATAGTGACAAGACGTGTACATATATTCTATTAGTGCTAAATAGAGCTAGTTAAGATTTGGAGGAAAGTAGGAAACAGAAAGCAACGATGCCTCAATGGTACTGCAACAAGTGGAAGTGCATAATAACAGATATTTAGCAGATCTCAGCAACTACTGATGGAACAAACCAGGGAATATGTTAACAAATTTTTCATGCAGTGTGAGAGAACACCCCTTGAATGCAACCAACTTTCATCCTAAAGTGTTTGGTTCAAGCAAAACTTGCTTTGGTCTAATAAAATGCCTATTTGAAGGGATCAAACTCACTGGATCAAGATCAGGTTTTCAAAGACATGCTTATTTGAACTATAGATGACTTGTTTCTGGAACCAACATACGACACATATCATTCTACTAGGAAAATTAATCAAAGATATCAGATCAGTAAAGGTAGGCTTTAATTTACATGCTAGAGTTGAAAGGATAAACCAACAAGACACAATGCATTTTTTTTTGCTAAAACCAAAACTAATTTGTGCATGTGGAATCAAGAGAATACCTTTGAGAAGTTTATAAGAGAATGCAGATCAAGCTGATCCACTGTTGATTCGGAAAGATCATCAAGGCTCTTAAAACATGATCGAAACTCCAAAGCTTGTTGAAGCATGCTTTTGATTATGGTGGCAACTGGTTTTGTCTCATTGGATAAGAAACATCTGACAAACACACCATGCTAAGTTAGAAGAAAACATAATATAACACGCTTCCAACATTAGTTACTAGTCAGTGCTCAATTAGTAATATAGATGATCCTCAAAAAGCATAGACACAAGTAGATTCTCTAGGTACCAGTTTTTCCTTGCTGCATATCCTAGTTGAAAGAATTACACAATCAACTGAACAGCCCAAAGTGAACTTTTGATTGTAAAAATTATTAATAATCTACTAAATAAATCTGCATTATGCTCATTGCATAAATCACACCATTACAGGGAGGAAGCACAATTTAATAAACAGCAGATGTGTAAATTGCCTATTTTTCCAAGCATTCACATTCAAGATATATGTACCAGACATAACCAACATACTTAAATACTCCCTCCGTCTCTATATACAAGGTCACTTAAGTTTGACCAAATAAATTGAAAAAAACTAAATCCACAATACCCAACGAATATATTATGAAAACATATTTCAGATTTATTGATATTGATTTGGTATTGTGAATATCCATATCGTTTTCCTATAAACTCGGTCAACTTAAACATATTTGACTTAAGACAAGATTAAGTGACCTTGTATACATAGACTGAGGGAGTAGTAAACTAGAAACTCATCCTCGTGGGGAAATGTCTTACATGTGAAGTGCATCCGTAACATAACACAGATGGACATACTCAATATCCAGCATGTCTTTCACCTGCCCAATATTACATAACAGATATCAGTACACACCCACCCAACCAGAAAAGTTGAACTCAAGTAAAATTATTATCTCAAAAGAGGTAAACATGATAAAAATAGAAAACTCATCACGTGAAGTCTAAGAAAGCATGGTTTTCTCCCCTTGAATTTTAAGCAACAATGCAACATAGCTATTAAACCAACTCGAAATATTATACCTGATGTTTAAGGGAATGTTGAAAACGGCGCCATGATATATCAGATAAATTGCAATGGTGGTACTGCTGTAGTGTTGATAGAAAATGATAAACTTGATGTCTAACAAGAAAGGATAGCCGATGTCAAGAAACAAACTGATGAAATGAAGACAAAATTGCAAAGATACTTGCAGAAAGATAACAGATAAAGGTTATATTCATAGTAGAAGTAACTACACCTATATGTGAGACAATGGATACAATACATTGCTTCCATAAAAGATAAAAATGGAGATGCTACCAGGTAAAATATTAAAATGTTCAAACCCTCAAGCAATGTTTTCAACAGTTGGTAAATAATACAAATAGAACTACATACTATTAATGGTAATTTAGGGAAATGTTGGGTGGTAGAAACAGATCATTTTAGAGGAGACCAGTAAGTGAGCTGTACAAATAAGGTAAAAGATACATTTCACGATTTTGTTTTGATAAATATAGAAATCACCGTTGTCATGTTTATAGCAGTTTGATGGAACTAGTTTCCAGGACTGACAAGTAACCACAATATGTGTGGCTATGATGTCTAACACTGGACTCAGTTACTTTTATTATGACTCAGACTTGCCTATACATATTGCATTAGAGAATTTTTTAGAAGCAACAAGATTTAGCAACGAATGGAAGTGTCAAATCCTTGAAATAAAACATGCATTGTGTTCTTAACACTTCAGTGAGAGTGCCCAACTGTTAAGAAGAATATATGGTTGAATACCATAAAGCTTTAGACAGGTTTTGTATGTGCGTACCTCACTTTCATCACAGAGTTTAATTCCTTTACTATATCAGGTCTACGGCTGCTGGAGCGACTAATTAATTGTGTCAACTCCTGTAATAATTTAGCATATTAGTCACAAAGATAACAAATAAATCTCACATCACTTCAATGATGACAATTCATAAATGTACATTTATTGACAGAAACTAGAACTAATAATTTCTCATGATTACTTTCCAGGGAAATTTAATTAAAATCACACACTAGTAATGTATGTGAACAATGGGCACTTCATAAACTTGTTCAGTTTCAAAGACATAATAACAGAAGTTCTAATGGCATGCACATCTGAATGAAGAAAATTGCCTTTAGAAATCTCCAGACTTCAGTTAGTGAAAAAACTGCAAATCTGACTTGAGCAAGATAACAGAATATCTCGGCATATCTTCTAAGTGCCTCCTCTGTAATGACAATATCCACTGGCCAATCAACTTTATAACCCAACAAGATGTCATCCAGCATGTCAAGACCTGGCAGCAAAAAATTGAGCAGTTAACAAGGAAACCCTTAGCTATCAAGCCCCAAAAGTGGAGCCATGGACAATCCAGGATCAAAATCATTACCACATCCAGACGCTGCAAGAGAAATTCCTGGCTGATCGTTCATGTATATGAACAGTCTTTCCTTGTAAGGGTCAGTATCACATGAAGACCTCTGCAAGGCCAAGTCAAGAAGCCCTTGGATCTCTGCTCTTTTCTGTTCAGACTTGACAAATAACCATTTCTGCATAGGGAAAGTTCAGAGTTGCAAGGATTTTTGCAGATAAACAGTAGTACATGACCTACCTATGGGCTAAAGTAAAATTGTTCGATAAAATTACCTTATGATAAATGGAAACAATAAAAGAGTCTGCCCAATCAGCTTGCTCCATAAAATGGTACCGCCGCAGTGCCAAGAGATGTCCACAAAGATCAAAACCCTCCTCAAGCAACTTCATTGTGAAGCTGCTAACATATTTATATCTTTTATAGTTAAGGAACAAGGGGTGGTAAAAAACTGATCTACAATTAAGTTGTTTAAGGGTTTAGAACCATAACCTATAGATCATATTTTTTAATTCCAACGAGACAATCAGACAAGTAAAGCCACAGTATCATTTACACCGTCCTAAGTAAAAAATTTGAATTCCAGAAGCAGTTCATAAACAAGACATGTGAAAAATCAACAAGTAGATATGCTGGTTACCTAATGCATGATAGATTGATAAAACAAAGAGCATTTAAAAACTACTGTAGAAGACAGCACAACACAAATTAGAATTCATGAAAAAGACTCTCCGATGTTATACTGGTAGTAATAATAGTATAATGCTCAAGGGGTATAATGATCAATCTGAACTCTAAATATACTATTAACAACCAACCATATCTGCCAGCATATAGAATAATAGGAACAACAAGGATACTGAAGCAAAATTTCCTGTTTAATGGACTTGCCAATAGCTATATCAAGTGGCATATCAGATGCTGCACTGCTTTCTCCAGCTATTTTTTCTGTTGATTTCGAAGTATATTCTAACAATTGCTCCCATAATGCTCCACCACAAACATTTTCCTTAAGATTGTCTACTGCTGCCATTTCCTCTGATGAAGCAAGGTACTCCTGGTTGGGACTGAAAGGCTTTGTTGTTGTTGTTGTTGAAGCAAGGTACTCCTGACTTCCTGGCTTAGCTTGAAGAAGCTTGCTACAACAATCAGACTGTTCAGAAATCTGAGCAGCGGACTGTACAATCTCTGTGGCTCCTGCTTCAGAATCAACAAGGCAATATGTGCTCCTTCCACAGTATACTTCACACGGATTTGTGACTGTTTCGAAAACAAAGCTGGTAAGTGCTCGATTCTTCCTTTTACCTTGAAAGTCACTCTCCATATGACGACAAGCTGCATTTTTCAGTATGGGGTTGGTGCTGAGATTGTAAGGGACAGTACAATTCCATGTCCGACTTATCTTGCAAAACTTCTCATCATGTGATGGATAAGCTGCAGCATCATGTGATACCTCTACTGTACTTCCATCATCAGTATATAGAAAATCATCAACCAAACACATTTTTCCAGGGGAACTACTGAATGTATTCTTCAGAAATTTACTGAATGGCCAAAATTTACTACACTGGTAATCCAGTTCTAGAGCATCAGGCATCACATTATGTTTCATATTTTGTGGGTGTACAGGAACATTACTGCAACTCAAATAGCCATCTCTGTGGTGCTCAGCATTAGGGTTTGCAGGATTTGTCCCATTGTGTAAAGAACTAGTTTGATATGAAAACACATTTTTGGTTTCTGAGAAGCATTTTGCTTCACCCATACTTGCATGGCATGATGATAACATGGTACTAGAGGAATTGCCATAAGCAATACCACTCTCAATTTCAATTTCGTCCATAGAACTATAAGAAGAGCACTCTGAAGATTCCAATGGATCCAGTTTATCCGAAGATTCTTGTGATGTTGAAGAAGTGTCATGATCTTTTTCATACGCAGCCCTAGTGTAAGAAAGGGCAGATCAGATTATAATCTGGTGTGGTGAAGACTTACGATGTACACTGTCCACATGAGTAATAAAATACAGAAGAAATGAACAAAAGTAGCAACTTTCACATTGCCTCGTAGGTAGATCCAGGACGTACATTTCATAAGTTGGTAGAACATGGGTGTCAACATATAATAGCTCCACATCTGAAACTTCTGTGTCTAGAGAGCTTTTACTTGTATATGACGCGGGACCAAAAGGAACTATCTGAAATATAACTTCATGTCACACGGTATGATTAAAAAGAAGAGTTGACCCAACATGGTAGTGCTGTTGAGGAAGAAAGTATTCTTAGACCAGATATGCAGTGAATGCTGGAACTGAAAGGAGATTGCTAACCAAACCTCAATGTTTGAGAAAAAATGATGGAGCTTCTCTAGCATAGACTTGTACATAGTGTCTCTTTGCCATATTGCTGCTTCAGCCCGGCGCTTTGAGAAAGTAAATGAATTCCCTGAGGACTCAATGGGTGTATCGAACCACGGAAGAATTTCCTCCAGACGGATTGTTTTACTAGAGGCATAAGCATCACCTCCAGTAGCACAAAAATTGCACGATTTTACAAGTTTCATGAGCACTTGAAGCTGCTGCCCAGTGCGTAAAAGAGGATTGCATATATCTTGGAGAAAACATGGAACAGATACATGATTCATTCCCTGTTGACAGCAGAACATGATTAAACAAATTGAGATCTACTGCAAAAGGTGTAACATGTTCATAGTCCAATGCTTGGATTTATATGAAGCCTGGATTATATATCTCGATGTCTGATGCTAGGAGTAAATTAGGTCAACAGATGAAAGTTTATCCTTGAAGCTTAACAAAGACAAGTGAAGTTTTACCTTGAAGGACAATGCAATGAAATCATCTTGTGCACCCAAAGAACCTCCTTGAATTTGCTTATTCTCAGTTTGCATTATGAGAAATTCCTCATAAGGGTCATCGACACTAGCTCGGTAAATCCATAACTTAATGAAGTTACAGTATGGTTCACAGGAACGAATGAAAAGATATTTCAAAAGAGCATAGTGAACTGGATCAGCATCCTACAATTGAAGTGAAACAAAATAAGGAAAATCATTCAATGTCTCAACTGGTACGCCATGTGTAGAACATGAACAGCAGGATATATCAGAACAAAAGGTTTACAATTTAGAAGCATGGCAATATTTATGTGGTCAAGTAAAGAAAAACTAGCATGATCCTGCTGTAACTTGGAGCCCGCAAAAATGTGGGGTTAATTGCCATCATACAATGAAACTCAATGAAATTAACTCAACTCAGCAGAGGCCAATTAAGCAATTGCGGACACGCAGAGAAATACGATGCTCAGCTACATAGAATACAAACTAAACATAGCCAAAGGTTCGGAGCGCTATACATCGAAGAAAGCAAATGTATTCTTGATATAGAACAGAGAATATCAAAAACATAAGAAATGAAGCACGAGATTCCATACTTTCATTACATTATGTTGAAGTATATATGAGAGGAACTACCAAACACACCATCCTAAATACTTGTATTGTTTCTCATGAAACAGCTACTAGTGCCTCTACGAGCTATCCTAGACCAATGAGTATGAGAACTCGGAGACACTTCAGATCGATATTATCCAAAAGACAGATAAAGAAACAGCGCCACCGATTAACTTCAAGAGAAAATTCATTTGAAAATGTTTCTAAACTTGATAGATTTCCTCTCAAAAATATTTTCCAGATAATTACAACAAATATGCCCTGACACTCATGGCCAAGGGGTGGCTAATTCTGAAATATTAAGTGGAGCTATCATATGTAGATCAAAGATTTTGTTATTAAGGCATATAAGCCAAATATATTGGCATAATATAAAATAAAATAGCAAACATTTAAGAGATTCCCTTAGAACTTAGTTAGATACGATCAAAACAAGTATTGGCATTTAAACTGAAAGATGATTGCTTACACGAAGACGGACATACAAATAAGAAAGCAAATCAGTGCCGCGTGGGAAGTTCTCAAACTCCAAGTTAACATCAGTAGTCAAACCCTCCTGGCATAATGCAAGACCTGCAAACTTAGGAAAACAAATATTTCCTAGGGACTTGATATGCCTTCTTAACTCTTCAGTGTGGAGATAAACTTCCAAAAGAGTGACTTCAGAACTAGAACTATAACCAACTCGATCTGAGATCCCAAAAGGTCTATCAGTTTGTCCCACCGAACGCCTCAGCTTAATTGAAGGTGGTAAAGTATTCAACGAACAGAAATAGCCTTCTAGAACTTTTTCAACTGCTGCAGCAAATGCTTGGTTCACCAGACTATAAGGAGGAGGATGCTCGGTGTCTTTATCATCAGAAACATCATGTTCACATCCTTCTCTACTTCCATATTTCATTTCTCGACTTTGGAAAAGATAAAAGTGCACAAACTTGCACAGGAAGAAAACTGCAAGACCTGTAGAGCATATAGAATTGAGAATATGCCCTACAGAAGCAGTGCTGGACGAACGTGACCACACATTGGCAACACGATGAGAAGTCCTGTCTGCCGGACTTGAGGAGAAGAGCACAGAAAGTTCCGCAATCTCATCTAACGATGATTTGATACCATGCAGTGCATGCAAAGCCAGACGGACCAAAGCTGAATCCTGCAGAAAAAAGATGATCCTCACACCCATCAGTAATACAAAACGAAATACAACGGTACTACTAAGGTTATAGCAGACTAAGCAGAGACACAGCTGTAATTTTTTTCCAAAAAAATATGTTCAGTTTATAATATGCCGTCACTAATAATAATAAAACGTTCATGCCATAGCAATTGCAACAGGAAATAGTTCACGCAATATAGCATCAGATTAAAGCTTCCTTCTAAGAATGTCACGGACCATACACAGTTACCACATTTAAAGAGCCCAGCACAAAGAATTCAAAATTCCCCCCCGCTCCACTGCCCACACTCATTATCATTGCAAATGACAAGTATTATTTCCTGTTTATCTGCTAACATTCAACTCCCTATGTATTCTGACCATGGTCGATCCAAGCGGCACAACTTGTTTTCACAGAACACAGCGTTCTCTTGCTTTTTCTGCAGGAGACTGCATGGTAAAGTAAAGCCCATAGCTATTACTACCAATGTTGCAAATCACACAAGCAAATCGGTTCAATAGACACAACAGATCAGAACATAGGGCCGAATGTAGGAAGGTGCATGGATTTCACTCACTGGAACGGAGGTGAGCTCGTAGATTGGATCCCGAGGAGGACTCCCGATAGAGTCTGCAACACCAGCAAATGAGCTCTCGGTGGTGATGGAATCCCAGGTTGCAGGCGACGTCCAGGGGCCGTCGACCCGGAGGGTGGCGAGCAGCGACGAGAGGCTGGAGGCGGCGGCCTCCATCCGTGCGGCTACCTAGGGTCCAATAGCAGGTATAATTCCGCGCGTAGACGAAGAGATGGAGAAGCGAGTGGTGGCTGTGGACTGCTGCTGCTGGTGACAGCCGTACGGCAGGCCAAGGCTCATAACAGATCTGAAGGCTAGGGTTTATGGCAGGAATGATGGCGCAGAACCATAGGAGGAGGAGAGAGATGGAGGTGGTCTAGGGGCGGAGCGTCATCCGCGCGGGCGGAGGATGAAGCAGGGCAGCGCGAGCTCGATGCGGATCGGAGAGATTGGGCTGCCACCATGAGAGGAGGGGCAGGGCGGCAGTGGTCTCGAGACTGCAAAAGGAATCTCCGGCGGCGTGCCCCCGCTGCCAATGTGCTGTTGGCGGAGGCCTAGCCTGGGGCGCGCAGGCGGCGGAGGCCTAGCTCGGGGCGGCGCTGGTCGGCGGCTCCCCTCCCACCAAGGTCTCGTGGAGGCGAATTTGGGGGTACTTTGGCGCGTAGAGCTGGTGAAGACCGATCTGACATGTGGGCCCCACACGTAAGTGAAAAAGGACGAAATGAAAAAAAGGAGATGGCGATTTAGCCGGTTTTGTAAGTTCCAACATAGCGACCTAAACGACAAGAATTGTATTCCGATTTCGTCCTATTGTATCGTCAAACGGATACGCGTCCGGCCCATATCCAATCTTCACTATCCATTCCACGATCTTTTTTTCCTTCATATTTTTTATCATTGTCCACTTTTGTGAAAATAAGTTTATAAATATATCTAGACAATGCAATTTTTCATAGTAGCAAAATAATGCCATGTCGGCATTCAACTTTGTACCTAATAGAATCGCACATAGTTCATGGACAACACACAATTGAGATGATCTCAATCATCTCGTTCTATAAATAATGTTTGCTTCTTCTCAAAGCAAGCCCTTTTTTTCAAGTTCAAGGTGTTCAAGTCGATCGTCATGATCCGGGACTCCTTGGCGAGTAGCGCGTGCTCCACTTCCTTGGTCATAGACCGGGTATTGATCTCATCGATCTTAAGCTTTTTCTTTTATATTTCGAAGTAATTTTTTGTGTTCTCCTCTCTCTCTCCCGACGCTTTCTCTCTTCCCTCTCTTTCTTGTTCTCGCTTGTCTTGTTGTTTTGGGTTATGAACATATAACGCCCCGTAGTTATAGGATACGAAAGGGTCGATGTTAGATATGTGCATTCTCGCATGCATATATTTGGAAAACCTGGGAAAATTTGGCGTGATTGAGAAAAATAGGATTTAAGCGATCAGCAATCAATTCACATCGATGAACTGGCAACAACTCAACTACGAGAAGTCGACAAGTTTCGAGATGAACTAGGTTATATCTATTTTACTTTCAAAAATATCTATATATCACAACTCAACTCACCAGATTCAAACATATCTCATTTTGATCAAGGACAATCCTTGCATCGTGGAACCGACGACCCGCCATGGCAACGCCGCCACCCTGCAGTCCCCGCGTCGGAGGGTTGTCGTCGTCGTTCCCAGCCGAGCCAGGCGGCCACCGACGCCACGATGAGAGGAGAACCCTCCCCCTACACCACAACGGGGGGAGGGGGAGGGGGCGCCGCAACGAGGAAACGCCGAAGGGGAGGGGTGGGAAGGCGGCGATACGGGTGCTCCCTGTGTCGCCTAGGAGTGGTGGGTTTTTTTTTCTTACCGGGTATAGTACTGGTTATAAGAGGCACACGACGGGAGATCCAAACAGCTACGTCCATTCAAAAACTGTGTGTGATTGTGTCGAGGTTAGGGCTCGGCAAATCCCTGGGTCGAGTACCCCGGGTTGATTGAGGGGGAGAGAGATGGCGCGCTGGTAGTTCCGTCGGCTGACAAGCAAGGATTTACCCAGGTTCGGCCCCTCATGGTGAGGTAAAGACCTACATCCTGCTTGTCTGATCTGTATAGATGATGTGAAGTTACATGGTGGCCGTAAGGGCAATGGTGTGAGACGTGGTCTCGTATCCCCCTCCATCTTCGGGGCGCCCCTGCCTGACTTTATAAAGGGAGCCAGGTAGGGTTTACATGTTTTCTTGTATTGTACTCCAAGTCGTGCTTCGTGGGCTTCTTTGGGCCTGCCAGGTGGGCCGTAGACTGGATCGCACCAGGTATACCAATGATAGGGGACCCAAAGGGTATATCCCCGTCAGATTGTCTCAAAGGCACAAGACATTATGGGTCGTGTGCAGTTGCCTCCTCTATTATTGTACAACGTTTATCAGACGCGTGCGATTACTCTCTCCATCGCCAACCCCCAACTAGTGACATATCGGTAAATCATGTGGAATGCTATAAAATCATGTGGAATGCTATATTTCAAACATGTATGATGATCTAGCAGGACCAAGTGGTACCGAAGTTGCTGATGCAAATATGAGATATCTATTATACACGACACACAAAATAAACGATGAACGAAAAGATCAAACATAAAGGGGAAATAGAATTTTCGTTGAAAATCCTTCTAAAAGAGGAAGAGAAAATACCACAGACGTCAGCCAACAAATCTTCACTATAATCGGATGAGGTTACAACGTACGACTTATCCAAAACAACGGCTTACAGAAAGTATTTATAGAGGTGGTAATCTAGGTCAGTAATGATCGAGCTTCCCGGTGACGGGTATAGCTCCGCTTGTCAGAATTGAATCTTTTATCTGCATAGCCTTCAACTAAAGTTGGTTGACGACATAACAACGATTTCCCCGACGCATTCCCTTGTCTTCGCTTTGTTTGCGACTTCCACACACTACATGCTGTAGTCTTGACAGCACATTAGTATAATTCTGGTGCCGGTATGACCAAGCTTTTCTGGTCATTCTATTCAAATTTATTCACATATAAGCTCACCCTGTTATTTCAAAAAAAAAATATATATGCAGTAGTTATGGGTGCAGGAACTTTGTCCTCCACTACTATTAAAATGGTTGGAAAGGGACAATATATACACGATCACTTTGTATGCTACTAACTCTTATCCTCTAATAGAGGAGACCTCTAATCAAAGTGTCTTTGCAAGCACGGGCCATGCTAAACTATTTAGGGTGTGTTTGATTCAAAGGAAGTTTAAAGGATTTGTGAAGGATTTTATCCCTTAGGAAATATTCCTACGTTGGTCGTTTGATTTAAAGGATTGCAATCCTTAGGAATTGCTTCAAAGGATTCCTTTGCACTCTATTTGCTCTCTATTTTGTAGGAAATTTTCCCTCCACTCCAACCTCATGTTAGAATTCCTTTGCTTTTTCTATGATTCAAACACATACTTGATCCACATTCCTTTAGTTTTCAATTCCTGTAGTATTCAATTTGTCATGCCACTCCAACCCTATACTTTTCCTATCCCTACACTTTTCCTACCCTTTGAATCAAACAAGCCCTTAATTCATGCTGAGAACGAGCCATGGGGCATGGCAGATTGACACGAGTAGCTAGGTCAGACAGGTAAGACCTATCCGCTGACCTGTAGTGCAACATACGATGAGTGCTATTCGAAAAACATCTGGAGAAAAAGCATACCGAGAAATTCTGGTAACTTGGATTAGAAATATGCATCATGCATGCATGACATAAGCTACACTTGCTTCTTTGGTATCAGTGTCAAAGATCGATCAGCATTCAGCAAGTGTCGATCACAACAAAAAAATAACTTAGTGTGCATCTGAACTTTTTTAATATTGGTGTTCTCCCATGATCCTGGTGGTCTGGTGTGTGCATCTGAACTTAAAAAAAATAAAAAAAAAAAAAAAAATAGCTGGGTGTAGACGGAACTAGGACCAGAATTTTATATAGAAGAAGGCTTCCCGAAATCAAGCCGCCACCGCGTCTGTAACCGCTGGGCATCTGAACTTCTTTACGCACTCGGTAAATATTCAAGGACTCGGGCACGGGCCACCGGCAGTAACCAAGAAAGAATGATGATAGGCCAGATCGGGAACGGGAACGCCATCGTAGAACCAGATTAACCTGCCCGGCTCCACTCATCTGGCTGGGATTAATTCCGGTTTGATCCGATCGATTAAACCTGCTCGACGTGTTTCTTTTCCGGTTCTTCCGAGTCCGGATCGCTCGCTGGCTGTTTCACTTTGGTTTCAGTATCCGAAGCTTCGTGCTCCGCGTCCACGTCCGCTGATCTGAACCCCCCGAGGCTGGCGAGCGTGTCGACGGCGTCCACGACGCCCTCGGTCCTCGTGGCCACTTCGATCAGCAGCGAAGCGACCGTGAAGAGCTGCACCGCGTCCATGAGCTGAGCCGGCGACTCCGCGGCCAGCTCGGACGGGAGCGCCCTCAGGTCGCCCTGGAGGTCCTGCACGGCGGTGTTCATCTCGGCGACGGCGAAGTCCAGGCTCCGCGACGTCGTCATCGCGGCGACGGAGCTCGAGGCCTCCGCGAGCACCCGCGCGCACCGCGCCGCCACGCTCGCGCACCCGCCGGCGAGGCGCCGCTTGACGTGCTCGGGCGCCTGGATCTCGGACCGGACGCAGCCGCTCAGCGCCTCCACGCAGTAGGCGCAGTGCCTCATGGCGGCGCCGACGCTCTTGTACTGGGCGTACGGGTGGCGGAAGCCGAACCTGCCGTGCGCCGGCTCCCACCGCGCCAGGTTGGCCTGCGAGTCCTCGGACGCCTTGGAGTTGAGCACGCACTTGTACCCGTCCGCCTTGAGCTTGTCGGACGCCGCCGCCGGCTGCTTCCCGTCCGCGAAGTAGTCCTCGACGCAGGCATCGACGGCGCCGGCGAGCTTGTCAATGTTGCGCGCGGTGAGGGCGTGCAGGTCCTGCCCCGCCCAGACGGGGCAGATGAGCACGCAGACGGCGAGGCATATGGCGATGCCGATGGCGATGGTGCACACCCGCTGCTGCGCCAGCTCCACGAGCGCCTCCACGCGGTACCCGGACACCGCCACCAGGCTGTAGGTCAGGATGAAGATGGTGACGCCGTAGTCGAACCGCGTCTTCACCGTCGGGATGAACCGCGAGAACGTCGCGATGGAAGCTGCATAATGCAGGCACGGACATAATGCAGGCACGGACGCAGAGCGCAGAGCGCGTTAGCTACGTACACGATACGCAACGCGTGCGTGATTTATACCTGTATTGTATATACTATAGCATAGTACGAGATACGTACCGAGAAGGAAAACTGAGCCGCTAAGGATGTACGGCTCGATCTCGTCGCCGGCGTTGGCCGCGATCCAGTGGATGCCGAGCGCGATCGCGCCGGCGCTGACCGTGGCGGCGGCTCGGTTGAAGCCCTTGTACACACAGCCACCTGCACGTGCATGCATGACAGCAGCATCAGAAAACCAATCGAACTATAGGTACGTCGAGCCGTACGTTGACTGCAACGGCATTCTTCTGGTAGACAGCCGTAAGATCGAGTGCGTGCGACTCACCAACGGTGTACTCGAAGACAACGACGACTGTCATGATGGCCCACATGGCGGCGCCGCCGACGCCGTCGTACAGCGGCCTGGTGTAGTAGAACACGGACACCAGCGAGAGCGCGAGGCCCACCTTGAGGCTGTGCACCGCCCGCCTGGGGTCGTCGGCGCCGATCTTCCACACCCGCTTGCCGAAGCTGGACACCCTGTACACGAGCGTGGCCACGCATGAAACCAGCCACGCCCAGGCCCTCGCGGCCAGGCAGCGCTCGTGCTCCACTGTCACCGACGCGCCCTCCGGCACCGTAACCCGCCATTCCGGTGTGCCGCCATTCTCCGCCGTCCTCGCTGCCATCTCCATGTATACCTCTCCCTGATACTGGCTCGTGACGGAGATTGGACCTGCTGCTCTAATTGTGCAGTCCAGTGACCGGCCGGCGTCCAGATAGCTAGTAGCTGAGCTCTGTGTGTTGCGTCCAGCTATAGTAGGAGTGGAATGCGAGAAAGAAATGTAAGCGTCTTTGCTCCTGTCTTGGAGTGTAACAAGTATCTGGACATGTGAAGTATATATAGAGTGGGGAAGATTATTTTTTGCTGGGAACAGGGACCCAGATGTGTTAGGCCACGCTCGTGCCAGGGGTGGACATCAAAGCTGACCGACCTTGCGCACAAGAGCACCACATATATGCTAATCTTCCATGCACGTACGCCTTCTGAAAAGAAAAGACTGCGCATTGTTAATTTTTGACGGGGAGGAAGAGCAGGAGGACTCTAGCTGGACGTGTATTACATACAGAAGGAAGAATACCGTTACGAATTACACGGTTCAGAGATGAGCTGCGAGGAATCAATGAAGGGGCTGCTGAAAACAGCTTACATACACAAGGACGTACAGATCGTCCAAGAGGCCTAGCCGCCTTTGGGAACAGAAATAGAAACCTCGTGCTAAATTGAATTCGAATATGCGTCTAGCTATATTTCACGTTCCTTGCAGGCTATGCGGTCCACAGCGGCCGGCCGGCCGATTGGCGATCTCATCCCGCCAATGCTCTGAATGTCCAGGCTGGAGTCAACGGCAGCTTGCAAGTCTTTCGCAGAAGGTCAGAGGAGCGACGTCAGATGTTTGAAGCACCTGGTGCGAAATGCAGAACCCCCTGCGAAGCAGCCACTCGATCCGCCGTCGCTGCATGAGCGAGAGGCCTTTTGGTTCAGAGATCACGCTGCTCAAGGAACCCACGGAAGTGACTATCTTACGACGAGCAAGCAAAGTGCCGTTAGTTCCTGGTTTGTTCGGAAGCATGGTGCGTCTGATTTAGTGGCTGTTCATGTCGGCCCATATGCACAAGCATTGCACGTAGATGAAGCCTGCAAACTCCACCCCATCGGAGATGCCCTTGCACGTAGAAAGTATCCGGTGGAAACTAGTTTTCAGTGGAAACCGATAAAAATCACGAAAAATTCATATTTAAAATTTCTAAAATACTGCCATAAAAAATACATTACGTTGGGAGGGTAGAGTTCAATAAACACGCAAAATTGCAAGTTAAAACTCAAAATTGCTTAGGAGCTATAAAAATGAACTATTTTTCTTTGTAGGGTATATTAAGATGCATAATTAGGTACACTCCAAATTCAAACACCGGCCGCCATTCCTAGATGGTG
This sequence comes from Puccinellia tenuiflora, assembly GCA_012064385.1. Taxonomy (NCBI): domain Eukaryota; kingdom Viridiplantae; phylum Streptophyta; class Magnoliopsida; order Poales; family Poaceae; genus Puccinellia; species Puccinellia tenuiflora. The sequence continues at coordinate 382,254 of QRDG01000079.1, read as the reverse complement.
CGTGGCTGCCAAAGCACTCCTGATGCGAGCACTGTGACCTCTATCTCTCTAGGTTTGATACTTAAGTCGAGCCGAGCCGTTTCGGCTCGACTCGTTCAACTAACGAGACAACTCAGCTCAACTCGTTTAACTAACGAGTGTAAAACTGAAATTCGGCTCGACTCGCAAAACTCATGAGTAAAATGATAGCTTGTATATACAATTGTTTCCAATAGCTTGTATATACAATTGTTTCTAATCATTTGGACATGTATGATGTAATTATCACAACAATCAATTGAAAATATGACACCATCAAATAATATGATGTCAATAAACTAATATTCACAAATAGTTGTGCACATTGACAAGAACGCCACACAACAACTCTTTTTACCGAGTTAAACAGGCACTCGTAAACTCGACTCGTTTAATGTTTATAATGAAAACTCGGCTCGGCTCGTTTAACAACGAGTTCGAGTCAAGCCGATTCAAGTTGCGAGCTACTCGTTTAACTCACGAGTTTTAGTTCCAGGCCTCTCTGCCACACGTACGTGGCTTCGTCAATGGGTCGTAGTGTGTGTTCTGCTTGTGCGGGCATGGTTATATCACACACATGGCAATGCTCAAATAGGACTTGGTGTCTGCAAATTTGGGCACTCGACATGCCATCTTGGAGATACCTTGATGGGATAGTCAAACTTTTCGGCTTGTCAAGGCCTTTCTGCATCGGCAAGTGGAAGCAACAAAAAATGATTACTATTATTTGGTGGTGCTATTCGAGTAGTTGGTCCCCAGCTCCGGGGTGAACCCTAAGTCTGATCTTAGTTGGTTGTACCTAGAGATAACAGCGTTTCGCGTCGTTCGGTCGCATGAGGCATTGATTGGAGTTTGCTTGGACTTGACACTCAGAGTGAAAACCAATAATCTGACATATTTTGGTCGGATCTGACAAGCGTGGAGCTTATGTGTTGCTTGTGGAGAACCATTCTAGAGTCTATGCATTGTCAAAGGATAGTGAATGATGTATGTCATTGATTACTCGACATGACATTTCGGTGCCTGGATTTCACTTTTCATAATAATTAATTTGGTCATGTGCATCCTCGATGTCTTGATCGACTATTGATATTGTGTTGTTGTAGATGACATATACACTCTCAACGGGAAATAAAGCAAGCTTATGATGCTTTGGGTGTTCCTTTTGTTGGAGTTCTTCTACTGCTACCGCAACCAGATTGATTAGCAAACATATTCTGAATTTGGTATCCTATGCGAATCACTTGCTGAAATTTCGCAAATTGCAATAATCTCGGTTAGTGCTCCGGACATTGCTCTATGTATCCATGAACCCGCAGGGAGCGAGAACAAGATGTACAAAAAAAAATAGCATTTTTTTTTGTTTTCCATGAGAACAATGGCAAAAAAGAAACAGATAAGCTCAAAATGACTAGCACATATTTTAACAGACGATAAGAGAGAGATTAGATGGTAGATTGGCACGATTAGGACGCAAAAGATGGTACGATTTGTGGCTGCAGACGCAGCTCTGAGCACTGATGTTGAACAACAAGCATCCTAACAAAATTATCACCCCTGATGCCTGCCCTAATTAAGCAAAAAAAAATCCTGACCGGTTATTAAATATAGGGAAACTAGCAAAATTTGCCAGTCCAATCAACCCTCACGAGTTATTATAACATAGCGCATGTATATATTTTTTCTGGTTGTTATTGAGTTATTCCTAACTCGGTCGATCACCTGGCCGACCCTCTTGGCTTTCCTAATCTAAAGAAACGTCGTGTGTCATGAGCTGAATGCCATAATCAAAACATATTATAATACACTCAGCTGAAAATGTGTGCCCATATATGCAACAAAACGAAAAGGTAAGGTGCGTGGCATCGTGGGATGATCTTCTTAAAATGCAGGTATCTTTTAGGCTTGCAGATTATGCCAGTTAATTATGTTCGGTCAGCGCACAAGCTTTTCTGTGGACCTGCAGAAAAGAAAAGCCACTAATGTGTTTTAGCTATCTACTAGTAAAGCAAGGTTATCCTCTCTCTAAACCAATCTTATGCCCTAACCTAGACCTACATGGCTACATGTACATCACGAGTACAAGCTGGCCTGACGTGTCATCATCCCATAACATGAGCAATGCCTGTGGAGCCAGAGAGTGGACGATCCATTGACAACTCATGTTGCCACGTCGTATCATCGATGCTATGATGTGGCATGGGTAGCCTAGTCTGTAGAAGCAGAACGCATAGATACCCACCTGCCTAAATATTTAGCCCACTACTCTACTACAAGTGTGTTTTTTTAGTCCCGGAGCCCTCTCACACACACACCACCCCCATCTGATTACGTTAAGTTCGGTAGGCGCACAAGCTAGAAAAGGAAAAAAACTTTAGGCCGTTCAAATCTCTCAGGTCTCATGGCTTGGTAAGCAGGTTTAATAGATGCAACAACTATATGGAGGAGTAAAAAAAAGTCTAGATGATCTTTAGCAATACAACAACTAGTAACAATGGTGATTTATTTTTTGATAAAGTGAGTTATTACGTAAAAGATTTTAATCATTACACCCAGACTCTGCATAATTAGATGCACACAGCCGGCGAGTACAGTAGTACGAAATGTAAAAAAAGGTGATTGCATATTATGGTGAGAAATGGTAAAAACGTCTAAGGTGGTGGAGGGCCGATCCGGAAATTATGCTGCCATCCATTTTGGAATAAAAAGTATCTCACCGTATCCTCCAGTCTTATGGTGCTTTATTTATCATTGAGGTTACAAGAAAGTTGTAAATATAACAAGTGTCCGGAAGATCTTTACTACAATGGTGCTTTTATCAATGAGATATTTTTACGGTAGCTACCACCGGTGTTCTTGCCATGCCAATAGATATATTGGAGTGTCCGTTTCTTCCGGTATATATAAACGTATGCGATGTTTTTTTTTAGATAAAAGGCCAAAGGCCCGGGCCAAACGGCGAAACAGATACACGGTGCTGAACCCAGCAAAACAAGGCAGAACTGTCAACTCACACACGAACAGGCCTAGCCAAGGCACTACAACCGGGAACGCGAGACCGCCGGCGACCATTACAGTAACCTACACAAGGGAGGAGCAAACGCAAGGACGGGTTGCATGTCGGACCGGCACTCTCCCGAAGGCGAGCCGACATCGACCAATCGAGCTATCTCCTCCGACGCAGGGAACGCCACCAGAGACCGGTCACCTCCAGGAATCAGCCAACGCCTCACCACCGAGGAGCAGCACCAGAGATCAGCCAGACGAAACGAGACGGCAGAACACGAAGCAAGCCTTCCCGAGGAGAGTGGGGTGGAACCACCCAACCATCGGAGAGCCGCGCGCCGTGGGACTCCAAGGCGGCATCTTCAAGAAGATCACGACGCAGAAGCGCCGCTACCGCCCGATCCGAGGATCTTGGGTTTTCACCCGGAGCACGTAGACACACCGAGCACCGCCACATCGACGCCTTCAAGAAGGGGACGACGTCCACGGACGCCGCCGTCGAGGACCAAGGGCGGGGGTTACCCCGGCAATGGCGCTCAGCAGTCCACATCCCAAGCCACGCGGCTCGCCGTGGATCTGGCCGCAGAAGCCCGTGCCACCACCACCACGCGAGAGGGAGGGAGGGTCCCGCCGGCGCCTCCGGGCTTCGCCCGGCGACACCCTCTGGCGGCGGCAGGGGAGGGGAGGACGGGGGAGGAAGCTGGCGGCGGGGAAATTTAGGGTTCCGCCCTGCCGCTCGCGGGAGCGGGCAGGGGGAACGAGAGTCCGGAATGTGACTGGCTATCAACGATCGAAGTTGATTCACTCCCTGTGATCATCTGACAACTTTAATACGCAGGGCAGCCTAATTATCTCTCTCGGTAGTTCATTGCCGTCTGTTTGTACCACCCGGCCTACTTGGTTGTGCGTTTGCCGAGGCAGTTTTATTATTTATCACACTTTTCTCATATTCTTTTATTATTTGCTACATTGATCACCATATGTCAGTAACATACAGTGTGATAAATAATAAAAGTGAAAATTAAAGTGGGTCAAATTGTAAAATCCCCCGCGCTTGCCACACGTGTCGCAGACTATACTACTTCTGTCCTAAAAATGATGTCATTTCTTTATCTAAATTTGAATGTTTCTGATACATTCAAATTTAGACAAGTAAATGACATTCTTTTTATGACGGAGGGAGTACCAAATTAGGTCATGACCCAACTTTGTGGAATATCGTAAACAACACTGCAGTCCGTGGAAAATAGGTATCTGAACATGGGGGCATCTACCCCGTTTTCAAAAAACCTATTTCCAAATGCTAGAAAAATCTGAAAAAATTGTGGACTTACATATTCATGTTCTATATGCGTGTAGAAAGTTTCATCGTAAAATAACTATTTTTTTTTGTCTGTGCAAAAAAAGACAAGAGAATGACTTGTGAAAAGTTTTTTGCCTGGTACCGAAATTTGTCTTTTTTGTGGACGTAAAATAAAAAGTCATTTTACCGCAAAACTTTGTGCCGCGCGAATATTTCGGGGAGATGTACACATAAAATTTACTTCCGAATTTTTAGACAATTTAAATCGTATTTAAAATACATTTTCTTAAAAACATGGGTACGCTGAGCACTTTTACTAGTTGGTAAATGAGCTGTCTGTTAAGGCCTTGTTTACTTCAAGAGTTTTCTAGTGGATGGAAAGAGTGGGGATGGGAGGGGATTTGGTGAACACCCAATCCCCACAAATACTCTTCCCCTACAATACACTAGCATGGACTAGAGTTTTTGTTTTGGGCAAAAATAAGATGGTTGGTGGGGGATATCTAGGGATTATCCCCTCTAATCCCCTAAAATACACTAGAAGTAAACAAACTAGTGGGGATTTTTGGGGACCCGGGATAATCCCCTCCAATCCCCTAAAATACACTAGAAGTAAACAAGGCCTAAGTGAATCCGTCAAACACGTAAGAAATTCGGATCGGGGCGGACGGATTTTTAGTCCAAGCGACGTCCGCCTACATGCTTAGTTAGGGTTGCAGCTTTCGTTGAGAAAAATGGCAGGACTGCAGCTTACACTGACCGCCCGGCTTCAGGTCTGAGACGCAATGCGTATCGAGCAGGTAGAGGAGATCAGATAACCGGGGCCGCCGCCGGCGACCGCGTGTGTGGCGGCGGCGCCGGCGCCGTCTGAAACTGGCACGATCCAATTTTGTTTTTTTTAGAACAACTGGAACGATCCATTTAAGTAGAGTAGCGCCTTTGATGTGGCCTCTTGGGCCGGAGGCGCACCGCAGGCTTACTTGCACTGGAGGGGATGGGCTTTGTCCAGGATGCTGGCATTTTATGCTAACCCGGCCAATGGGCCGGTATGGCAGCCGCAGGGTCTCGGCACTCGTGGGATTCGTGGTTGCCAGTTCGCCGTTGACGGCGCGTGCCGCCGGTTGTTGCCTTCTGATAGTTTCACACTGCCACCTCCCTCTGGGCGAGATATCTCAGGTCTAAGAGCAACTCCAGCCGTGCCCCCGCGGAGCCCCCCCAGGAGCACTTTTAGACGCCGGCGGGCCAAAATTCCCCTAGTCGCGCCCCCAGGACCCCCCCAAGGCCTCGTTTTTCGCCGGATTTGGCCGAAATTCTATCCGGCGTCCCAGGCCGAACCCGGCCCGCTGGGTTCGGCCTGGGGGCGCCGGCGAAAGGGAAAATGGCGCGAAACGGCGCGGAGCCGAGGGAAACCGCGCGAAGCATCCCGTGGACCCGCGGTGTCAGCCGCACAACGGTTCGTCGTCCTCATCGCCTCGCCTTCCGCGTCGCATTAGTGCGCTGCCGGTCAGGCTGCCGCCGTCGCGTCAAACCGGCCACGCGGCGAGGCCACGCGGCGGAGTTGCTCCGCCACATTTACTGCCCCGCCGGTATTTATTCACGGCCCCTCCTCATCAGCGAGCACACCCCGTTTCCCAGAGCACCTTCTCGCCGAGCACCATCACCACATCTTCCCGTCGCCGGGATGTTCCCGATCAGATTCACGCGGTCGCATCTTCAGGAACGGGAGGCGCGTCTCCTGTTCGAGGCGGGCTATCCATGCCCGCCCGGATTGCGCTTCCCCGGACGGTGGCGCCTGAGCCAGATGGGGTTCTTCGTCCCTCCCATCCCCTCCGGCAACGATCGTTGGATGGAGATCGCTGCCGCCCGCGAGCTACTCACGGCGGCGGAGCGCCAGGATCCCGCCTGGGATCCTCAGAACCACGAGCGTTGGACGTCCTTCTTCACCGATAGGCGCCGGCGGTTGCTCAACGACTACACCGGCCCGGCGTCGACCGAGCCGGAGCGCAATAACAGGGAGGGGCGGAAGGCATGGTGGGGCATGCCCGGGCGCTCCCTGGACATCGTCCTGGACTACATCGAGCAGGGCAACTCGCCGCCCCTCCAGGACCCGCCCCCCCAGACCGCGCCGCTCGCACGCATCAAGGAGGAGCCGAGCGAGGCGCCGGTGCGGAGGACTCCGCGCGGGAGCGTCATCGGCCGCGTGAAGGACTCCGGCGTCACCTCCGGCGGCAAGGAGGAGCCCGGCCTCACCTCGCGCGGCGTCACCATCGGTCGCGGCAAGGAGGAGCCCGGCCTCCGGGCCATGAAGAAGAAGAAGACCGTCGTGACGGCCGAGCCGTACGATGAGGACGAGGCGACGAGGCTCGCTATACAGGCGAGCCTCAACGACGTCCCGCCGGCGCCGAAGGAATTCGCGTTGGCGTGGTCCGCCCGCGACCACCGGCAGCGCATAGAGGCCGCGGCGGCCGCGGAGGAGCGCCACGAGCGCCGCCGTCGTCAACGCCGGCAATTCGTCGTTCTGGAAGAGGACGATGACGACGAGCGTGGCCGCCAGAGCCGCGGCGACGACGGCGCTGGATGCAGTCGTTCAGCACCTCCGGCGGCCGGTGGCGACGACGACAGCGACGAGGACGAGGACTACACAATCCTCTACAGCCGTCTCGGCATTAAGCCGTAGTTTTATTTTAGTTTCGTCGAGTTTTTGTATAAATTAACTCGTCTTTGTATAAATTTCGTCGAGTTTCGTCGAGTTTCATTATGTTGTTCAAATTAAGTCTTGTTTTCGCCGTACCGTCTTGGGGGGCACGGCTGGGAACCACTCCATCCCACGACGTTTTTTTCCGCCGGCGCCTCCCCAGGACGCCCAAAAAAACGCCGGCAATTCGGCTTGGGGGGGCCAACGGCTGGAGTTGCTCTAACAGAATCAATTACTCCTACAGGGAGAGTTCAGCAAGCATATTCCTGAAAATTCAACATTTCCTAGCTGTCTCTGCACTCTGCAGTACTTGTTGACAGCTTCATCACCCGATAAGAGTTCTGTTGAGTTGAGTGCTACATTGAACTCCTAGACGCGACCTGCGATGACCTGTTGCTTCACGGCCTGCGGCGCGCTGTCCACAAGACGAATGCTGCATGTTTCAGCGCCATCCATGCCTAATTTGCCTACGCGCAAGAATTCAATCATCAGGCAGGCTACCCGGCGAAGTTGGCCAACAGCCAGCGCAAAAGAAAGAAAAACTAGTGCCACAGAAAAATGAAACTTTGGTTGAGTACGCACATGATAGTGATGCTAGAATCGCAAATAACGAATATACAATCGGTTCGTGTTCCTGCTTGTTAGTTACACACACGGCCCACACGGGCACCTTTTTATTTAAGGAACGCGGCGGAATTGCCTGTACTCTCCTCATCATACAGAATTAGGATTCAACAACCTACATCGATTGATGATATGAGGTCAACATGCAACTAACGAGCATTCATCACGAGAGAGAGACCACGACCAGCCGTACCTGTAGGCTTTTTTTTTGGCGTGTGTGTGTGGTACTGTAGTTTTGTTGTTGATGGGCAGTTTACTTCTGCTCTCGCGGGAGGAGGAAAAAATTCTCGCCGTCTCCTGAATTTTGATGCGGCCGTAGGTCGACCGTTGAACAGATTATTTAGCAGCTCGATTTTGGGGAGTTACGATACGAACTCGCTGAGATATTATTCTTCGAGGGGACGTGATAGGATGAACATCAACGAGCACTGAAAATGACATATTCCTGCGAAATAAATGGAGCTGAAAATGACACCCTAGTTTATTTTCAGCACTCCTCGAATGAGAATCTAGACCATCTTACAAGTTAGCGGAACTAACCCATCGCAAATCCAACAAGAACATCGCCTAAAATAGAACAATATCCAACCAGAACATTCCCGGGAAAAGAAAATTACAAAGTAATAAAAAGCGAGAACAAATCAGAAGCAAGAAGAACCAGGTCAGGCCCAAGTGCCGCCCACCGGGCCACGCTGCCGGTCCCAATTGACCCGATCGCGGTCACTCACACCGTGCATCCAACGGCCCGCGTCGCCTCGTCCCCGTCGCGGCTCCTGTCCTCTCCCCGTCGGTCGCTTCCTCCATCCCCTTCTCGCAGGACGACAATACTCTTCCTTCGGTCCCCCATCTTTGAACCTTCCTCCTCCTCCTCCGCGCTGACCTACCCCGGTGACCCTCCTACATAGCCAAGCCCACAATCCATTCCGACCTCCCGTCAGCCCCGCAGCAGCAGCGCTCCCACAGGCCACAGCCTCCTCGACGCCGACCGACCCGGACGGACCGACCCCCACAGCGCGCGCGGGAGGGAGAGGAAGGGGAGCGGAGGGGAGGGAGGGGATTCGGGCGGATCGATGGCGAAGCTGTACGTGCAGGCGGTGCCCCCGCCGGATCTGAACAAGAACACGGAGTGGTTCATGTACCCCGGGGTGTGGACCACCTACATCTTCATCCTATTCGTCTCCTGGCTCCTCGTCCTCTCCGTCTTCGGATGCACCCCGGGCATGGCCTGGACGATCGTCAACCTCGGCCACTTCGCGGTACCCGCCTCTTCTCACCCCCTCCCATCTCACATCTTCGGCTCTCTGTCTGCGGAATTAGGGGATTCCGATTGGGATTGGCTGCTTGCTTGGCTTGGGCGCCCCCCGCGGATCTGAAGGCTCGTGGAATTATGATAGATTGTTGCATCTGCGTACGTATTGCCTTCACTAGCGGCGAATTGCTATGATGAAGCGCCAATTCGGCCAGCCAAAAGTTAGAGCTAGTATTGCCTTGGCTTTCCCATCCTGCCTGACCCGTTCCTCCTACTCAACACTGGTTGGTCATTCGCGTACCAGATAGTACTATCCATAGCTCGAAGTGAATGGAGTTCCACACCTCAACGGTAGCCTTCATTTCAGTTGATGCATCGCTCGTTCTTAGGATTTCTAATGTCTAAACATCAAGGCTTTCAGGTTAAGATCATTTTGTGGTCACGTCTTGCATGGTATGGCCTATGGGCATGCAGATATGATTAAGTATCACTAGTGACAATCCCTGCCCGTGGTTCAACTTGCTGAAGTAGTAAGATACATGTAGGTAAATACCATGGTACCAGAGTACGTTGAAGGAACAGGGTGTTCCAGGTCCGAGTGCTTGCCATATGAGTTGCCCATAACAATCTGCGTACATATTCATAAAGGATATGGCTGGTCATAGTGGAGCGTAACTTAGACTAGTGTCATGCATATGCCACTAGTCTCATGCATATGCCACTAGTCTTATGTTACTAGTGTAATGCATATGCACTGCAAAGTATCATAGATGGATTCATTTATTGGTCTGTAGACTCAGTTTCTCTTGGGAAGCGCTATGTGATGGTAACATTACCATCATCTATTTCCTCATTTAATATTATGCCATGTCACCAATATGCCTAGTTGGCGTTGCATGAGGAATAGGATACATGTTACTCCCACTATGGCTAGTCTAAGTGTGTATTATGATTCTTTCTACTGACGTTCATTTACAAAGACTTCTTAGTTCGGAAATAGATAGTTATGCAGTGCTCCCTCCATTATGTATTTTTTTATGCCGAGTTTCTCCTTGCCGTACGTTATTCGTGCAGATAGTACTAACTATTTTAGCAGAATTAAACATTATTTTTCACGTTTCCAAGCTCAATGTATTTTCTTCAGTGTACACTAAGTCAGTATGTATACCCAAAGCATTTCTCTGGTCACTGTGCAGCAGGAGCATTTTGAAAGCTCAAACAGAGGTGTCGTGTTGTGTTAGAGAACAAGTTCAACCCAGGGTATGCATTCGTTTAGAGATTAACCATCTCCTGAAGTGCAATCTGGTTGGACTGTTTCTGTTATATTATAATTAGCCAAACGAACAACATGCATATTTCTCATTTGTTTTGCTAGTCTATCAACATTATAATGTAGTAGAAAATGAGTCAATGGAAGTTTTCATGTTTATAAAGGTAGTAAAATTGCAGTTCATTTATTTTACCCAACCCTCAGTTTGGAAATAAAAATATATTGCTAACTTTCTCATAAGTTTATAGTATGATATACTTTACCTAGAAATTTTTTTTTTACTGGACTGCATACCTAATTGAATCTTCATTCCAGATTACATACCACTTCTTCCACTGGAAGAAGGGAACACCATTTTCTGATGACCAGGGGGTGTACAATAGATTGACTTGGTGGGAGCAAATGGACAACGGCAAGCAACTTACTCGCAACAGAAAATTTCTTGTCGTGGTTCCTGTGGTCCTGTAAGTGTTACTTTTTTATATATTCTTTAGGAGGGCTAATTTGGCAAGGAACAGAGCAAATACTACACCAGTTCATTAGTAATTATGCATGGTCACTTGTTTGTAACATCTAGAACTAACTACTATATTTACACTATTATGCATTAGGATTGGGCATTGCTCTATTTCTTGAAATTATGAATGGGATAACTTGGTGCAGCAGCATTTTATCAAGCGAGTAACTATAAATGTACCCAAACATTTATATGAGCCATCCCACGTACCTTAGTGTTTGCAAAAATTCGTCAACATAAATTCCGTATTATTGACCTATTTTCTTTCGTGGATTGTCCACATCTGATTAGTGGTGGCTAAACTTGGTGACAAACTAGTTAAGTACTTTGGTTGTGACTTTCCAGTGCCACATTTGTGGTTGGTGTTTACAGCAAACTTAAATCAGAAGTGATCACAACTAATCTCCTGATTTAATGGCGGGTTCACCTGCAGTCCGAGAACATAGTTGGCCCATGGTTACTCTGTTTGATGAAACTGCTTTGTTTTGATTTTTATTTATGACTGGACGGATCAATGGCATTAATCTGTATGAATTACGGTGGATAAATCAAATACCTACCATGCTGAGATCATTTTTGGTGAAGTAACTTGTACTAAATACTGGTTAGTTGGCTTTAAATATGCACAACACACTTGGACTAGAAGACGTAAACTCACATTCTTTCTGTATATAAGAAAATTTGATTCTAGTTTAGTTGATGCACATTGCTATCTGGGATAACATGCAGTAAATCTTAATTTCCATCACATGAGACATTTCGTGAGATTTGAGTAGGTTTGGATAAGGACTTGCATCATCTCTGCGTGTTATACATGTTATTATTATTATTGTACGACAACAAATACATATGACCCCTGTTACCAATTTTACCTAGTTGAACTTCTGGATCAAGGTTGTTCAACATGCTTCTCTTGCGTTTAGAACAGGCCTGCTTGATTGTACATGTTCTTAATAGAAAAAACATCTATGCTTTCAACGTGGCATTGTTATTATTTTACTATGATGCCAATGTGAAATAGAAAACAATGATTGTCCTCTTATACCATGATAACTAAAGAGAACATTATTCTCAATATATATTATGCTAGGCTTATAATATGTCATCAAACTATTAGATTTTGGAAAAAATAATCATGCTGTTTGTCATGTTTGCTTTAAGGACTGAGTGTTTTGTTTAAAAATTAGATACCCAATGAGTATTAAAAAAAAGAAAATTTATGTAGTTTAACTATGTTATTTACCTAGTCATCCAATTAAATATGGGAACCCTTTAGGAGTGAGACGTTTTGGAGGCCGAGCTCCATGGAGCTAGTTTTTTCAAAATTTCAAAATCTTCATTTTGAAGTTTCAAAAATTTCGGGAAAAAAATACTGGATGTAGATAATAATATAATCTACAAGTGTGCAAATATTTTTGTCCATTTTGCATTGTCTTTTATACGTCTGAGTGCCCATCATTTATTTATGGGGAATGTCTATGTTCTTTTGCAGGTACTTGATAGCTTCACACACCACGGACTATCAACACCCTATGCTCTTTTTGAACACCATTGCTGTCACTGTACTGGTTGTTGCCAAACTACCGAACATGCACAAGGTCCGGATTTTCGGAATCAACGCGGGTAGCTAAGCGTCAGCGCCCCAGGGTAGACAACACTCGGTATCATGTTCCATGTGAATGGCTGGATGTGTTGCACCTAGTTCTGAATTTGCTCATCGGAGTACCCAGCGTGTAGTGTTTGAGCTGTTAGTAGATGACATGTGATCATTGTACAGAGAAACGCTGAAAGGGCTGGAAATGATACTGTTTTGCAACTTGCCAACACACGTTCTGTAGACTCTTTTGCTGCTATATGTTCTGTTGCGAGTATTTGTCAGTTGATGCATGTGCAGTTTATATCTCTGAAATTCTCCTTTTAGTTCCACCATGTGAGTTAGTAACACGGAGCTACATGTGTGTGAGTGCATTGGTTGCTTGTCCACGGGCAGTGACCAGTAATGTGGCAAAATTATACTGGCAAACAGGTCTGGTGTTATCGCTGTATATGCTAGAATAGAATCTCAGAGACTTCATAGGATTGTTTGGCACCTGATTTGCTTTCATCTATGAGGTGTTCTTTTCTATCTCTGCAACTTTCTTCTTGAGAGCACGGAAGCACGCTTGCATGCCAACATCTGAACTGATGAGTCGGCATCTACTTTGATCTTTTCACTTTTGTCTGGAGAAAGGCATGGCATGCCTGGTTGGTCTTTCGAGTTTTTCGCCCTTCCTAGAAGCTACTCCGTATATCACTAATGTTATCTTCTGACGAAATTTGCACTGGTCACCGGTTGTTTAGCATACACAGCAACAGACAGAAAGTAGAATGGGAGTCACAAACCACGAGCATATATATCGGTCCTTCATTTCCCGTGCGAATGTTTGCCACAGATGCCGTCCACGTCCGCTGCAGTAACCATCAGCATTGTTCGTCCGGGCCAGCTTACTTTTTGCTTCGAGATGAAGAAAAGTGGTGACCCAAGGAGTCCAGAGCCGAGAACAGTGCCGCCCGTTGCCAAATGAGCAACAGTTCCAGTGTACCATCGTCTGATCTTGAGAGCCCGGGTTAGCTAATAGGAGTAGCTACTGTTCCAGCATGCAACTCCAGCGAACATTTGCCTTTCTGCCGAATTCAGTCCGCCTCCTCCATAGCTATCCCATTCAGAAGATTATTTCGGTAGGGCCAGAAGAAGTTGCGATGTCGAATCAGTTGGCTGCTATCCAGTTAACCTTGGTAGAGAAGCACTGAAGCTCCAAAACATCATCTCAATGGCCGAGACGCCGAGCTGACCGTGAATCCAGAACTTGCAATCCAGAATTTACCCTGCCGCGTGCTCTCCGTCTCAGCAAGAGCATCGACCCATAAGAGCGTCGTTTTGGTGCACGGGCTCCATGGAGCCCTTTTTCTTCAAAAAAAAAAAATCATAAACTGTACTTTTAAGTTTTAAATAATTCTGAAAAAAATACTAGCTGTAGATAATGATGACTTATACTAGTGTGCAAAAATTCAGTACGAAATATTTTGTATTTTAGGCTGTGTAAAAACGAAAAATTTCAGAATCTGAAGTGGTGAACAGTACAAATTTCGAAAAACTTTAAATCTGACAGAATTTGTCATTTTTGTGCAGGCCTGAAAAGAAAACATTTCGAGTTGAAATTTCGCACGCCCGTAGAATATGTTATTCGAAACATGGAGGATTATTTTCAGAATTTTTGGAAACATTAAAATATCAATTTTCAAAAAGTTCAAAAAACGGGCTATATGGAGCCCGTGCTCCAAAACGACCTTTCGGCTTATAGCATGCTTACATGGCATTTTTATCTATATAGAGGAGAGAGACATATAAAAATATGGGGAGTGGACTCTAATGCAAGACCCATATCTATGCGTGCTTCTAGACAATATAATAGATGTGAAGAAAGAGATAGAAAGAAAAAGAAGAAAAGTACTACAATAACTTAATAACCAACTTATAGCCAACACTATTATACGAGTAATTTTAATGCTACCTCTTAATAACATGATAGTTTTTTATAACCGACAGCTGGTTATATTATTAACCATGCTCTCACGACGACGTCACCGACCGAGGTGAATGGGAGGACGGACGACATTTGGCCCTCCCAGAGAACTGGGGCAGTGACTGACTGACTGTCACCGGAGCGTAATCTGACGCGTGCATGCAGTGCAGGAGGTCGAGAGCGAGTTGATAAGGCCATCTGTAATGGTCGTATCTTAGCGCGGTATCCTATGCATTTTGTTGATGTGGCACCATATTAATGAAGAAAGAGGTTGAAGTTGTATCTTATATAAGATACAACTCTTGCACGGGATCATAGGCAAAAAAAAGTTGCTAGCCCAATCACATGCAAGTATAAGACTAAAATCATTAAATACGAGTACACTTAGATACAACTCTTAAGATACAATGCATTAGGGCATGTACAATGGTTGATAAGACAGTCTTATCATACGTCTGCCACATAATTTAGATATGACTAAAAAATAGGATGTACAATGGTTGATAAGACAACTTTATCTTTAATAATCAGTTATCCTAAATTTATGGTGAGACAATTGTTGCTAAGAGATCATCTCTTAGCCAAGAGAAGACAAACCTCCTTTTTTTTAATTTCTCTCTCCTCCAACTCATCAATTATCTTACGTAGCATTGCTAAGATAATACCATTGTACATGCCCTTAGGAAGGTTGTTTCTTATACCTCACCACTACTTAGGAGGATAACGCGCTAACATTAAATGCATTAGGGAAGTCCTAATAGTTGGTACCGCATATCGATCGATCATCGAGTGCTATCTCCCGGCCCAGCCCATAGCAACTTTGGTCGCGACCTTGTCTTGTCCCCCAGCTTCACCCGATCTACTACCATGGGCCCTTCCGATGATCTCGATCAATCGATCGGCCTACGACCCCGCAAAATAATGCGGACCTGCGGGAGTCAGCTTCTACAGTGTCGATTCCAAAGTCAGCAGCTACATCCGGCCGTCGGATAGAACTTCCCACTCGGAGCGAACAGTGTGTAAACTGGTCCCCGATCGACATGGTTCAGGGCAAAGCTAAGTGCGTCAACCGTCCCACACAACATTTTGTTTTTAATTTTTTGTTTTGTTTTGAATGATGAGAAGGTAGATGCTCCTCTCCCTGTCCGCACGACACTCATCAGAAATCGTGATCAACCCATAACCATTAAGGTCACTGGAAGTAGGGCATTTCTGCAGCTCTGGACCGCACGCACCTTCGCAGCTAGTAGAGGTTCGTTTTTTTTCTTCTTTTGAACATAGAGTACTAGCTAGCTAGGTGCATTGATGAGCCCGATCGTCCACATGCACATCAAATCGTAACGATTCGTACTAGGACGATGCATGCATTTAGTTTCTCACTGGCTGGCTGACAAGTCAGGAAGAACATTCTCTTCCATCTTACTCCATCGGAAATAAATACTACTGCCCCAACCTAAGCCCTATGGTCGAGTTGATGGCACACCAATACCACCCAGAGATTTTAAAGCGTCAACGTCAGCCACACAATTCGAGTACATAGCTGTTTGCTGAGTGTCAACTAGACAAATAGAGCCTTTACTACCGAGGAATAAAAAAATACACTCGGCAAATAAAATGCACACGGCAAAACGACCATAATACACTCGGCAAATAAAATGCACACGGCACAATTTATAAAAACACCAGGCGAATGTTTTGAAGTTATGCCGTGTGTTTGGCAATTACACTTAGCAAATTCATGTGACACGTGGCATTCTGTTTGTGTGTTGTCTCCGTCAAGTTGCTTTCTGTTTACCGACGGAGGCATAAATACACTCGGCAAAACAAATAATTTACCGAGCAGCATGCTAAATACACTCGGCAAAACAAATAATTTACCGAGCAGCATGCTAAATACACTCGGAAAATAGTTTTTGCCGACGGGTCATTTGCCGGATATAGTTTGCCGAGTACATTTTAGTTTTTGCCGAGTATTTTTTGTACTAGGCGAAAAAACGTTTTCCTGTAGTGCAAAGTGTCCGTGGTCATAATGATCCATCAAACACATGTGGCCATGCGCCCGTGCATAGGCCATATATATATATATATATATATATATATATATATATATATATATATGGGTGGTGGCGGGCGCAACGATCGACCTTTCGATCGTGTGGTTCTCGGCCAGACGACACATCCGGATGGCGCCACATGCCGGCCGGCGCCGGCCTTTCCCTGGCAGGATGAGCAACCTCCCCTCCAGGCCTCCATCCAACGCGGCCGGCGTGATGTGAAAACTGAGAAAGAGTACCTACCCTCTTCAGCTCGCAAAAGGCTGCGCTTCCTCCTGCCGTCCTTGCTTGCGAGCTGGCCAATGGAGGAAGGATGAAAGGAAAAGAAATGACGCGGCAGCTAGGAACAGAAGCCAATGCATGCATCCACGTCCTGATGTACTCATGTACCTCGTCTTGTCATTTTGTAATTCTTTGGGGCTGTTTTGTACTGTACTATACACTTCCTATAAAGCGCCGTACAAACGTAAGTACGTTGCATATTAACGCACACGCATACGGGCACACACCATACTGAGTCGTCACCCATCCGCTTGTACGTACGTACAGTACGTGTGAAAGGAAATACGGGATGATGCACGTGGTCACGTACGTGCTACGAGCCTACGAGTAGTTAGCTAGGGGTAGCTAGCTAGCCTGACGGGCGATCTCCCCATATCTCCAATCTCCAGGTTTAGCTATGGCGCCAATCGGTCGCACTACGGGACAGCAGCTAATTAGGGGCACTTCAAAGTGCCCCTGAAAATCACTAAAGTGCCTCTAAATATTTTTAAGGACACTAAAAAATGTTGCATTTAATCGTGTCTCTAAAAATATTAGAGGCACTACAAAAAAGTGCCCCTAAAAATGGTATTTTTAGAGGCACTTCAAAAATGCCCCTTAATATTTTTGGAGACACTTTTTTGAAAGTGCCTCTATAAATGATAGGGGCAATTTGGAAAATGCCCCTTAATATTTTTAGGGCCACATTTATCTATGTGCCAAATAAGTAAACTGCCCCGAAACAATGATGAACAATAATTATACAGATAGTGCAAGCATCACAAACCAACTTGACTCACATCGATAATTTGGCGTTAATGTTTATGACCAAGATACAAGTACATATACAGGCAAGGATCCCTAGGGCTCTATATTTCAACTCATGCATATACTGTATATATGTACAAGTTGCCTGGGGACGTGGTCAGGGAATACGCCGGCAACAGCAGCTTGTGCAGCTGGAGCTTCCATTCTTCAAAACCTGCGTTTTTTAATACAATCTCAGGAAATGGAACAAGCTATACGACATGTTGTTTTCCATTATATTTTCACATAACTCCAGTAAAACATATAACAAAAATAGGTTATCCATGTTGTAAAGGTCCTTGCCTACACAGCCAACCCCCTAAGCTAGAAACAAGCTAATTTTGAAAAACAAAAGGGTGGGAGACTAAGCATATATTAACATCTTCTGGGCTAAGGTGCAACTGACAAATTTCTACTATTCTATCAACACAGGTAAACAAACAAGGAAGAATACATGTGCACCGAAGTATGCTAGTTCAGCCGCCTCAACAAGGAAGAAAACAAAGGGTACCGGTACTGCATTTTCTTAAGTGGCAGACAGGCATACTACTGGTTTTAGCACAACCAAACTCTGGACCAGTCATATCTAATGACATATTGCTACATGTGCTTGATACAGCAGAGCAAGTCCACTATACAAATAATCAATTTGAATCAATTGGAATAATGTGCGCCACAACTATAATCTTACCCGTGGCGCACAAGGGTTGGGTGCGCCACGACTAAGGAGGGTGCCCGTCCGTCGACCCAGCGTGCATTTAGCCGTGGCGCACCACTGTGTCTGGTGCGCCACGGCTATATTCTCGTGGCACACCAAAATGGTGGTGCGCCACGGCTAAGTAATCCACCTGTAAGCCTTTTCATATTAGTGGGAATTGTCTGGTCAGGGAGAATCAAAGAAGGGGCTAGAATCTAGGTACAAACATATGCCAAAAAACAAAGATTAGCAAACTACTAAATCATTGCTAGAAATATGTACCTGACGTGTTTTTGTTTTCCAATTGTGTTTTTGTTTTTGCATTCACCAAAGGAAACAAGGTAATCTCGTGTCCTAAGAGTCAGCTCATTAATCATAGCAACACCATTAAGAAGTTGTTCCAATTCGTCCAAACAACCTGTTTAATGAAATAGTGAAAATGTGTTGTTTGTATACGTGTACAGAAGACTTTTCATGGAAGACGAACAAATGCCACATGCTCAATTAGCCCAAGAAATGAAAAAAATGGCTAAATGCTAATTGTTGGGGACCAAAGCGAGTATAGGACTTTCAGGTTTAAAGTACTGAACATGTCACATGTTCAACCTGTTGAAGATATAATTTGGCTGCTAGGTATTTTATAAGCCAAATTAGTTTATATAATTGTGGTTCAATTATTAGTTGATATATTTGTTTGAACTTGTTGTTTAGACAAAAATGCAGCCTAAGTCGAGTGTAGATGTCGCAGTAGCAAATCAAGCAAGCTATTGAACCAAGAGTATGGAGTATTTCATTTGCTGGACTAGCTGCTATCAAAGACAAGTCCTGAATGAATTCAGAGCTACTCTGAGCTGGAGTGCGTGTCGGACAATTCCTAAAAAGCTCGGCTGGAAACCAGGTTGAAGACATATTGCAGTATATGTGTCACGTACGGCACCGGCGAGGACTTTCCATGTTTGTTACTGGATCGTACGTTCTAGTACTAGATTGAGCCAGGCCGGCCGGATTGATTAGAGATTAGGAAATATAAATTTTAGCTTCCACGCGAAGAAAACTATTCCGTGACGTACTGTATTTGCTAAAGACCAAGCTGCTTATATAAGTGGGCATACGGCCGATTGGAAAAGACAATCAATCGATATTACACAAAAACCAATCTACTTTTTATGTATGTCTATTTTCTTTATTGTTTCTTCTCCTGTCGATCCTAGCAGCCCTAGGGTTTGGTGATCTTTGCCGCTTTGCGCTGGAAAGCGGTCGTCTCTCTTCTACGAAAGCGAGGAGATCTTTGTTGCTTTGCTCGTAAAGCAATCGGTTCGTCGTCACGAAAGTACGACGGTTATCGTGGTGTCGCGTGACAATTTTACATGGCAACACAATTGGCGACTCCGCTGGGGACGAAGAACAAGGACATACACACGATGAGTAGCGAAGCCAAGATCGGCAACAAGGCAGATCCGGAGAATATCATCACCGTCACACTCGACGATCTGTCGGAAGAAGATCGGCGCGAGTTTGAACAAGAGCTTGAGAGAGAGATGGCTGAGCGACGAAGACTGATGTTGATTGAATACCAGAAGACGAGAAACGGTGTCATCAAGAAGAAAGCTGCGCCAAGTCCTTCCGATCTACTCGGCGCTGAGGTAAAAAAGCCAACTGATAAAATTGCTAATCTTATTGATGTGTCTGTGGCTAGTAAACTTAGTGCTATAGATAATATATTTGATGAATTTAAGGAGCAGCTAGAAACTAGTCTATCTCGTAATGTTCGTTCGTCAGTGCTGCAAGTCAACGATGAATATTCTAAAACAAAGCTGATGCCTTTGGAGAATCGTGGATTTATTAATTTGCCTACACCTGATGCATCGGCTAATGTTGTCCAGCCTTACATTCCTTTACCTGATTATCAAAGTGGCCAAAATTATATAAGTAGTTCGGCTAATCTTGAAAATAGTTTATCTCCTCATGCTCGTTCGGTAGTGCTGCAAAGCAACGATGGACATCCTGACAAAAAGCTGATGCCTTTGGGAAATAGCAGATCCATTAGTTGTGATAGTAATATTCATACACATGGTGCATCGGTTAGTGCTGCACAGCAGCCTCACGACACATTAAGTAATAACCAAGATGGCCGGAACCATGTTAGCAGTTCGGCCAAAAGTTTTGTCTCCAATGTTGCACAGCAGCCTCACGTCGATTTAAGTAACGATCAAAGTGGCCGGAACCACGTCAATTCGAATAACAATTTTATTTCTAGTGTCGCTTCTACTATTATTTCGACTTCGGTTCCACAAAAGTACAACAGTCATAACCGAAGTGTTGATCTTAATTCTAATTTGCAGCAACCTAGTTATCATAAAATAGCGTACAACACAACACCGATGCTGCCTATCGGTACCGGGGTTCCGTACAGGCCAGTACCCGATTCATATTTTAGTGGATCTCCATTGCAAACTTCACATGCTAAAATTTCTATGCCGGAGTTTACGCCGCGTGCTTGTGTTCCATCTGCTCCACAAACAAATTCTCCACAGCCCTATAAAAGTTTTAAGGATAAGTTAGAAGGGCAAGAATTTTTAGACGTTAATAAAGTATTGCAGAAGGCTTTGGTGCAAGAAAATCGGGCTGAAGAAATTAAACAACACAGCCGGTTTAATGACAACAAAAATAAAGAGAAGGAGAACCACACTGTTAATGCTTTCGATTATGATAGTGCTTCGGCTAGTGAGGATGACGTTGACATATGTATAGCCGAATGGGTTCAAGCGCCAAAGTCAAATTCTTTTACATGTTCTACATTGAAGGCTACATCTGCTAGAAAAGAGGAAGTTAAGTATACTTTTGATGTGGGCAAGTGTGATATAATTTTTGACATATTGATGAAAGGAAAATTAATTAGAGTGAGAGAAGGTAATATTTTTCCACCTCCAGGAGAATTGGGCAAAGGAGCTTACTGTAAGTTGCACAATTCATTTTCTCACTCTACTAATGATTGTGATGTGTTTCGACGACAGGTGCAATCGGCCATTAATGACGGATGATTGACATTTACAAAGAGTACTAAGAAGAAGCTCGATAATGATCTTTTTCCTATCAACGTGATCGAGTTTGAAAAGAAGAAAGTCCTTATTCGGTCGCATCAGACCGAATCTACCAAAGGAAAAATGTAGTAGTTGATGATAGTGCTTCACCAAGAATGATCGAGCCAAAAAACCTAGAACCAGGAGTATGGAAAGTCATTGGAGGAAAGAGATAAGCTCCAAGAATGAAGCCGACAGTGAGCATGTTGTTAGAAAAATACACATCATGCAAGAACAACAATGTGTCTAATCGGCTTGGAAGCGTTAAGCGTCCTAGGTCACCTTCTAGACATCACTAGTAGAAAAAGAGGCTTTGGGAAAGCCCGAAAAAGGCATTAGGCCCGGTTCCCATACAAACCGGGACCAATGGCTGGCATTGGTCCCGGTTCGAGCTGCCAGGAGCCCATGGAGCATTGGTCCCGGTTCGGTTGGGGACATTCGTCCCGGTTCGTGCCACGAACCGGGACCAAAGCTGTCGCGGAGGCTTTGGTCCCGGTTCGTGCCACGAACCGGGACGAATGCCCGAGCTTTGGTCCCGGTTCGTGCCACAAACCGGGACGAATGCCCCTCCCCTGCCTATATACGTAACCCCCGCCTTCTTCTCTACTGTTATTTTTTTTGCTCGGATTGGTGGGAAGTGGGTGCTAGTTTTTTTTCCTTTGCCACGCACAAGATGTGTTCGACGAAATGCCCGAGCCACACTTAAGTTCAGACAAAATGATATCCTCGACCGAGGTTAGCAACTTTATCCTTCTCATCTATAATTGATACAGAAATATTGCATGTGTCGATGTACGGTGGTCATTTCAGTATTCAATATGTTATTCTAATTGTATTTGATAAACTTAATTATATGATATGCAGATGGATGAACGGCAGCGATGGATGTACGGCGACCGATGCAGTTCTGATTTTATTACAGGCCTGCATAAATTTATCCATGTGGCTGAGGCAAACAAATATGATGGTTTTATGCCTTGTCCATGTGTGGACTGTCGGAACGTTAAGGAGCACTCTTCGTCGAGAACCCTTCAAGGCCACCTGCTTCTGAGAGGTTTCATGCCCAGCTATAATTGTTGGACCAAGCATGGAGAAAGAGGGGTTATGATGGAAGACGATGAAGAAGAAAATGATGATGAGAACTATCGTATGTTCTCTGAAGAATACGGTGATACTGCGATGGAAGACAATGAAGAAGAAGGTGGTGAAGAACAACGGACGCCAGATGAGCATGCTGATGGTCTTGGTCGGGTCATTTCCGATGTACAACGAGAATGCGATACAGAAAAGGAGAAGCTGAAGTTGGAGACCATGCTAGAGGATCACAAAAAATTGTTGTACCCAAATTACGAAGATGGCAGCACAAAGCTCGGTACCATACTGGAATTGCTGAAATGGAAGGCAGAGACTGGTTTATCTGACAAGGGATTTGAAAAGTTACTGAAAATAATGAAGCCGAAGCTTCCAAAGGATAACGAACTGCCCGAGACTACGTACGAAGAAAAGAAGGCTATCTGCCCTCTAGGATTAGATGTGCAGAAGATACATGCATGCATCAATGACTGCATCCTTTACCGCGGTGAGGAGTATGAGAATTTGGATGCATGTCCGGTATGCAATGCACTGCGATACAAGATCAGACAAGATGATCCTGGTGATGTTGAGGGCGATGACGAGCCCGTCAGGAAGAGGATTCCTGCTAAGGTTATGTGGTATGCTCCTATAATACCACGGTTGAAATGTCTGTTCAGAAACAAAGAGCATGCCAGGTTGTTGCGATGGCACAAAGAAGAGCGTAAGAAAGACGGGAAGTTGAGACACCCCGCCGATGGGTCTCAATGGAGAAAAATCAAGAGAGAGTACCCGGACTTTGCAGGTGACGCAAGGAACTTATGGTTTGGTCTAAGTACATACGGTATGAATCCTTTTGGGGAGCAGAGCTGCAGTCACAGCACCTGGCCCGTGACTCTATGTATCTACAACCTTCCTCCTTGGTTGTGCATGAAGCGGAAGTTCATTATGATGCCAGTTCTCATCCAAGGCCCGAAGCAACCCGGCAACGACATTGATGTGTACCTAAGGCCATTAGTTGATGAACTATTGCAGTTGTGGGCCATACCAGATGTACGTGTGTGGGATGAGCACAAACAGATGGAATTTGACCTACGAGCATTGCTGTTCGTAACAATCAATGATTGGCCTGCTCTTAGTAACATTTCATTATGCCTGACAAAGGAGTAGTACAAGTCATGGACTCCTTACATAAACCCCTTGAGAATTGGGCGGACATGCAGGAATGCCTCCAGAGGTAATTTCAATCATTATGGCATTATCGGCAACTTTCCGTTCATTTACTGATAGCAAGTAATTAATATATAACTCTTTTATTCATTTTCTTTGCCGGGCAGGGCTTGGAAACGATTCACCGCCAGGGCTAGGGGTGAATGGGCGGAGAAGCTTACATTTAAACCAATAAATGTAAGTACTACTATCTAGATCCGCGCATCTCTTTGATTCTAGTTCAATACCATTACCACTCTTGATTATTATTTTGATTGAACTCTGTTTCCATAAAGTGTTTGAGCCAGGGAAGTGGGAATCATTTATGTGGATACTACGTCTGCGAGTTCATTCGTCAGACGTGCTGTGAGAAGGGCAGAATCTTAGAACAACTTCAAGTGCGTATGCAATATTCATAATCTTAGTTTATTGCCATCAATTCTGTTTACTTTCATTCATATATATTGACCCTTTTTTAATTAGATCGAACGGTTGCGGGATGGCCTTCTACCACACGATCGCATACGAGCAATTCAAGAGGAAATTGCCGGATTCTTACTTGCAGAGGTCCTAGATCCGAAAGGAGAATACTACTGTAAGGTTGAAATTAAATAGTGAGAGTGTAAAAGAGATGTATATATGTAGGACGACGAATGAGATGTGTGTAATATATATATTCGTGGCGATGATGTGTAATAGTGGTTCCTCTTATTTAACTAGTAGTGGCATTTTTGTAGTTCTAAGAAATATTTAATTCAAGTTTTTTAAACATGCATGCATTTTTCATAATCAAATAGGTCTTATTTTTCTGAACATTTTGGTATTTTATTCATATTTTTATGAATTACAGAATAAGCATTATTTATTTTATAAATTTAAACAATTTTCTGAAATTTTTGAAAAAAGTAAAATCTGACGGGACAATAGTCCCGATTCGTATTACGAACCGGGACCAAAGCCTCCGCCCCTGCTGCCTGTGGCCGGGCCACGTGCCCTCCCCATTCGTCCCGGTTGGTGTCCCAACCGGGACTAGCATTCGTCCCGATTGGATTGTCCCGGTTGGGGAACCGGGACCAATGGCCCAAACCAACCGGGACGAAAGGGGGTTTTTCCACTAGTGCATGGAGGTCATGAGTGATGGCGAAGGAATTCATGTGACCAACAACCGTATTTTTTCATGCAGCGGGCTTATTGGGGCTGTACACCTCCTGTGTATCCACAATTTTCTCCAAGGGGATTTTATCCTTGGGCGCCATATACTACAGGGTCAGCATCTTATTTTCAACCGGAGATGATTCCAGCGAGGTCTATGTCCAGAGCAAAATATTTTGAGAAAAGAACTAGGTTTAATCAGGAAGTGAGACCACGTGATCCTATGATAATTCACGGTAATGATGAGAGGCCGATCTTGGGAATTTCAAATTCACGCAGGAGGCACAATACAGATGGCATAGTTCATAGAGGTGGTAAGAAGTTTTCGTGGGTGCCGGTGAGGCGTATTGAAACTAAACTTGTAGAAAACTCAGATGAGTCGGCTGCTTCTTATGGTCTCAGACTTGGGGAAGATAAATCATCCGAAGGTGTTGAGAACAGTCCAGGAGCTGGAAACAGTGGCGCGGGCTCGGTTCACAGAAAAAATACTAGTTTACATGCTGGTTTTAGAGCCTAAAGTGTACAGACAGTCAGAGAAAGCAGATGCAATTAGTAGAACGGGTCAGAAACCTGAATTATCTAGCATGCACACCGATCCAGCCATGAGCGACAGTAGCTCAAGAGCATCTACCAGTTGGTCACCAAAAGTATTTGGCACGTTTACCAAGCATGGGAATCCAAGTAGTAGTGGAAGTCTGAAAGTTGCAACCGGAGGTGTATCTGATCAACAGAGAAATATTTCGGCTAAGGACAGAATATTTGTACCAAGAACGACAATGCGTCAGTACATGCTGAGAGACTCGGGGGGCAGCAGGTTTAACTCGGTCGAGCCAGGGACTAAACCAGAACCTCGATGGTGCCCGGCAGGACTCACACACACTCAGAAACGGCGTGTACAGCGACTACGAGCTTTGAAAATAAAGGAAGAAATAGCCGAGAAAAACCGAGATGAAATGTTCAATCGAGATAGACCAATGGTGCCTACGAAAACTTGGAAGGAGAAGCGCATCATGGCGGATGAGAGTAGAGCTGCAGATGACACGATTAGTGATGCGAATTCAGAAAATAATAGAGATGCACTTAATGATATGGATGTTGATCAAGGCGGATAATCCGACGTACATCATGTTGAAAGAGGCATCGGTTTATTTGCAACACGGTGAGATACAATGTTTGACCGATGCTAGTATTAGGTGGCCGCAAAGACATACCTTGTGCGTTGCTGCTGAAGATAGAGTGATCGGCGCGGTGTTGGTGCAAGAAGACGGCGGGAAGGAGTACATTATTGCATACTTAAGTCGCCGTTTGCTTGACGTCGAGACTCAGTACGTGTTTATTGAAAAGGTATGCTTATCATTATATTATGCGTGTACCAGATTTCGACCATATTTACTTTCTAGTACATGCATAGTATCTTGTCAAGCCGATGTGGTTAAATATATGTTGCAACAGCCGATTCTTAGTGGTATGATTGTATGCACTAATGGAATATGATTTTAATATATGAATCGCTGCATGCTATGAGAGGTCAAGTTATCGCCGATTTTATTGTTGATCATAGGATTAAGGATGAAGAAAATATTAATTATGTTAGTGTAAGCCCATGACAACTTTATTTTGATGGACCGGTTTTTGGAGAGGGACACGGCATCGGTAATGTTTTAACCTAACAATGCTGTTTATGAAACATCGGTCCGTTTTGAAATATCCTTGTACTTTGGTTTACAAACTTTAGTTGATATCATGTTAAGGATATAGATGCTTTTGGAAATTCGCTTCTGGTAGTGCAACAAATAAAAGGCGAATTTCAGTGTTTGATGGATTGCTAAAGAGTTATTTGAACCGATGTTTAGCTATAGTAAGTCTCTAGATACTTTCACGGTCAATCATATTCCTAGAGGTAATTCTGTAGCTAATTTCTTAGGCCAGCAGGCATCCGGTTACCACTTTAGCAAAGTGAATTTTTTGTTTTACAAAGACCGATGCTAGCTGCTGTTTGAAAATCAATACACACCGGTGGATGCTAGTTTGGTACAGGGTGCAGCTGGTTCTGGTTCAGTTCAGCAACAAAATAAGTCATGATTCGGTACATTGGACACAAATAACTGAATTAGCAAGTAATTTAGAGCCCGTTGATTTGGAGAGTACCTGTGATTAAATATTTAAGGATCCAAGTCAAACAACAGATAGAGAATTCGGTAAATGTTCGCCGAGTTAGGAAGACATGTATGGAGTTGTTAAGATTGTTCCTAACATTTTATATTTTGTGCAATTCTTATGGGAGAGAAGGTGCTGAAAGCTCTCAATGAAAAATAATTGAAAGGGTACATTATCCTAGCATGTAGCAGGAGGCATAACGATATTTTGCCGATATATTATTTAAAATATCGACATAAGAGAATTTGGCCGATGAATTATCTGAAATATAGACCAAAGAAAATTTTGGCCGATATGTTCTTTGGACATCGCCCTGAGCAATTAATTGCCTGTTAACAGTGATCAGCATCATCCCGAGGTATTGTTGAAGTGTTTTTGATAAGTAATACTATACCAAAAACAGGGGGGCATGTGTTGAAGATATAATTTGGCTGCTAGGTATTTTATAAGCCAAATTAGTTTATATAATTGTGGTTCAATTATTAGTTGATATATTTGTTTGAACTTGTTGTTTAGACAAAAATGCAGCCTAAGTCGAGTGTAGATGTCGCAGTAGCAAATCAAGCAAGCTATTGAACCAAGAGTATGGAGTATTTCATTTGCTGGACTAGCTGCTATCAAAGACAAGTCCTGGATGAATTCAGAGCTACTCTGAGCTGGAGCGCGCGTCGGACAATTCCTGAAAAGCTCGGCTGGAAACCAGGTTGAAGACATATTGCAGTATATGTGTCACGTACGGCACCGGCCAGGACTTTCCATGTTTGTTACTGGATCGTACGTTCTAGTACTAGATTGAGCCAGGCCGGCCGGATTGATTAGAGATTAGGAAATATAAATTTTAGCTTCCACGCGAAGAAAACTATTCCGTGACGTACTGTATTTGCTAAAGACCAAGCTGCTTATATAAGTGGGCATACGGCCGATTGGAAAAGACAATCAATCGATATTACACAAAAACCAATCTATTTTTTATGTATGTCTATTTTCTTTATCATTTCTTCTCCTGTCGATCCTAGCAGCCCTAGGGTTTGGTGATCTTTGCCGCTTTGCGCTGGAAAGCGGTCGTCTCTCTTCCATGAAAGCGAGGAGATCTTTGTTGCTTTGCTCGTAAAGCAATCGGTTCGTCGTCACGAAAGTACGACAGTTATCGTGGTGTCGCGTGACAATTTTACGTGGCAACACAACCTTTGCACATTGGTAGTGAAGGTGTATGCGTGTGAATTTAAATTTGCATCCCATACGAGCTGCAGGGAATTGGGTTGCAATTGCCAAACTGATGTTCAAGAGAGCTAGAAAGTAGCAAGCGGTTCACACGTTATTGTAACTCAAACAACAAATGTACACCATAGACCCTCGATACTCAGCGACAGCCAGCATTCGATCACAAGTCATAGAACACCAGAACCCACCAAAGCACATCATCTAAAGTTCAAACATCATAAAAATAACAAGTACGGTGGTCTAAGCGAGCAGCCAAACAACCGCTCAATCAATACCTAGACCCCAGTGCAAAGCCTGCGTTGTTCGAAATTAGGGGCAGGGCAGATCAGCCTCAGGCGAGACACGAACCAGCTTCCCTCGGACAATTCAGACCATACGCCTCCCAAATCACAGCAGAAGCATGATAGGATAAACTACCTAAATGGCACTGCATTGCACAGCACCTCCGCATCTCGCCATGTTCGCGCTGAGCTAAAGCTCCAACGGCAAGCAGCGCACTAGCAAGATAAACTACCTAAAAACTAAACTAATGCAAATATGAATCAAGATTAAAGCTATCACAAGATACCATGTGGACCAGATTGGCGCTGAAGGATGCGAGCAACTCAAGTTTGAGGCTTGAATTTAGGATTGCAGGGAAGAAGTAAAGGTGGACACGGTGTAGTTCTCCCATTTTATAATTTACACCACAAACACTACCACTTCACAGTGTAGTATATATTCAGTTTCGTCAGAGTTAAGATACCACATATGCCAGGGATGAGCAAATCATCAAAAATGAGGCATCACTGCACATATAGAGCATAGATCCACAAAGCTATAGCTACTATAATTAACAGAATATCAGATTATCAAGTATCAATGGATATCATCCACAAATCATCTAGATGAGTAAATCAACTATATTTCCTCTCTGAATTTAATTGACAGAAACCACACTGGCCAAACTGAAGATTTCTTCAGTTAACACACCTGACAGTAAGGAGCACTACATGCACAGTACGAGCACACGCACCAGTTCATCACCAGGATGAACTGGAGCAGCAGCACAACCACGAACACGGTCACAGTTCATCGGCTCGATGGCCAGTCATAGAAGAGAGCGTACCTGACGCACGGCACAGGAACACCATGGCGTGACGGGGCAGGGCCCGTGCTACCACGGCGGAAGTGCACCGCGAGGAGACGACCACCACAGCACCCGTTTCACCAAGTCGATCCCGAGGTTGAAGTGACGGCAGCACCATCGTCCCATCGGTGGTGGCGTGCTTGCATCACCGCAAAGGAGGCGGCAGATTGAGGAGGCGACGTCGGAGTTGCGTCCATTAGGGGAGCCATCCCGCCGACATCAGTGTGGAAGCGAGATTGAGAAGGAGGTCGAGCGGAGGCTCCAGGTGGAGGTCGTGGTCGGTTCGGAGCAGTACACCGAGTCGACGAGGAGGCGCAGCCGGAGGCGCAAGGGCCCCGGGGCCGCGCCGGCTATCCAAGCCCTAGCGGCGAGGGTTCGCGAGCAAGCTCGTCTGGGTTGCGGTGGTACGAATCGGAGGCGGGGAACTGGCGATGGAGAGGAGGGCGGAGCCGCGATGGCAAACATCGGCGGGGGAGAAGGTCGGTGACGGCCGGAGCCGTGGGCGGGGACGGCGGCGGTCGCGCGTGAGAATAGTAGGGAACGATAGACGGGAGTGAGGGGTCGCGTGCGTGTGAGTGAATGAGAGAGAGGAGTGGGGGTTGGGCCAGTTTGACCCAAACCGGCTGGGCCTATAGGCCGGCCCAGTAAACCAACCCGGACTCAATTTAAAGAGGCATTTTTCAGAGAAGTGCCCCTATAAATCCATTTATAGAGGCATTTTTCGGAGAAGTGCCCCTATAAATCTATTTATAGTTGTGATTTATAGTTCTACTTGTGATTTTTAGGGGCACTTCTTTGAAAGTGCCTCTATAAATCGGATTTTTAGAGGCACTTTCAAAGAAGTGCCCCTATAAATCGGATTTTTAGATGCACTTCTTTGGAAGTGCCCCTATAAATCGGATTTTTAGAGGCACTTGTTGGAAAATGCCCCTATAAATCGGATTTTTAGAGGCAATTGTTGTAAAATGCCCCTTAAGACTATTTTTAGGGACACTTTCAAAGAAGTGCCTCAAGGGAAGTGCCCCTAAAAATAGGTTCTCCCGTAGTGTCGATCGATCGTCTAGCCCGGTGGTTGACGCATTGTATGCGCCGCTGGCGTGACGTGGTACGCGTGTCGCCCCCGAGCGTACAGGAGTCGACGGCCGATGATCGAGCTCGAAGTGCGCGCGTGCGTCTTTGGACTAGAAGTTCTTGGTTTAGTTTCTTCCGATCTACCCCACGCTCCAACCTCCAAAACCCGTGTTGACTTATTGAACGACAGGCATGTTCCTACTTCATGGTCTTGTTGTTTTGGAAAGTGGGGTTTCACAAGATTACGACCATCTCATGTTAACAGCCTACCTGCTATCTATCTGGCCACGAGACATGGATTAGGAGGAACTTGAGAAGGATTCATGCGAATCAAGTTGCACAAGGTTCGTTGTCATGCGCGGGTATGGGTGGCGACTTGGATGAAGACTGCGTGGGCAGAAAGTTCATCTACCCGACTGGATCACCTTCGGACAATGCGAAGGTCGATCTGATTGCTACGCCGGGGTGGCGGCCCCGGAACAGTTGGATTTTGGTGGCGACCTGGATGAAGACTGTGCGGGAAGAAGGTCCGTCGACCATGATGTAACGCCCCAAGATCGGTACTATGCAGATTTTAGCGTTCCAGCCAAATCCGCATAATAACGATCCTAAAGGATGCCCACCAGGCATAACGTGCACGTCGCAACACACATGTTATGCGGGTGGAATTGTGATAACATTACAATAGTTCTCGACGGAACCCACAAAAGAATATATATACAACAACGACTCACATAGTCAAGAACAAAAGGTACAATACAAAGATCCAATTAACAACGGAGGCGGGTAGCGTCCGGCTATGGACAAGAAACAAATTGGACCAAGAGTCCTGAAGATAAACGAAGGCACCATATCCCTGCCCAGGCCAAGCCTAGCCAGAGGGATTCCCAAAACGTCGTCAGACTTCAAACCTGTTGGCTGCATTGGAATAGCAGCCCCGAAGGGGGTCAGTACTAGTAGAAGTACTGGCAAGTAATAGTCACAAGATATCAAAGCTGGAATTCCGGGGAAAAGGGTTAGCGATTGAGGTGGCGGCAAGCAGCACTAACAACTTATAGAGACACGCTACAACTTTCGTCTAATAGAGAAGAGGTAAGAGAGCGCATAGGTAACCAACTATACTAACACCAAACATAACCCAGCCGATTTCTTACCAGCCCGTTTATCCTACGAGCAGCAAGCCCAAAGGCACTCACACAGTTGGCAATTTTATAGGTTATTGTTCAAGTAACCTATCTTACTAGTCAAGTTATTATTATCAGGTGTAGGTTGTCTATGATCTTGTTAGCCAGCATCATCACCAAGTCGTCCATAACCGCGGACACGGCTTTTCGAAAAGATTTAACCCTGCAGGGGTGCACAAATATAACCACACGCACTTCAACCCTTGTTGCCAGCTATTAGCACACTTCCTAAGGTGTGCCGGCAGGGTATCCGACGCTACACTTTCCTTCACTACCACACAAGGCCAGGGAACCACCTAGCTAAGTCTGACCCACCTTGAAAGTCCAGCCGAAGCTCCGAGGTGGACCTAGCCATTGCGTGGACGGTGTCGGGAGGCACACTCATACGATTGCCCCTCCTTCCACACTCGATAAACGAACGTACCGCAAGCCCTACCGTAAGTAACCATCATCGTATAAGTCCCGGAGGCGTCCCATCCGTACCTGCATCACAAAAAAATAAAGCGCCGCGCAAATGGAAACACCCGAACTACGTGTGGCGCCCTGGACAAGGCTGCAGATCCGGTACTAGGTCGAGGTGAGTCCCATTTCCTCCCACATGTGGGTAGTGCGCTCAGTCTTGGATCAGAGGACAAGAACTCGGGTCCTAGGCGACACTAGCAGAACAAATCATCACGATTGGCCTTCCGCCGGTGCCTTATCTTTATTAATTATATCCCATCGCCAAACATTATAGATTATCATGTGAATTTAACCCAACTATCATATTAAAGCAAGACTAGCTAAAGATAGCAAGACTCGAGCAAGACAAAGCTAAGCATGCGCTACGACTCGCAGGGCCAACAAGGTAAACAAGCAACAGGGTAATAGGATGTGGGGTGGGGCATATCATGGCTGCAAGGTAAACTTGCAAATAGGATCGAGACACAAGCATCGCAATATAAGGCTAGCAAGGAACAAAAGATAGGCGGTGTAAGAGACAGAAAACGAGCAAAGATAGCAAGGGAGTATCACTTGCCTGCAATCCGGTAGAGGTAGCAGAACTTGTCGTTGCTCACATCAACTCATCGTCCTATTCCCGAAGAAGCAACAAACACTGGGCAACGGAAAGATGCATTTTACTACTACGGCAAAAGAAGCGGCATGTTGATGACATGATGCATGACAAATTAATTGTGATTCAATTTTATTCCTAACACATGGCAAAACATTTTAAATGGGATCGGTGCACAATATAGATGCACCGGACAAATCCCATAATTAGTTGATTTAATTCGACTAAATGGATAAAGGTGCGATGTTAATTAATGATGCATGATTTTATAAGATACGGATATATATGGCATATAGGGGTTTAGGGTTGGGGTCACACATTGGATCGAGGAAACTTCGGATTTGGAAGCCACCGTCTTCGGATCGGAGAGGAAGTAGCCGAAGTAGTCGTCATAGTCGGAGTAGTCGAAGTAGTCGTTCATCCGGAGTCGGAGTAGTCGAGGTAGTCGACGTCATGGAAGTAGTCATACTCGGGGCGTCGTCGTGGCGGATCTTGGCGTTCCGGTCTTCAGGGTCGTCGGGGTTCACGGCATCGGAGAACTCGGCGGGTTCCGGTCGGGGTAGGACTTGTCGTTGCGTCGTCGTGTCGCACTTGTCATATCCACGGTCGTCATCGTACTTGGTCTTCAGGCTTCACGGCGTCGGGAACGGGAACGGAGAACTCGGGTTCTGTCGGGGAAGCTTCACGACGGGAACGGGGAACTCGGTTCACGACGGGAAAGCGTCGGGAACGGGAACACGTCGGGGATCGGGGCTTCCCGACGGGAACGGGGACGGGAAACTGCATCGGTCCGGGGGCGGAGACGTCGGGGAACCGGACAGCAGCACCGTGATGGGAACATGCACGGAGACGGGCACCGGGGAAACGGGAGACGGAGACACGGATCAGCTACCGACGGGGAAAGAGCACAGACACGGTCACCGGGAGGCAACAGCCGTGGCAACACCACCACACGGAGACGGGGAGCACAGCAGCACGGCAACAGGGACACGGACGGAGGCAACCGGGGACACGGAGACGTGCAGCGGCAGGGAGGCGACGTCCGCGATGGAAGGCGAGGACAAGGCGGAAACGGGCCGTAGCGAGAAGACGCGCGACGGGGTACGAGGTGGAGGAGGACGTCCACCAGGCAGGGAGCCGAGGCAGACGAGGCTGGCCGCGGGAAGGAGCTCGGGAGGCAGGCCACGCGGAGATCGACGGGGAAGGGCGGAGGCCGGCGGCCATGGAGAGGACGAAGGAGAGGGAACCGGCGGCGGCTTGGCGGGGAGGTCGGGGCGGCCATGGCCGGGCGCGGACTCCGGTAGGCGCTGGCGACGGAGGAGCTCGGGGGCGCAGCTCGAGGGCGGCAGAGGAGAGGGTTGACGGCGACGGGCGCGAGGGAGAGCCGGCCGGGAGAGAGAGCCGGAGGGGAGGAGTCGGGGTGGCGAGCGCGGTGGAGGAGGAAGGTGAGGTGCGGGTCGGGGATGCGAGCGTGGGTGAGGAAGAAAGGAGATGCCGCAGAGAGAGAAAAAGAAAGGGAAGGAAAGAAAAGAAAAAGGGAAAAAGGGAAAAGAAGGGGGAAAAGAAAAGAAGGAGGGGTGGAAGGGCATGCCCGCGAAAAAGAAAAAGAAGGGGAGGGCGGCTGCAAGGTGCAAGGGGGTAGGAGGAAAAGAGCCAAGGCAGGAATTAGGGTTTTGGAGTCTAGGTGGGCTTGGGCCGGTTTTGGGCTACTCTCTCGCTCTCTCAAATTATATTTTCTTTTTGGCAAATTAATTTGGCGATTTAATTTTAGAAAACGGAGACGACTGTCTTGATAAAATATTTTTCCGACAATTTTAGAAAAATAAAATAGGGTTTATTAAAAATAATTTTTGTTGCCAAAAACATGCGATGCGATGATGCTGATGTCATGATGATGCAAAAAGAAATAACAGGCAATTACTAATTTGGGGAAAACCCCGGGCATTACACATGACTGGACCGCCTTCGGGCAATGCGAAGCTCAATCTGGTTGCTACGTCGGGGCGGCGGCCCGCAGCAGGTGGTGTGTGTTGTGGCATCTGATCGACTTGTGTCCTGTGGGCGGCGAGTTGCCTCGCCTGTCCGGTTGTTTGACCATATTTTCCTCATAAACGGGGCATTGTATAGCTTGTATGGTTTTTGGACCCAGTTTTCCTTATAAACTAGGTCAACTCTACTCTATCTATACGGACTGCATGAGCGCCCTGCCCTTTTCGAGAGATTTCTCAAAAAAAAATCAAGTTGCAGAGTAGTTGTTCAAGGTATAGGGATAACTAAAGCCTTGGACAGATGGCCTAAACCAATTCCCTATTCACCAACGATTTGTTCGGACCGTCTTATAGGCGCATCCAACATGCTCTTTGCGCAAGTTTTTCATTTTTTTCCTATTTTTGTTTCATACTCCATCCGTTTTAAAATATAAGATGTCTTAGTTTATTTTCAAATCGCATATACCTAGACATGTTTTAGTATATATGTTCACTCATTTGAGTCCGTATTTAGTCCATATTAGAATATTTGAAACATCTTATATTTCGAAACTGAGGGGGTAGTTTTTAATATGATGCTAAAATTTTCGGTACGACCATCCATAACACGGGGTTGAATATTTGACATTTCTTTTACTCTACTATATGAAGTCATACTAGGGTATCTTAAAATGATTTTTTTCTAAATTTATGACCAAACAAGAAAATAATCATAGATCAAATTTAAGCTACTTTTGAAAAATTGGCTGAAACTCGATAAAACATCAAAGACAAGTCTAGAAGTTATTAGTAATCTCATAAAGTCTACTTTTAGTGAAAATTGTAGTGGTGCCATTGTGGCCCATGTGTTTGTTATTTGCTTAACAAAAAACTCCTTTTCACACTAATAAAATGAAAATCATTTTTTGTGAAACTAATTTGGAAACTCCTTTTGAGATGTTTGTTTGCCATGCCAAGATGCACACATCTATCGAATATGGTTAAATTATCCCAACTATACCATGGATAAGTCCATCACCTTGGTTATTTGGGTTCAAAGTCAAGAAAAATCTTACATGATAGCCGTTTCTATAAATAAGGCGCACGCATTTCAAGAGAAACTTTGGCCAAAAAATTGAGCAAAAATATGTTGATTATATTCTACATATTTAGTATCATTGGATTCATATTGAAAAACACTTGATGATGCTAATTTTATACCAATAATTTTTATGTATTTGGAATAATTCTTGGTCAAAGAAAAAACATGTTAAACGAGGGTGCCTTATTTATTGGAATGGAGGTAGTACATGATCGCCATTTCTGAAATCACTTTTTTAAAAGTGACAGAATCCAGGTTTACTATTTTGACGGGAAACATGTCACATAAAAAAATCTTTGCGCAAGTTTTCATTTTTCTTCTTCTCATTTTTGTTGATTGTTTTATAAATAGGGTCAAAATTATCGGCATGGTCATTCATACCAAGAAGTTGAATATTTGAACTTTCATTGTGTCTAATACATGGAATAATACTAGGGTACCTTAGAATGTTTTTTTTTCAAATTTTATGACCAAACTAGACCACATTTACAGTTGAAATTTGAATTATTTTTATAAAATCAGACAAAACTCAATAAAATCCATATGTATGTATAAATCAAGAAAATTTGTGACATCAGGTAGTTAGCCATCACACAAGGTATACTTTGTAAAAAAATTATATTGGTCTATTTTGGTGTAACAGCCCTAACTTGGTTATGAAAAATACGAAGAATTTTTCCACTTTTTGCATTCTTGTTTGCATCATGGCATGTCCCTAATTTGCTAATGTTAACAAGTGACCAAATGGGAAAACAATAAAAAGGGAAGCCAAACCTTCCCCAAACTCCCAACCTTAAAATGCAAGTCAAGGGTTCCAACAATACCATGGCAAGTGACCTTATGGTCTAGTAAGTTTACCTACGTTCAACAATTGCTCAAGAAACCAAATGGTTTGTCCTCTAATTTGTTCCAAGTTTCAAAACTCCACTTGTAGTTCAAGACCCTTCCTAATTTTGAACTATGTTGTGATGCCCTAAAAATCCAAAGGAAAATATGGGGAGCTTCTTATTCTGGTTGGGAGCATCCCTAAATTTTTCTGTAAATTTTGGACTTGTTTAAAATGCCAAATAAAACTAGCCGTTCCTGTCAAAATCTGTTCATTCGGAATGGCCCGGATTTTTCCGGATCCATTCCGGACCAGCCGGAATTTTCCGGACGTTTCCGGAAAATTCCGAACGAAGCACAGTGGCGACAGGGATCACTGGCGCCATGCCGCCCCGCGCCCATGCCGTTGCCGCCAGGCCGCGCACGCGGTCGTCGCCCCACCTGCCCCCTTGGAGGTCCCAGACCACACCGAGGGCGCCCACTTGCTCCCCTCCTACTCCCCCCCCCCCCCGTTTCCTCCCGGTTTTTCTGGATCGAGGTCGATTTCTTCTCCTTCCCGAGCTCCCTTGCCGCCGTAGCTTGCCAAGCTCATCGCCGTCGCTCCGGTGCTCCCCGTTCCGATCGAAGCAGACAGGAAGCTGCGCCTCGTCGACCTCCCCTCCTGGAGCAAGGAATCGAGCCGGGGTGGCTCGGTCCCGACGTTTTCGTCCTCGACAACTACCTCACCGGCCGCGTTCCTCCGGCCGAATTCCGGCGTCCTCGACTCCCCCTTCCGCACCAGCCCAACTCACCAGCTCAAGGTGAGGCATGCGTGCTTGCTAACCCTCTCCCGCTCCCCCTCTCCCTCTGTTGCGTGCTCTTCGTGCGAAGCCGCCGCCGCCGTTGCTTTTCTGTCCAGAATCTAGCCGTCCGGAATCACCCGGATATTTCCGGATCGATTCCGGGTCGACCGGATTTTTCCGGACATTTCCGGACGAATTCCGAAACCCTAACAGAAAGATTTTGAGGTCACCTCGGATTTGGCTCGGAATGAGCCCGGATTAGATGAATTCCGAGCCAGCTGAAAAACTTGTGAACCTTGTAATTTGACTTCCTTCTTTTCAAATCTTGCAAATGTTATAGCATTTTGATTAGCAATCCAAGTGCTATCCAATCATACTAATATCACCTCATGGAAACCACTTTCACTTTGATGTTAATCCTTATGCGAGTAAACGATTTAAATCCAAATAATATTTTAAATTGCTACTTACTCTTCGGTACTCTGAATATCACGAATGCGGTACCAAAACGACCACAAGAGCAGCACCTAGTTAATCGTGTCATGTTCATGCATATTGAGCCACTTATCTAATAATAAGATGATTTATAAAGAATGTGTTCACTAAGATAAATATGGAGTGTGTCCAAATAATTGCACTAACTATTTGGAACTCCATTTAATTTGTTAAATAAATTAAATGATATCATCTTTGCATCAATTGGACATGTCATTATGTGTTTGCGCATTGCACCTTGTGATCGTGTGATTTATGTGTTCTTTGTGTTTCTCTTTTGGGTATCGATAGATTCCGGAGTCGAGGGTCTCTCTACTTACCCAGACGAGCACTACTTCACGCCCGGGCAGCAAGGCAAGAGATAACCTAACCTTCTTGGCATCTAGCATCCTATGATTTTATCAAATTATTTTATCCACCATAATATTGCATGCGGTTCAAATGTCTCTTTTGGTAAATATTAGAATATCCTATGAATGCATGTTCTTCCCCGAGCCAATCACATGTATCCCTACCTATGAAACCTAGGGTTGGAGTGTTGGCCGAGATAAAGATAAAATGGTTGTATTTATATGCTTAGCTATGCTTAGCCATGCTTAAATAAATGCTTTATGTCCGTTATTAGTTCCGTAATTGTTGATGATGATGGAATGATTCGGGCATGGTGGATAAATGTGATGCTTAATTAAAATGCTAAGACGGCTTGGGTGAGTTGCCATCGGGGATGGTGTTTTGCCTCACTCTAGCCCCTAGGTGCGAGTTCTTTACCTCTTGAACCAAGACGAGCGTGCTGCCATTGGTGGGTGTATGGGCGCCTCACTAACTGAATAACTTGTGCGGGCGTATCCAAGGGTCCTCTAGTTTGCTATTTCCATTTGCCGTGTGTGTGAGCGGAAAAAGAAGTGATGAGGATGGTGGTGTTTAGGACGTGGCGATGGGGCAGGGGCTGAGGCTGGGTAAACTTGCCCTGTGGCCACAGATGACTCTTGGATAGTCTCACGCGAGGTAAAGGTTTAACCGCGCCTGCTTGCCGGCCTTCCCCGGAAGAGGGCCAACTAGGTGAGCCGGACGGTACCAATGGGTAAAATAGTACACCCCTGCAGGGATAATCTTTTCGAAAAGCCGTGTCCACGGTTATGGACAACTTGGGAATAGACGATAAGATCATAGAGAATCTTAACCTAATTGATATGGCAGCTAAAGGTTGCATTAATCAACGTGTGGTAAAGGTTCACTTCCTCGAGGGTGATTCGAGGGGGTGCCTTAGTGGAGATGAGAGTGGTTGGTTACAAAAGGGTTCGATGAGAACCAATGATGACAAATGTTACTCTCTTACCCCTTTTGAAAAGTACTCTGAGTAGACGAATGCCCTGTGTCAATTATATTTCTGTTTATGAAACTTAGCTTTATGCAAAAGAAATACATATACAGCTTTAGAGCCTCCGTTAGTCATTGGGCCTATATCGCCCTACTAAACTTGCGAGTACGTCGTACTCAGTCTCTCTTTGCTGCCTCTATGATTTTGTATTTCAGAGGAGGACGACACCGAGCAACTAGGTGGGTTCTTCGTTGACGTCGACTACTAGTCTGGGGTTCCCAGGTGGCAGCTTGGGACCGTGGAACAAGCTGGCTGGGATGATTTTTATTGTAGGCCTCTTAGGCCATATGTTGCTTCTTGTTGTTAGACAACACTACCCGCTTCCGCTTGTTGATTTGTGGGATCTGTGATCCTTTTTGCTTGTAATATTTGTATTCTTCTCGTTATATGAGTTGCTATACTTTTGTGTCGTAGAGTCATGCTTTGTGCCAGTTCTGTTCCACAAGTCTCGATCTTTGTCTTATACATTGATGGTTGTGTCGGATTCATAGCCTCTCTGTATAATTCCGGGGTCAGGGCGTTACAAGTTGGTATCAGAGCAGGACTGCCTGTAGGAAACCCGTTCTATTGGTCGATGTCGAGTCTAGTGAAAATTATTTTCAACCTAAAAATGAGTTGTGAAAACCTTCTTAGGATTCTTTTTGCTTCTCATCCAACTCGCTCTACTCTGATTCTTACCTCTATTTATTTTATGCTTGGTGTCGATGTCTAGGTTCTCGGGGTTTGGGTTCCTACCTTTAGTTACTAGTTATCCTTACTCCTCTGCCAAATCTAAAACGTGAAGAAAGTGAGTATGATGGTTCGTCAAGATATTCCTTTGCTTAGCCCAAGATCTTGAACCGAAGGTCCCGGATTGTGCTAGGGCTTCGGTGTAGTGATTCATGAGGGTTGTCACCCTTGTGAGCATTATGCTACTGCGAGTCCTGGTGCATGAAGCTGATCTTTAACCCAAGATCTTTTCTGTGAACCCTGGTGCTAATGGTCAAACCCTACGTAGGTTGGCAGAATTTGAAGTTAGTCTCCAAACTCGAGGTTGCAGCCGTAATTGTTTCCCTCAACAATGCTACTCTCTGTCCCTAGCTTATCTAGGCTCTCTTCCTTGCAAGCATCTGAATCAAGACGGGATTGCTCGTAGCGAGTTTTCCATCAATACTTGTGATCCCTCCGGTAACACCGTCCCTGAAACCTTTTCGGCACTAGTTGTCGGAAGAGTGCTACAAGGGTTTCTGCAATAGCTTGCAATTGTTGTTAGCCGTTCCTTAGTCTAAATCTGTCCTGTGTTATTGCATCTTAAACCTCTATGGCTGCAAGGATCCAATGATCTATCTTATCTGTCAGAATTGGTTACTAACTTGTCGTTGTTCCAATTCTTCAGAATGGCTCCTACCCGTCGTGGGGAACATAGCAACCCTGATCCACCACCGCCACCCTCAATGGCGGAGGTTATGATGGCTATCGAGCAAAACCGTCTACGCAATGAGTTGTTGCTCGAGCAGCTGGTCCAGCAAGGGGCCAGGAGGAACACGGACTGCACCACCCTCAACCAGTTCTTGCGGTCCCAACCTCCCACCTTTTCTGAAGCTAAGGAGCCGCTTGATGCGGATGATTGGCTTCGGGCTATCGAGCGCAAGTTTGCCGCTCTTCACGTTCCGGCGGCAGAACACGTCAACTTCGCCACCTACCTTCTGGAAGGAGCCGCCGGTTCCTGGTGGGAGAGCCACGTGGCGATGATTGCCGCAGGCCATGTTGTCACTTGGGAGGAGTTCCGCACCGCCTTCCGTGCGGCGTACATCCCCAAGCCCATCCTCGAGCTCAAGAGGCGGGAGTTCCTGGACCTAACCCAGGGACGCATGGACGTCCAGTCTTATGGATGGGAGTTCAACCACCTCTCCCGTTACGCCCCTCGGGACGTGACGAATGATGAGGACAAGCAATACCTCTTCCGCAAGGGGCTCGCACCTCGTCTCCGATACGAGCTCCTACCCTTCAAGTTCACCTCCTACCAAGAGCTCTACAACCAGGCTCTCACCATGGAGCAAGGTAGGAAGGAGTTAGAGGCTTCTAAGAGGCCAGTTTCCACCGACCACCAGAGCTCCTCCTCATCTGAGGGCAAGAAGCGCAAGGTCTTCGTGCCTTTCAGCGCCGTGCCAAAGGCGCCCTTCGCGCCGAAGCCCACCGGGTACCTGCCACCTCCACCTCGCCCAGCTACTTCGACCTTGGGTGCGAATGGAAGTGGGTACCACCCTCAGCTGCCTCCACCACCGCAGAGGCCCACTTGTTTCAGCTGTGGCCAGCCGGGGCACTTCTCCAGGGAGTGTCCCCAAAAGGCACCGGCTTCCTCAGCACCTGCACCTGCTCCCTCTACACCAGCCGCCAAGGCCGTGCCCATCAGCCGTGGTCGCCTAACCCACGTCTCGGCTGAAGGAGTTGAACGGGACCCCCGTGTTCTCATGGGTATGCTTCGAATCAATGATTCTCCAGCTTCAGTCTTATTTGATTCTGGAGCATCGCATTCATTCATATCCATATTGTATGCACTCAACCATCGAATACCGTTTGAGGATATGGACTCCCTGTTAGTGGTCAAGACCCCTGGCTCTAGTTGGCACACTCACTGGATGTCTCCGGAGGTTGAGATTTCTATCACGACAATTCCTTTCCTGTTTTCGTTGATTGCACTAAAGTCAGTGGGGTTAGATGTCATTTTGGGCATGGATTGGCTAGTCACATATCAGGCCAAGCTAGATTGTGTTGCCAAGACTATCACAGTAAACCACCCAACCTATGGACTAGTGCGTTACTGGTCCCCTATTTCCGTAACTCCGTCCACTGCCACTCCCCACTCTCCGAAGATCGGTCCTATTTTCCTGGAGGGTGTCACCCCACCTGAGATACATGAGGTGGTTGTGGTGTGTGATTTCCCCGACATCTTTCCTGAAGAATTGCCTGGCATGCCACCTGATCGAAGTGTGGAATTCGTCATTGAATTGGTTCCGGTAACCGCCCCAACTTCCAGAAGGCCTTACCACATGCCAGCGGAAGGGCTAACTGAATTGAAGAAGCAACTTGATGAGCTGCTGGAAAAGGAATTCGACCGCCCGAGTAGCTCGCCTTGGGGCTGCCCGGTCATCTTTGTCAAAGAAAGGAATACCCATGATCCTCGACTGGTTGTTGATTACCGCCCTGTGACTGCGGTGACCGCCAAGGACAAGTATACTATTCCTCGAATAACTGACCTATTCGATCATCTAGCCGGTGCAACGGTATTCTCCAGGATGGATCTGAGGTCAGGATACCACCAGATCAAAATTAGAAAGGAGGATATTCCGAAAACGACTTTCACTACTCAATATGGCTTATATGAGTATACCCCGGCAGAAAAGTTACTATGACAAACACCATCAAAAAGTTCACTATGAAATTGGTGATAAGCTTATCCTCGAGTCTCTCCTCTCCGAGGCGTTCGTCGTTTCGGAATCAAGGGCAAATTAGCTCCCCGCTATGTTGGCCTTTCACCGTCCTAGCCAAGCGAGGAGATCTCTCCTATCAACTTGAGTTGCCTACCAATTTCCCGGATGTTCATAAGGTGTTCCATGTTTCCCTCTTCCCTCTTCCTACTCTAGGAATCTCGGGGCGAGATTCTTGTAAGGGGGGTAGAATTGTAACAGCCCTAACTTGGTTATGAAAAATACGAAGAATTTTTCCACTTTTTGCATTCTTGTTTGCATCATGGCATGTCCCTAATTTGCTAATGTTAACAAGTGACCAAATGGGAAAACAATAAAAAGGGAAGCCAAACCTTCCCCAAACTCCCAACCTTAAAATGCAAGTCAAGGGTTCCAACAATACCATGGCAAGTGACCTTATGGTCTAGTAAGTTTACCTACGTTCAACAATTGCTCAAGAAACCAAATGGTTTGTCCTCTAATTTGTTCCAAGTTTCAAAACTCCACTTGTAGTTCAAGACCCTTCCTAATTTTGAACTATGTTGTGATGCCCTAAAAATCCAAAGGAAAATATGGGGAGCTTCTTATTCTGGTTGGGAGCATCCCTAAATTTTTCTGTAAATTTTGGACTTGTTTAAAATGCCAAATAAAACTAGCCGTTCCTGTCAAAATCTGTTCATTCGGAATGGCCCGGATTTTTCCGGATCCATTCCGGACCAGCCGGAATTTTCCGGACGTTTCCGGAAAATTCCGAACGAAGCACAGTGGCGACAGGGATCACTGGCGCCATGCCGCCCCGCGCCCATGCCGTTGCCGCCAGGCCGCGCACGCGGTCGTCGCCCCACCTGCCCCCTTGGAGGTCCCAG
The DNA here is from genome assembly GCA_012064385.1 of Puccinellia tenuiflora. NCBI lineage: Eukaryota > Viridiplantae > Streptophyta > Magnoliopsida > Poales > Poaceae > Puccinellia > Puccinellia tenuiflora. Next base: position 339,001 of record QRDG01000079.1, on the reverse strand, counting down.
ACCACACCGAGGGCGCCCACTTGCTCCCCTCCTACTCCCCCCCCCCGTTTCCTCCCGGTTTTTCTGGATCGAGGTCGATTTCTTCTCCTTCCCGAGCTCCCTTGCTGCCGTAGCTTGCCAAGCTCGTCGCCGTCGCTCCGGTGCTCCCCGTTCCGATCGAAGCGGACAGGAAGCTGCGCCTCGTCGACCTCCCCCTCCTGGAGCAAGGAATCGAGCCGGGGTGGCTCGGTCCCGACGTTTTCGTCCTCGACAACTACCTCACCGGCCGCGTTCCTCCGGCCGAATTCCGGCGTCCTCGACTCCCCCTTCCGCACCAGCCCAACTCACCAGCTCAAGGTGAGGCATGCGTGCTTGCTAACCCTCTCCCGCTCCCCCTCTCCCTCTGTTGCGTGCTCTTCGTGCGAAGCCGCCGCCGCCGTTGCTTTTCTGTCCAGAATCTAGCCGTCCGGAATCACCCGGATATTTCCGGATCGATTCCGGGTCGACCGGATTTTTCCGGACATTTCCGGACGAATTCCGAAACCCTAACAGAAAGATTTTGAGGTCACCTCGGATTTGGCTCGGAATGAGCCCGGATTAGATGAATTCCGAGCCAGCTGAAAAACTTGTGAACCTTGTAATTTGACTTCCTTCTTTTCAAATCTTGCAAATGTTATAGCATTTTGATTAGCAATCCAAGTGCTATCCAATCATACTAATATCACCTCATGTAAACCACTTTCACTTTGATGTTAATCCTTATGCGAGTAAACGATTTAAATCCAAATAATATTTTAAATTGCTACTTACTCTTCGGTACTCCGAATATCACGAATGCGGTACCAAAACGACCACAAGAGCAGCACCTAGTTAATCGTGTCATGTTCATGCATATTGGGCCACTTATCTAATAATAAGATGATTTATAAAGAATGTGTTCACTAAGATAAATATGGAGTGTGTCCAAATAATTGCACTAACTATTTGGAACTCCATTTAATTTGTTAAATAAATTAAATGATATCATCTTTGCATCAATTGGACATGTCATCATGTGTTTGCGCATTGCACCTTGTGATCGTGTGATTTATGTGTTCTTTGTGTTTCTCTTTTGGGTATCGATAGATTCCGGAGTCGAGGGTCTCTCTACTTACCCAGACGAGCACTACTTCACGCCCGGGCAGCAAGGCAAAAGATAACCTAACCTTCTTGGCATCTAGCATCCTATGATTTTATCAAATTATTTTATCCACCATAATATTGCATGCGGTTCAAATGTCTCTTTTGGTAAATATTAGAATATCCTATGAATGCATGTTCTTCCCCGAGCCAATCACATGTATCCCTACCTATGAAACCTAGGGTTGAAGTGTTGGCCGAGATAAAGATAAAATGGTTGTATTTATATGCTTAACTATGCTTAGCTATGCTTAAATAAATGCTTTATGTCCGTTATTAGTTACGTAATTGTTGATGATGATGGAATGATTCGGGCATGGTGGATAAATGTGATGCTTAATTAAAATGCTAAGACGGCTTGGGTGAGTTGCCATCGGGGATGGTGTTTTGCCTCACTCTAGCCCCTAGGTGCGAGTTCTTTACCTCTTGAACCAAGACGAGCGTGCTGCCATTGGTGGGTATATGGGCGCCTCACTAACTGAATAACTTGTGCGGGCGTATCCAAGGGTCCTCTAGTTTGCTATTTCCATTTGCCGTGTGTGTGAGTGGAAAAAGAAGTGATGAGGATGGTGGTGTTTAGGACGTGGCGATGGGGCAGGGGCTGAGGCTGGGTAAACTTGCCCTGTGGCCACAGATGACTCTTGGATAGTCTCACGCGAGGTAAAGGTTTAACCGCGCCTGCTTGCCGGCCTTCCCCGGAAGAGGGCCAACTAGGTGAGCCGGACGGTACCAATGGGTAAAATAGTACACCCCTGCAGGGATAATCTTTTCGAAAAGCCGTGTCCACGGTTATGGACAACTTGGGAATAGACGATAAGATCATAGAGAATCTTAACCTAATTGATATGGCAGCTAAAGGTTGCATTAATCAACTGTATGGTAAAGGTTCACTTCCTCGAGGGTGATTCGAGGGGGTGCCTTAGTGGAGATGAGAGTGGTTGGTTACAAAAGGGTTCGATGAGAACCAATGATGACAAATGTTACTCTCTTACCCCTTTTGAAAAGTACTCTGAGTAGACGAATGCCCTGTGTCAATTATATTTCTGTTTATGAAACTTAGCTTTATGCAAAAGAAATACATATACAGCTTTAGAGCCTCCGTCAGTCATTGGGCCTATATCGCCCTACTAAACTTGCGAGTACGTCGTACTCAGTCTCTCTTTGCTGCCTCTATGATTTTGTATTTCAGAGGAGGACGACACCGAGCAACTAGGTGGGTTCTTCGTTGACGTCGACTACTAGTCTGGGGTTCCCAGGTGGCAGCTTGGGACCGTGGAACAAGCTGGCTGGGATGATTTTTATTGTAGGCCTCTTAGGCCATATGTTGCTTCTTGTTGTTAGACAACACTACCCGCTTCCGCTTGTTGATTTGTGGGATCTGTGATCTTTTTTGCTTGTAATATTTGTATTCTTCTCGTTATATGAGTTGCTATACTTTTGTGTCGTAGAGTCATGCTTTGTGCCAGTTCTGTTCCACAAGTCTCGATCTTTGTCTTATATATTGATGGTTGTGTCGGATTCATAGCCTCTCTGTATAATTCCGGGGTCGGGGCGTTACATTTGGCCCATATTTTTGTAGTTGCTTCACAAAAAACCCATTTCACACTAATAAAATAGAAATCATTTTTTGTGAAACCAGTCTCATGTGAACTAGGTGGCGGAACTAAGGCCGTGACATGCTCGGGCCACGAGTGAAGACTAACAACTGGGCGAGGGCTTTTCTTCACATTTTTATCCGAAGTGCGTCCATCATTAGGAGGAAAAGTCAGGGTAAGTTTCCAAATATTTAACCGTATTTGTCATCATCCAGTGCATGAGGTTGCAAAGCCACCCATTATACCCCAGGATCTATTTCAACGATTATTGAGGACCCATTTTCATACAGGGAGTTCATCCATTTTCTCTAGCAAAGTGAGGTAGGAATATCCATTGTTTTTTCTTCTGTTGCACATTGCAAGCCTTTATTACGGATGAATTTTCCATGCATGAAGCTTAGGTAAGAATCTCAACTAAGATGTCCAAGATCAATGTCCAAAACACTAGTATTCTGGAGAAAATCTACTCCGTAAACCTGGAGTGTTATCCCCTCCGGCCGATTTGGCCGGAAAGACGATATCACACACACTTTTGCGTGGGACGACCCCATCACCCCAACCTTCACGTTGAGTGCGATAAGTTGGATTAGGAGTTCGCCGACTCGGCCAAGGTGCAAGAGGAGTGTGATCATCTCCGACCTGATATGATGCAAAGACGTAGATTGCAAATTTTGTGACGAACACTTCCAACCTTCACAGGCCAATATGCACGAGATTGTTACTTTTGTTATCATATTCGAGGAACTGAAGAGCCGTGTGGGAAAGTCCATCTAAAATTTCAACATCTACTCCAGTAAGTGAATGGCTTATGAGGAGTGGTATCAGGTGCACAAGGATATTTAGGGCCTTTTACCTATATAAAATAATTTTAGAAATTATTTTTGTCCCTTTATACAACAATTTTTTTCTAAAAATAGTAAAACTTTAATAATAAATAAATATTGGACTTAGACAATTGTTTCCGGCCAAAAATTGATTTTAGAATTTTATTTTATTTTCGTAGAACTCAAAAAGGGCTTTAATAAATCCCCAAAATTGACTTACTTGGTCGAATAAATCCTACTAAAATCATGAGGAGTATTTGTTTGGGAAAGGAGCTAATACCCAATTAAAATCCAAATAATAACAAATAATACATTCCACCGCATGTTATTTATGAGACATATTTGGGAAAATATTTGAAATCTCGAAACAATATCCGAAAGATCACAATAAAAATTGAATTTGTAATTGAATAAATTTCCCAGCCAAAATTCATTTTGATTTGAACAAGGTTAAGAAAATTTTATACAATCCTCAAAACTTCAGTTTCTTCAGAAACTTCTACAAGGCCAAGCAAATCAGTCATCTCATTTAGTTAAGTTAACATTCTGAAATTCTAGAAAATTTGGGATATTACATAGATTTACTGGCACAGTCATAATTTTCCTTTAATGTTTTGCCGTCAATTGAGTGGGTGGAGGTGGAGGTTGGTGGGTGTAAGTGAAAAGCTTGATCTTTTCGTTTTCCATGGGTGTATACATGATGAGCTCGGTCCTATTTGTTCTTTTTGGTTTGGCTAATTCTCACTCGAACAAGAATTTCTCAAGTTTCATTTTATTTATGGCAAGTGCAACTTAGTTTTTATCTCTTCCTAGGTTAGCCTCCACTGGAGAAGAAAGAAGAAAAACCAAGAGTGGAGGTAAGGAGACGAAGTTGGAGGAAGAGCTTGAGATCAAACACCGGGTGTTCTCCACAAGGTTGTGAAGTGGAGATCCACTAACATGTCTCCTTCAAGCTGTGGTTCCATCATCTTTGGCGAGATTGCTCAAACCCCTAACTCTTATGGCCCAAATATTGTTGTCGTATCCAAGATTTGTGATATGTTGATGTATGAGATTCTCTACTAGTGCTCTCTAGAGAAGAACTTGTTGTATATATTCCACCTTGAGAACAGTGGAAGAAAAATTGGATGGTTTCGACCCGTGGTTTTCCCCCTCAAGTTGAGGGGTTTTCCACGTAAAAATGATTGCTGTCCCTATGTGTTGATTTGCTACCGCAGCTCTCTACCCAGAAAACCTAAGCACCAGATCAGACATTGGCTTTCTGAGCGTATGCCCAAGTGCAAACAGATTTACCTCCACATATGCCGGCGCTGTGTATTCAGATCACATCAAAAGTGTGCTAATCTCCATTAAGAGTTAACCGTGTGACCAGTTTTCCCAATAGTTTGTATGTAGCCATGGTAGAAGTGCCAACATATGTCCATCACACATCACAGTCATATGTATAGTTATCGATCCTATTTGAAAAATCCAATCCATCCGAAATTTTCTGGCCGCCAGAACACTACATAATAAATTGCTAAACAAAACACGAAGAATAGTGGAATCGATTACGAAGGAGGACAAGTCTAGACCGCTTTCTAGTCTGTTGGGAGAAAAAGTACTCAAGTTGACATAACTTATGCGAGTGCACGTGGGAAAACCATCATTGGATAGTGTCCACATAAATTAAACCGCAGAGAAAAACTAGCCACAATTGTAAGAGTAAGGATAATAGCATAACCAAGTGTTGGTTATAATTTACTGTTATGTATAACCAAGGATAATTGTCGAGATAATAGTATAACCAAGGATAATTGTCGAGATACTAAATTTATTCGACACAAAATATGTGTGTATTAAAAATTAGTAGCATGGAAAATTAAATTATTAAAAAGATGGATGATGTGGAGTTTACATGTAGAGATTAATAAATATTAGTAGAGATGATATGGACAATTGATTGGCTAAGAGAATGAATGATGTGGATAAGTTGCATGTTGAGATAGAAAAATCATTAATGCATCTTAGTTTTTTTTTGGGGGGGGGGGGGGGGGGTGTCTTATTAGAGGTATATACTCTTATAGATTATAAACATGTGCTATTTTATTAACATCTGACCCACATTTACACTCTCACATAGTGTTTGGAGCACGTGCTACAATGAGCTCTTAAACTACACCCCACGTCTCTTCTCTCTCCTATACTTTCTCTAACTGGTATATAACGGATAATTTAGGGTTTCATACTAATTATTTAGTTGGATTTGCTAGATATTTTTATACTTCCTAGTAAGAAGTCAACTTCGGTTTAGTGTGCATTTTACTTGTTGAGCAAGTGTGCTTCTCACCAAATAAAAGTTGCATTATTTCAGAATTGATTTAGACATTGAAATCTATTTTGAGTGAGATGAGAAATATCCTAGTTCATTATTTTGGGCTTTTAAGTTTGGACCAAAGGCAATAGTTCAGGGTTCAAAATCGACCTTTCTTTCGTCGGTATATGAACTATTTGTCTAGTTGCACCGGTTCTTATGTAGACCAATCATCTAGGAATGAATGAACCATACCAATTAACATTGGTTGTCTCACAAGTTCATATTCTCCCTAAACATCAATCATATGATTGCACAGATATACTTGCATTCCTACGTACGTACGAGTGTGTACATCAGATACACAAGCCAACTAGCTTTGCCAGATTTGTGCAGATAACTATTAGTGGGCGCCGCGAGGATGGTGGCACTTTGCTCAAAAGAAGTTGCGGTGACAGTAGTGCCGTGGTGAAAGGTGTAGGTGCATTTGCATTGAAATAGCATCCATTCTGCTACTGGAAAAATGCCCGTGCTCTCTGCAACATGTAAACCGGCCAATTTCAGCAACCTGCACTCTCCACATCAGAAAGTACTGGCGAGCAGACTTAGACCTAACTCCCAAGTGGATGCGTCGATCATGCATGGAAGTGGTATGCCCGGTGAAAGAGCATTCAGAAAGGCAACTGAGATAAAAATCAAGAAGAGCATAGTACGTACAGTAGTACGTTTGCATCTGCTCTCCTACTCCTGTCTGCTTCACCTCTGTCCCATAAATGAAGAGGTGCAAGGAGCTGCAAGTTTAGGTAGATGTTACTATAATGCAGCTTGAAAGACGAGGCCTTGGACAACCCCAACCGTATGCAAATGCGCCATATGCGAAAGAGATAAAATATATGCATTCTGAAAGGAAGCCATTGCTCCACCATTAATGGAATGTAGCAGCTAGGCTCCATGCAACTAACAATGACCTACCATGGTACTAACAGTCCTTAAAATGGCATGGAGTGAGGCAAAGGACAGCAAGCAGACAAAGCACAAAGCGATACCAGAAAAGTAGAGGAGAAAACAAGCTAGCAGAGGTGGATCCGTGGAGAAATGTGATAGTTACTGATCATCAATCAAGCGACGTGTGAAATAGACTCGAGCAAACCAGTACGAATTTAATACTGTAGCATATAGTTTAGATCAATAAGCATCTACTAAGTAGTGATCTAAAACTCACATATTAGGTTGATAGTACTGCCACAACTATTCTCTAGCTAGAAGGGAGATACGAACAACAACACCAACTATTTTCTGTACGGTCTGCACAGCCTCTTATGTGACACGTTACAGCAAGGGCCAATGGATAGTTTGTTTAATAGAGTAGCCAATGCATCAGCAATATTCCTTCCATGCCCTCATCCCTAGAAGAATGTTTTTGGGGCCCTTCCAAGTTCTCCCCAGCCCCAAGATAAGGCACATGCATGTGAAGAGTTTGTGTACCATGTTAGTAAATTAATGAAGATTATACTCTGGAGGCCATGCATGCATGTATACAAGGAAATGGTACAAAATGGGTGGAACAGAAGAATCATTTGGAGACAACTTTTTGGTGTGAGCAGCTGAACTTGGCTAGTGAATGCCTAACTACAAACAAAAACAAATGAGTAAAAAGTTACACTCTTACCCACTTGACATGAAAGAAAGATGAGAGATCGGAGATGCAAGGAGCATGATGGTGGGAGAGGGGATAGCATGGCAGTGTACCTTTAGTTAACAAAAATATTATTATAGGTTGTACAAATGGCCTGCTCAAGGACCTACAGATGGCCATCATACGATATAATAATACCATGTGAGGAGAGAGAGAAGTAAAGCTCCTTTTAGGGAGTGGGATGTTTGTCATACGTACATATTCCCTTCCTCCCATGCCCTCCGGTTCTTCAAGCTAGCTACTCATCTCTCTCCTCTCTCTATTTCTCGCTAGTGCTTTTCATGGCTGGAAGATTCTTGGTTTTGGCCGGGCGATGGTGGTGAGACATGACATCTCAGAGCTAGCCTGCTGCATGAAAAAGGACGGCCGGCATGGAGAGGTGACAGATAGAAAGACGAGTTTATAAAAATAGAGAAACAAGGAGCAATACATTATCGGTTCAACAACAAATAAAAATAAAGGACATACGTATTACATGCACTAAATAAGTGTTCTGATCAGTGTATGCAGAAATCAATAAGCATAGTAAACAAAAGAAAATATAGGGAAACAAATACGATTGCACATGCATGCATGTACTTGTATCAAATATATGTAAGTACAAAGTTACAAACTTGGAAGCCTCGGCCCCCAAAAGATCTGCATCTACTACACACAAAGCTGAAACACTGCATGCATTGTTGTTACCAAACAAACTGTAGCTCAGTCCTGTCCAGCCCCACTGCTACAAGTCTCCTAAGAGTTGGCCCCTGCGAAACCAAAGAAACGACACCACGACATGCACCATGTACTAGGTATGTACCATGGCCTAACTCAGAAGCCAGCCTAAAAAGAAGCTTCACACAGGCTAGGCCTGCACGGATCAATCAAGAGATTAATTGTGAACTCTGTCTGATGTGTTAGAGCTAGCTAGGCCCCCAAGTCGATCAAACAAACACACATGAACAAACAAAGAAGACCAAAAGGAGATCAAACACCGTATATGCATGACAGATGATCACCACCAATGCCATCTTATTTGACCTTTGTGCCTATCTCCAGTTGCGAGTGCATGAACAACCGTTGCTTAGATCGCATGCGCAATGAGCCATGCATGCACATGCATGGGCGCACGCCACCGTGCACCGCCGCACGTTACCAAGATGTGCCGCCGCCGATCATGCCGTTCCAGAACACCGGCGTGTCTTGCCCGCCCGGGGCGGCATTGCCTTGTTGCTCCTTGTTGCCTTGCTCGAACTGATGGTGGCCCTCGTCCCCGCCGGCGCCAGTGCCGCCACCGCTCTCACTACCACCGGCGCCAGAGCTGGCCGTCGGCTTCAGGTCCTCGAACGGGAACAGAAGCCTGCCCGATCTGTCCTGCATCCCTTGCATCCCCGCGCTGGAGCCGTACCCCGCCGAGGAAGCCCCGCCCGCCGAGCCGTGCGCATCCAGCGAGAAGCCGAGCAAGTTCTGCGACTGCGGTTGTTGAGGTTGCGCGCGGAACTCCCCGAGCGTGAACCCCGCGGCGCCGTACTCGCCGGGCATCTGCATCGGCACCTGGAGCGGCATGTAGCAGCCGGTGCTCCGGAGCAGCTCCATCGCGGAGAGCGCACTGCCGGCCCGGCCGCCCGGGTTGCACATGCTGCTGCTCTCCAGGCTCGGGAACGCCATGTACTCCGCCTGCGCCTGCTGCATCCCGCCGTGGTGGTGCGGGAACGCCAGGTTCAGGTCGTGCGCCGCGCCCTCGTGCGTCAGCTTCGGGTTCTTGTTGGCCGCCGCTGCCGCCCCGGCCATGGACGAGCTGGCGACGGACGTGCTCGCGGAGGCGGACGCGGAGGACAGCGAGGACGACGAGCGCTTGTTCTTGCGAGAGCCGCCGCCGACGGGGACGTTGCGCAGCGAGCCGCCCTCGGTCCAGTACCGGCGGCACGTCTTGCAGAAGTAGCGCGGCTGCTGGAGGCTGTAGTTGTTGTAGTAGCAGAACTTGGTGTTGGTGGAGTTGCACCGCGGGCAGTTGATCGCCTTCTCCTTCTGCGGCCGCGCCCGCCTCTCCGAGCTACCCGCGCCCGCACCGCCGGCACCGTTACCGGCCACTGCCATGGCCGGCGTGCCACCCCTCACGGCGCCCCCAGGTGGCAACGCCGACGACGGGGCCTGCGCCTGCGTGTTCGGATTTGACCCTTGCACCTGCTGCAGGTTCGCGCCTGCTCCTCCCATCAGCATCTCCTCCATGGGCTTCAGCTGCCCTAGCCCCTGAAGACACAAACATGGTAAGTGCGCAGCACTTGATCAGTCAGAAGTTCAGAACGCAGCAGACGATGATGATCAACACACAAGCCAAGCTAGTAACAAACTAGAGCGAAAACAAACTGAAAAACTATATCATGTGGTGGACAAGAAGGGATGGGGGGAGCTGCGGGTGTGACTTAAGAATCTCTAGGGTACAACTAAGAACCAAGCGAAAGGATACAAAGGGAGATTAGAGGCAGGAAAGCAGGAGGAAAGGAAAAGGTGATAAGGGGAAGAAGAAAGAGAAACACACACCACCACCACACAAAACACAACTTTGATTGTGCTCTTATGCTGAAGTACTGCTGCTGCTGCCACACATCACCAGGACATGGCTGCTCTTTTGATGCAAGGGGGGAGAGAGAAGAAAAGTTATGAGAAAAGAAGGTGAGGGGAGGGGATAAAAAGGATGATAGAGAGGAAAGGGGGATTAGAAAGAAGGGAAAAGAAAGGTGTGATGGTGTGTGCGCTGCTTTCATGGATCAAAAGGGCAGCATGAAGAGGGCACCAGAGGATTAAAGCTCGGAGCCTCGGAGAGGCCTCTCACCTTAAAGCCTATAGAGGGTGTTGATTATGTTGCAGACGCATAGATCTACACAAAGCATAACATATAAAGGTACTAGACGAACAAGACCCAAGACGATATATATACCGGAGGAGACAGATCATGGTCTCATGGAGTAAAGCATGCATGAACCGGAAACCAAGGCGCACACAAGAAGATGAACAGCAGCGAGCGAGATCGGAGAGAACCAAGGCCAAATTCTCACAAGGCAAAGAGATTTACCTGGGGCCAGTGGGCTGCATCCATGCGAGGACTCCCAATTCTTGCTCCGGATGTCTGAATATGAGGAGAAGACGGCCGGAAGACGAAGATGAGCTCCTGCTGCTTCTGGCAGATCTCTTGAGCTAAGGGGAGAGAGCAAAACGGCCCTCCTCTCCTATCTCTCCCCTCCTGCCTCTCTCCCTCTCTCTTCCCACATACGTTTTGCTCAAATAGCTAAAGCTAGTAGTGGATCCCTTTTTTCTTTAATATATCTCCATATGCCTCTCCCAGCTACTCCAGCTGCCAGAACACTCAGTGAGGGGGGACTGCGGCGAATTCTGCAGATGGTGTAGAGGGCAAGTACACAGGATCGCACTGTGAGGGGGAGAGAGAAGGATAGAGAGGAGGAGGAGGAGCTGTGTTCTTGCTCGATCGTCACCACGCGTGAGACCGGAGGCTGCGCGCCGAGTAGTCAACCTCCATAGGAAGGCACCAGGGAGGAAGGAAGCCCTGAGAATGGCGGTTTGGTGGGGGCCTCACACACGTGCGTAGGACGGCGCGGCACGTGCCGCCAACACGGCCTTCTAAAATTCCCTGGGCGTCACTGTTTGTGGTGCAACCTGTTTTTTCATCTTTTTTGCGACGTTGCACCTGCCTCTTTGGTTGCAATGTACAGTAGTATGGTTTGTTTCGATGCCGATGCACCGACTGTGAACTACTCAAGTCATGGTGTCGTCCAAATTTAGCTACAGAATTTAGAGTTTTAAGCTGTGTTGGTGACTTGGTGTACACTTCAGAGAATGCTGATACCACGACTTCCGAACATCTAAATTCTCAACTGAAATCGTGAACATAAGATTCGACTTTTTTTTTTTTTTTGCTCTGAGAGTAAATATTGTGTTTTCTTTACATTTTTTGCACTAGATTTATAGTTTTGCACTAGATGACCAAGTTAATACAAAACTGTGGAACAGATATATAGTTTTGTATGAAAAAGTTTGTAAAGTCTACTCGGAATGAATGTTTTCTCACTCGACTTAGGGATAAACATACCTATTTGACATAGGCCTTATGCACAAAAATTATTTAGAAACATGCAACAAAACCTTCCACTGCCATCTATTTAGTGTGCAAGAAAATATGCTTGATAAACCAGGCTCTAGTTTTCATGCTCCAAAGCTACGCCGACCTTAACTCCCACAGCTCAAATAAGGTGGGGTTTGTTTTTCATAACGTCTTCAATTCTACTTTTAGGTTTCGAACCCGTTTGGCATCCATCATTTCATTTCATTTGGACCAAATAAAATGAAATGAATTCCAGACAAATGACAGGGTTAGGGACAGAAATTGACTTAACATAGCAAAGACATTCTCTAAAATTCCAAATGAAATGACATTCTAATTCCATGACATCCAAACAGGTTAAGCATGGAATCTTAAAATGAATTCCATGCAAATGATGGGATTCAAACGACCCCTAAGGTTTTTAAGGATATGAATTTTTTGGAAGTTGATCTTTTGGTGAAGTCCGATATTCTATCTATTAGTATTCAATATTGAAAAATTTGAGTTGAAATTTGCATAGTCTAACACCATTGATCTTTCTTGCTTTGAAAGTTGTTGTGAAATCCAACCATCCCACCCACAAGTTCAAGGCCCTACCATTGCAATTCCATCCTCTCTTTGCCGCACCAGTTGTTCCCAACCCTATTATTACATATTTTTCTAAGTTCTCCTAAAAGTTGAAACAAGTTATCAGGCAAGACATCAACCATTCATTAGAAAAAAGGTGGCCTTTACCACGCTCGAATTTCGTAGTAGAAGGGTCATTTTTCATGGCTAAAAGTTTTTTTTACTACGGATAAGGTACCGTGGCAGACGCCACATGGCTGAGCAATCTATCACGGTCCATGGAATCTGTGGTAGATGGGTTGCGCGCATCAACTACGGAAACAACTGTCATTGTAGATGCATGTAACACACGGTCATGCCGCCATCTCTTTATGCCACGGGTATGCCTCAAAATATTGTTGATGGTGTTTAGGCCAAGTACACATGATTAATGTGCTGGTTGTGAGGGGGAGAGAGAAGGATAGAGAGGAGGAGGAGTTGTGTTCTTGCTCGAGCTTCACAAGCTGAGACCGGAGGCTGCGAACTGAGTAGTCAACCTCTATAGAAAGGCACCAGGGCAGGAAGCCCTGAGAATACCGGTGTGGTGGGGGCCTCACGCATGTGCCGACAACATGGCCTTCTAAAATTCCCTGGGCGTCACTGTTTGGTGCAACCTTTTTGAGTATTTGTCATCCTGGTTATGCTTTCTTTTACGCGACATTGCACCTGCCTCTTTTTGGTTGCAGCGTACAGTGTGGAACTAATACAACATGGGAACAACCATATCATGTGTGAAAACCATCTAGAACAGATATATGGATCAAAGAAGAGAGGGTTTAGATCATTACGAAGTGCTAGAGTCACATCCCTCGTCGCCTGCTTGGTGTAGGCGAGGTTCGGGGTTGCGATAGTCGAAGTAGATGTATCACAGGTTGTGGACAATCTCATGGTGTTGCGAATTCCCTCCAGTCTCCAGCGGCACTGCCGGACATGGCGCGGCGAGGTTCCAGCCTTCCTGTTGCTGGAGTGGAAGCTACGATCGGTGTAGGCTAGAGATTTAGGGTAGCAATTGGACTAGGCACAAACACCAGCCGCTAGGCTCCCCTTGTATTTATATGTACATGCAATGGGGTGAGGGGGGTCAGAACCATTAGTTGGTCAACATGCCCCTGATCAAGGTGTTTTGGTTACTGATACGTGTCGAACGTATCTATAATTTTTTATCGTTCCTTGCTTGTTTTATACCGTTGCTACATGTTTTTACTATGGTTTCATAGCATTTTCTACACTAACCTATTAACAAGATATCTAGTGTCAGTTTCTATCCGTTTTGTTTGTGTATTGCGGAAAATGCCCAAAAATGAAAGTACTCAGAAAAATCTGAAAAAATACAGAAATTCTAATTCATCGGAAAACTTCGGTAGCCAGAAGAGCGGGTCCAAGGGAGGCCCAGAACACCCTGGGCGGGGTGCAGCCGCAGCCTGTAAGGGGGGCACGGGCCCAGGACGCCCCTGGCCCTCGAAGACCTCTCGGAGCCGCTCTTTGGACTACATATTCGTTGTGATGAGAAAACCCTAACCCCTGGAGGATTTTTCCAGAAATGCAACAGAGCTCTGCCGCCATCGAAAACACTAGTTCGGGGGACAGAAGTTCTTGTTCCGGCACCCTGTCGGGACGGGGATCGACCTCCGGAGCCATCTGCATCGATGTTGCTGCTCGTGATGATGTGGAAGTAGTACCTCATCGGGGCTGAGGCTTGTACCTGTAGCTATGTGGTTATCTCTCTCTCCCATGATGTGATCTTGATTGTGATCATGAGCTTTGTTAGTATAGTTCAATACATAATGTTTCCCCTCCTTTATGTAATGGATATGATGTTGCTCAAGTGATTTTATCTAGTATAATTTCCGGAGTCACTGTTGTGATCACGGTGCCACGGTGACAGTTCGGGTGCCGTGTGTGACTCTATGGATAATAGATTATAGGGATACTTATCATGAGTTTGTTCTTCTTGTTGGATTGAATAATGGAATTATGAGGTTTCTTGATGCTTGTGTTTAGTATAATCTCTATGGTGTCAAGGTGACAGTGCGAGTGTCGTAGATGTATTAGAAAGAGACTATTCAAGAGATATGTTGTATTTGTTAGTACTAACTTCGATGCTGAAAGTGACAATTAACGTGCAGTGTCCCTAGATGTGGAATACGAACTTGGTGTGCTTTTGTAGCCCTACGCGATCTCATCCTATTTTGATCCTTAGAATAATGATCTCCAAGAACCGTCTACCATGCATGCTTTTGGAAGAAATATCATGTGTTTAATTATGTTAATGATGTTGAGAGTAGTCGCTACTGAAAGTATGAAACCTAGGCCTTGTTTCCAACCATTGAAACACCGTTTTTAGTCACTTTTGTCACTTGTTTGCTTGATGCCATTTTTATTTCAGATTACAAAAACCACCTTTTATCATCATTGTTGGGGGGTAAGTAACCAATATTGACACCCCGGCAATGAAGCTATTTTCTGACATCGTTATTATAAGTATTTTACTATATCTTCGCCGAACTAGAGCACCTATACAATTGGCAATTGTATTAGGTGTGTTGGGGACACAAAAGACTTATTGTATCTTAATTGCAGGACTGCTTGAGAGGGATACTTTCAACCTCTTCTTCACTGTGTTCGATAAACCTTTGGTCACTCACTTAAGGGAAAGTTGCTACTGTCTGACAAACCTCTCCGCTTGGAGGCCCAACAGAGTCTACAAGAATAGAACCGTGTAGTAGACGTCAGTTGCACACTCTAAAGCCCCGAACATTGGTTCGTGGGCCTCCCCTTTAACGTTATTGTGAATCTATCTAAACCTGACATATTAATTTCTTTTGCCTCAATTTAAAGCTGACAGATCAACGCAACATTCTCCCCCTTTATCGTTAGGTGTAACTTAATTCGCCCATTCTCCCTAGGAATATTATACCAAAGTGAGGTGTTTAACAATCGATGAAATGTTATTGAGCCTAACCACTTATAGCACACCAGCCTATTTCAAAATGGATAACATTCTACTTATTGGTGGTGGTTCTTTGTATTAGTCCCCTTATTCCATAATGATAATGAAAGAGCATGGTTGCCCCCATGTGTGGTTTTGGTAATTAATGACAATTCTTAAGGACTAATGTGTGCTTTGAGCTATACTTGTAGGTTTGGTCCATAGCAATGTTTGAACTCCATATGTTGGAGTCAAGGCTAAAATAAGAAGAGTTTATGTTGATCAAGGCTAAGTGCAAGTTGATCAATACACACGGCTAGGGATGTACCATGAGGGGTCGTATGATCCCATGGTATGGTAAGCAATTGTCAATATATCCTTGTGAACTAACCCATGATCTATGTGCTTGTATCTCTACGTGTGGTTAGACATTTCTCCATGAGCATGCAATGAAAGGGATATCCTATGTAGCCCATGGAGGATGGCGTCACGTGGTGATCGTCATCAAGATAAAGTCCAAGTGAAGATATGTCGAAGAGTGCCTCTCCCATCTTGGTATATGGGGGAGCACATTGCGAGTCTTCACCGAGCGGAGCGCAATCAAGAAAGGTGGTCCAACTTGAGAAGGTCAAGATCGTCATCATCAAGCTCAAGTGGATTATGCGCAAGGCAAAGGTATGTTTTTGATAGGGTTTCTATTTTACCGGTCTCATGATGTTAGTTGAGAGACCGGGTTATAGGATAGATAGCCGTACTATCAAGAGGGGCTCTCGAGCGAGTATCTTGATCATATCATCGTAGAGAGCTCAAACCTTTGCATCCTTGGCATCATCTTTATTGTTTCTTATTTGGCTCTTATCGTGGTGTGGTCTTGGTGCTTTTCGTGCTTGTCATGACAAGGCCAAGTTCACCGAAAATGGATTTCGTATGCATCTTCTCTTGCGTTTTCAGTTTTGGAGATTTTGTCGGTCCATCCGTGCGGAAGATTTCACTATTCCATTTATTAGCAAAATCTCTCTTGCTTGTTTTCAATATTTCTGCTTTTTGTTGGGTAGCCCTTGTCATCCTCTTTCCAACAAAATTGGATTTACCTCGATCGGAGTTTCCTAGCAAAAGTTATTTAGTTTCAAGTTTTTGCTGTTTTTCTCTGTGCAGCGGTAGTACCGCCGCCTCCAGCGGCAGTACCGCCGGTGGTACCGCCAGCAGTGCCGCCAGCACCACCGCCAGGGAGGTGCTCTATTAGCCCTCAGCGGCAGTACCACCGCCTCTGGAGGTAGTACCGCTCTTGAGGACTTTGAGCCCTCTCCTGGGTTGTGCAGCACCGCCAGCACTACCGCCAGGGAGGTGTTCTGTTAGCTGATACGTCAAACGTATCTATAATTTTTTAGTGATCCATGCTAGTTTTGCGATATTGTCACATGTTTTTACAGTCATTTATATCATTTTTATGCATTTTGTCGGACTAACCTATTGACAAGATGCCAAGTGCTAGTTACCTGTTTCTGCTGTCTTTTTGTTTCTGAAATTTACTTCTGGAAATATTCTCGGAATTGGACGAAAATTTACGGGGAATTTTTACTCGACGGAAGGCACCAGGACACCAAAGGGCAGCCCTGGGGGCCACCCACAGGCCAGGGGCGGCCTGCTGCCGCGGCCTGGGGGGCACCCGGGGGTGGGGCCTGCCCCTGCCCGTGGGGGACCTCCTCGGCACCCTCCGACGCCTATAAATTCACATTAAACCTAAAAACGTCGAGGCGTCCATTATTTTCCAGAAACTCGACCCCGACGCGCCGTCACTGAAAACCCTAGTTCGGGGTCCAATCTGAAGCTGATCCCGACACTCTGCCGGAGGGCAGATCGATCCCGGAGGGCTCTTCATCGTCATGCTTTCTTCCGGGATGATTTGTGAGTAGTCTCATCTTGGACTACGGGTCCATGGCAGTAGTTAGTTGGTAGTCTCTCTCTCTCTTGTGCTTCATGTCTTATGATCTTGTGAGCTGCCTAACATGATCAAGATCGATTATTATAATGCTATGTGATGTGTTTGCTGGGATCCGATGGATTATGAAGTTATCTTCAGATTGTGCATGATTCTTATATGAGTAATTTATGTTCTTGCATGCTCTCAGATGTGCGTAGTTACTTTTGCCAAGTGATTGTGTGTATCTCCAAGAAAGGGTATTTATACTAGATAGTGGGTTCATGCCCCATTTTGTTCCTGGGCACGAGTGACAGAAACGTCTAAGGGCGAGGGTGTGCTGTTGCTACTAAGGGTAAAACAGCGGTGTTAATGTCTATTTTGATATTAGTATTGCTTACTTCATGCACTTTACTTAATGCAATTGTCTATTGCTTGCAACTTAATACCGTTAGGTGACAGGCTGGATAGTGATCCCACGGTGGACTTTTTAGACAAAGACGCAGTTGGACTCAACGGTCTTTGTTCCTTGTCGTGATGCGTCCATAAATTTTACATGTCCTTTTTGTCATAGCTAAATTGGGTTTGTGTCATGATCTTGTCAATTGCCTAGCTGTAATTCGTTCACCCATCACATGCATATTTTATTTACTTGAGAGACTCCACTAGTGAACCCATGGCCCCCGGTCCATATTTTTACATCGTTTACAACCTCATTTACTTGCTTTTAATTATCATTATTCCTCTGGTCACTTTTCATATTTTATCTATTTCATCATACAATTAACCGCATTATTTTCTGCGAGACCGGAAAGATTGACAAACTTTCCACCGTTGGGGGCAAAGTATTTTGGTTGAGTGTGTGTAGGTCCACGTCTGTTGAAGGTCAGGCGCCAGAGATCTTCAACATTCACCTCATTGTTGATTTCAAAGTCCTACTGGTTCGATAAACCTCGGTTCGTTAAACGAGGGAAAACTGCTACTAGCTGCAATTCCGCCTTCGCTTGGGGCACCACCCAACTTATTTTAATACAGCAGCAAGCTCTTTTATGGCGCTGTTGCCGGGGACTTTGGAGCTACAGCAAGGGTAGTCTCATACTCTCAATCTCTTTACTTTGTTTTTTTCTTGCTTGCTTTATATCTCGTTTAGTTTATTTTCCTGTTTCAAAATTTTAAAAGCCCAAAAAATTAGTGGAGTCTTTATTCCTGTCTTGTTATTTCATCTTATCATTATGTCTTCTACTGAAAACACCAAGTTGTGTGACTTTACTAGCACTAATAACAATGATTTCATATGCTCTCCAATTGCTCCAACTGCTACTAAAGCGGAATCTTATGAAATTAAACCTGCCTTGCTAAATCTTGTTATGAAAGAGCAATTTTCTGGTGCTAGTACTGATGATGCCGCCTCTCATTTAAATAACTTTGTTGAGTTATGTGATATGTAAAAGTATAAAGAGGTAGAAAGTGACATCATAAAACTCAAACTTTTCCCTTTCTCTTTGAAAGGGAGAGCAAAATAATGGTTATTGTCTTTGCCTAAAAATAGCATTGATTCTTGGATTAAATGCAAAGATGCTTTTATTGGAAATTATTATCCACCTGCTAAAATCATACAACTAAGGAGTAACATTATGAACTTTAGAAAATTTGATAATGAACATGTTGCTCAAGCTTGGGAGAGAATGAAATCTATGGTTAATAATTGTCCCACGCATGGATTAACTATGTGGATGGTTATCCAAACTTTTTATACAGGTTTGAATTTTTCTTCAACAAACCTTTTGGACTCGGCCGCGGGAGGCACCTTCATGTCCACAACATTATGTGCAGAAACTAAACTCTTGGATGAGATGATGACAAATTATTCACAATGGCACACCGAACAAGCTCCAAGTGGTAAGAAGGTAAATTCTGTCGAGGAAATCTCCTCTTTGAGTGATAAGGTTGAGCTACCAATTAGTCCAATATTGATCCCAATAATGTTCCACTTGCTTCATTAATTGCCCAAGAAAAGGATCAAGTTGATGTTAATTTTCTTAATAGAAACAACTTCAACAATAATGCTTATCGAAATAATTTTGGTAGTAACAACTATAAGCCTTATCCTCCCAATAATGGCAACTTCTATGGTAATTCTTATAATCCTAATAAGAATGTGTCCTCTGATCTTGAAAAGGTTTTAAAGGAATTTATCACTTCACAAAAAGCTTTTAACAAAACTGTTGAAGAGAAGTTGGAAAAACTGGATAGTCTAGTCTCTAAAGTAGACGTTCTTGCTCATGATGTTGAAATTTTGAAAATTAGAACCACTCCAAATCAAGACAAACATACTGAATCTTTAAATGCTATCTCTCTTCAAATTAATGAAAATTAAAGGATGATGGCTCTCTTGAAAGCTAGGTGGGCTAGAGAGGCTGAAGAAGCTAGAATTGCTGAAATGAATAGGAAAACTGTTAAAGTTTATACTATCCAAACCACTAAAGAGGATCCTCCTAGTTTATTTGAAGATGATGAAATTGATTTTGATAATTGCAATCTTACTGAAGTCATTAAGTTTCTACAAAAACTTGCTAAGACACCGGATGCTAGTAAAATAAATCTTGCCTTTACCAAACACATTACCGATGCTCTTATCAAGGCTAGGGAAGAAAAACTAAAGCTTGAAACCTCTATCCCTAGGAAGTTAGAAGATGGTTGGGAACCCACTATTAAGATGAAAATAAATGACTTTGATTGCAATGCTTTATGTGATCTTGGTGCAAGTGTTTCTGTTATGGCTAAAAGTTTCTATAATATGCTTGATTTAAATCCTTTGGAAGAGTGCTATTTAAATGTTCATCTTGTTGATTCTTCTAAAAAGAAACTTTGGGTAGAGTTGATGATGTCCTTATTGTTGTTAATGATAATTATGTTCCCATTGATTTTATTGTTATGGATATTGAGTGCAATGCTTCTTGTCCTATTATTTTGGGAAGACTGTTTTTGAGAACTGTTGGTGCTATTATTGATATGAAAGAGCGAAATATAAGGTTTCAGTTCCCTCTTAAAAAAGGGATGGAACACTTCCCTAGAAAGAGAAATAAGTTTCCTTCTGAATCAATCATAAGGTCAAGCTATGCTCTTGATGTTGCAAAGGCCTCCGAAAAAACTTGATATTTGGCATTGCGCCTAGCTAAAAGGCGTTAAAAAAAGCGCTTGTTGGGAGGCAACCCATCTTTTATTTTCAGTTTGCTTTTTGATTTTTTTGAGTCATGAAGTTATTACCTCTGTAGAAACTTCATTGTATATTTTTCTTTTGGTTTTTGTGCCAAGTTTAGCCTCTAATGCATTGAAAGTGCGAGGTATTGTGTTGTTGTCCAAAAACAGATTATGTGCGCCTGTTGCACGCAAATCCTAAAATCGCCAGAATTTTATATTTTCTGATAATTTTTGACAGCAAACCTGATGCTTTTATCTATCTTTCGTTAGTTTTAAGTGTTTTGATTTGAGCTGCAGAAGTGCCTCGAAAAATTCGATCTTTACAGACTGTTCAGATTTTGACAGATTCTGCTTTTATTTAGGATTTGTCTCTTTACCATCGTCATATGTGATACTATAGGGGTAGAGTGCCACATTGAGGCTTAGTAAACAGTAGCTAATGTTTAATGAAGTTGGTTTGAAATTTGTCATGAGTTGAACACATGTGCATTTTAATTTATGAGCACTAACCCTCTAATCAAATCATGAGAAGTTTTGTGTGAAGGGAGTTTTTAAGTTCCAAAGGAAAGGAATATGAAGAAATCGAGGATGGATCAGAGCTCAAGCTTGGGGATGCCCCCGTGGCACCCCCTCTGAATATCAAGAACTATCAAGAGTCAATGCCCAAGGCATCACCTCATCTTCATCAACTATCATAAGGTCGTCTTCGTTGAACTTCGTTTTTATCACTTTACATATTATGTACCATGCTTGGAGCGTATTTTTACTTTCAGTTTTGTTTATTTGTTTGCTGGTCATATCTTTGCTGGATCCTAGCTTTATTTGTGCGGGAGAGAGACACGCTCCGCTTTTTCGTTTGAATACTCCTTTGCTTCGCTTATATCTTTTTGAGTATTCTTAGCTAATGTCTGTTTTCTAGTAAGCTCTCGCTTTTAGCTTTTATCTTGCTTAGATCTGCTAGTTGTTAATTTAAACTCTCTTGTTCTTCACTTATATTTTTTGGAGAGTTGTTTTGGTTGATTGGTTAATGTGTTAGATCGGAAAAATGCTATGCATGTGGCAGTGGTATGAAGTAGAAAAACCTGCATAGTCTTGTAGATCAATATGTGGATAATTTGATACCCTTCAATTGTTTTGAGGCACTAAAATAACTAATGGTTAAAATGTGTTGGTTAATGGTGTTAGAGCTGATTAGTGGAGAGGTGTTATTAAAACGTGGAGCCGTACTTTTCTGAACTAAACAACCTAAGTCAACAATGCTAATGTGTCATGAATTCCACTAAGTTGAAAATAAGTTCCTAGTGGGTAGTTACTGCAATGGTCGGGGAAGCCAACGGGGCACTTGTGTCGCCGCCACGATCCCTCTCGTGGTGTCTCTAACCATTTGTGGAACATTGAAACTGCTAGTTGTTTGCAATATACGAAATGCATTGTTGAGTTTTGGTTTTTTGCACTTCCACTTCCATATTTTGCTAGCCTCTTCGGTGCTGCGCAATGCCCTCTCTCACATTGAGATTGGTGCATACTTCGCGAGCACATCTAACTCCGTGGGAGAACTTCATCCTGTTCTCCTACACATAAGCCAACTATCTTCCTCAAAACAGCCACCATACCTACCTATCACGGCATTTCCATAGCCGTTCCGAGATACATTTCCATGCAACATCCATCATTGCATTACATGACATGATGTCGTTCTTCATTACCATATAGTTTGCTTGATCATTGAGTTAGTGTGCAGCGTGGCTTGCCACATGTTCTACATTTTTTTCCACACTACGCTTGATCATGCATATCTTCTTTTATACATCATGTATTAGTCTTATGAGTTATGAGTACCAAACGTGTGATGATCATCTTGTAAAAATAGAGTGTTGCCCCTACCTATGAGCATATTGAAAAGCAGTGCCAAAAGAGCAAGACCAATGAGAGAAAATTTAAAAGAGCCCTGGAGGCCACAATTAAAAAAAAAGAGAAATATAAAAGAGAGAGGGGGAAGCATTACTATCCTTTATTCCACACTTGTGCTAGTTAGCACCTACACTTCATTATAGAGAGTTTTCATGTTTCATTTGTATAACTATGTGGGGAATTAATGCTATAGAACTTGGCTTGTATATTCCAAGGATGAGCCTCCTCAAGTGAGCTCTAGGTCTTCATGAGCAAGCAAGTTGGATGCACCCCCACTAGTTCCATTGGAGAGCTTTCATACACTTATAGCTCTATGTGCATCCGTTGCATGGCAATCACTACTCCTCATACAGTGTCAACAACGGGACTTCCTTTTGTCTTGTGGTTACTTTCTCCACTGTTTGAGCCTTTCTTTTTTACCTTCCAAACCTCCATCATTGTTCTCTTTGCCATAATATCATGGTGCCAAAGCCATTTCTTACTTGCACTAGTTGAGTAGACTTCGAAACAGTTGATTTGTGAAGTAGATAGATTAGGACACCTGACTTGAGCTTGGCTATTTTCATGAATGACTAATTGGGTGCTTTGAAGAATGATTGATACTTTACATTGGAGACATAATTCGCAATTCTTCTTTTTAAACCTTATGTATGGTTCCATGTCTCCAACGCACTTATTCATGAAAAGTTTCTAGCATTTGTTAGCTAGCGTTTGTTAATCATTGTTTGCTTAATGTCAACTATAGACAATTGTTTTGGATCACCTTATTCACTTCATGTGCTTTGCATTACTATCTTGATCAAGATTGTGTTGGTTGCATGTCTCATAAAAAATTATTTGTTATCACTTACCTACTCGAGGACGAGTAGGAGTTAAGCTTGGGGATGCTGATACGTCTCAAACATATCTATAATTTTTGAGTGATCCATGCTAATTTTGTGATATTGTCACATGTTTTTATTGTCATTTATATCATTTTTATGTATTTTGTCAGACTAACCTATTGACAAGATGCCAAGTGCCAGTTCCCTGTTTTCTGGTGTCTTTTTTGTTTCAGAAATTTACTTATGGAAATATTCTCGGAATTGGACGAAAATTTACGGGGAATTTTTACTCGACGGAAGGCACCAGGACACCAAAGGGCAGCCCTGGGGGCCACCCACAGGCCAGGGGCGGCCTTCTGCCGCGGCCTGGGGGCCACCCGCGGGTGGGGCCCGCCCCTGCCCGTGGGGCACCTCCTCGGCCCCCTCCGACGCATATAAATTCACATTAAACCTAAAAACGTCGAGGCAGTCATTATTTTCCAGAAACTCGACCCCGATGCGCTGTCACCGAAAACCCTAGTTCGGGGTCCAATCTGAAGCTGATCCCTTCCTCCGGGATGATTTGTGAGTAGTCTCACCTTCGACTACGGGTCCATGGCAGTAGCTAGTTGGTAGTCTCTCTCTTGTGCTTCATGTCTTATGATCTTGTGAGCTGCCTAACATGATCAAGATCGATTATTGTAATGCTATGTGATGTATTTGCTGGGATTCGATGGATTATGAAGTTATGTTCAGATTGTGCATGATTCTTATATGATTAATTTATGTTCTTGCATGCTCTCCGATGTGCGTAGTTACTTTGGCCAAGTGATTATGTGTATCTCCAAGAGAGGGTATTTATGCTAGATAGTGGGTTCATGCCCCCTTTTGTTCCTAGGCACGAGTGACAGAAACGTCTAAGGGCGAGGGTGTGTTGTTGCTACTAAGGGTAAAACAGCGGTGTTAATGTCTCTTTTGATATTAGTATTGCTTACTCCATGCACTTTACTTAATGTAATTGTCTGTTGCTTACAACTTAATACCGTTGGGTGACAGGCTGGATAGCGATCCCACGGTGGACTTTTTAGACAAAGACGCAGTTGGACTCAACGGTCTTTGTTCCTTGTCGTGATGTCTCCATAAATATTATCATGTCCTTTTTGTCATAGCTAAATTGGGTTTGTGTCATGATCTTGTCAATTGCCTAGCTGTAATTCGTTCACCCATCACATGCATATATTATTTGCTTGACAGACTCCACTAGTGAACCCATGGCCCCCGGTCCATATTTTTACATCGTTTACAACCTCATTTACTTGCTTTTAATCATCATTACTCCTCTGGTCACTTTTCATATTTCATCATACAATTAACCGATTTGTTTTTTGCGAGACCGGAAAGATTGACAACCTTTCCGCCGTTGGTGGCAAAGTATTTTGGTTGAGTGTGTGCAGGTCCACGTCTGTTGAAGGTCAAGCGCCAGAGATCTTCAACATTCACCTCGTTGTTGATTTCAAAGTCCTACTGGTTCGATAAACCTCGGTTCGTTAAACGAGGGAAAACTGCTAATAGCTGCAATTCCGTCTTCGCTTGGGGCACCACCCAACTGATTTTAATAGAGCAGCAGGGCACCACCCAACTCTTCATCAGTAGCAATCAGTGGCTTCGATCTGATCGCCATGTTTTCCCAGGGCGTCGATCTCGGCGAGTCTTATTACGACGGATCGCCGGCCCTGCGCAGGAACGCCGTCGGCCTCGGTCTGGACTGCCAGGCGCCCAGCCGCAACCTGTTCGACGAACAGGTGTCCGGCGTCTTCAACGGCAGTCAGGTATGTGTATCGCATAGGTAGGCCGCGACATATTGGCCGGAATGTGCATCGCATGATCAGCGTCTTTTATTTGTGCGTGCAGGTGCACGCCGACGCCATGAACGGCATGATCAATGGGGGCGGGGATGAAGACGAGGATGAAGACGACGATGACGATGAAGAAGATGATTATGACGACGTTGATCCGGCCACCGACGATGTTGTGACCGAGGGAGTCATTGATCCGGCCACCGACAAGAAGAAGAAGAAGAAGGGGACCCGAGGCGATTGTTGGAAGGGCAAAGAAGATGAATGTTTGGTGGATTCTTTGAAGACGGTGAGTATGGACCCAATCACCGGCTCCAACCAAACCGGCGAGTCATATTGGAGGAGGATCAAAACCGAGTTCGATGAGCGCAAGTTCTCGAAGGACTATTGCATGGTTGTTATGGAACGCAACCAAAATGCGTTATCACATTGGCGGGAATCATTCAAAAAGTTGTCAACAAATTTCATGGTTGTTTGGAGAACATCCTCGCGAGGCCCAAGACTGGCAAGTCGGCGGCCGATCAAGTAAATTTTGCTAGTCTTCCCTTCGTTTACTTTTGGTCGCCGACCATATGATTTGATGC
Organism: Puccinellia tenuiflora; assembly: GCA_012064385.1. Classification (NCBI taxonomy): domain Eukaryota; kingdom Viridiplantae; phylum Streptophyta; class Magnoliopsida; order Poales; family Poaceae; genus Puccinellia; species Puccinellia tenuiflora. The sequence continues at coordinate 313,528 of QRDG01000079.1, read as the reverse complement.
ACATTGTTTTGCTAGATCGTCGACACCCTCGCCTTGTACCGGGAGTTAACAAGGAAAAGGATTTCAACTTGGCGCATTGCTTCCGAAAGCTCCAAAATTGTGAGAAATGGAGGAAGTTTCGCATTACCCTCAACAAGGATGGCCCGAGCGACGTTGGTGATGACAAAACGTCGGACAGACGGCCAATGGGGACCAAAAAGGCCAAGGCGTCTCTTGCGGCGGCGGCCAACTCGGCTAGGACAGCGGCATCCATCGAGAAGGTGATCGCCGATGTCTCCAAGAATACCACCAAGAGGCGCGCCGCTAACGATGCAAGGTGGGTGACATTGATGGACAAGACGGACAAGAAGCTGGAGCTCGAGAAGGCCAAGGTCGCCTCGAAGAAAAGGAGAGAGGATTTCATGGTCCTCACGACCGACGTCTCGACGTTGGATGCACATGCGAAGGCGGCGTGTGACCTGCTGCGTGCCGCGATCTTTCAAGAAATGGGGTTCCTGCCACCCACGGCGACACCCACTGGCGATACCCACGACCACGACAACTTCCTCGATGACGAGTTCGACGGCGACACACCCAGAGAGGGCTTCCTCGACGCCACCGCCTGATTTGCGACGTCGTGCGCCGTGCGCCGTCTGCGTCGTGCGTTTCTGTTTTGCGACGGGCCTAGACTTTGAACTTATGTGGCCGTCACTTTTGATTTTGTGTCTTCAAAACTTTAAATTTATGACCAAATTTATCATCTCTATTTGAATTTTTTTATTTGAATTTTGGAGCGTCCGTTTTGGGGATGACGACTGGAGCCCCCATAGATGACATCTGTCTGAACGCCTCCCCCCCCCCCTCCCCTAAGCACTCGTTTGGCCGGCCATCCAGACGGCCAATGGGGGGCGTGAGTGGAGATGCTCTCAAGCTTCTCACAAATGATGGCCACGCTCAGCTCGCGCCCCGAGCTGTAGTACTTGTACCGTCCATGGCAAGTGAGGAGTCACAGCTCAGGCACAGTAGCGCGGTGCTCCCGCTGCCTGCTGCCGGTCGGTAGTGGCGTAGTGGAGTCCGTGCCCCACCACCGCGCGCCACATGCCGTCGATGAAATACAATCGCTACCCAGCGAGCGGTAGTTCAGCCCGGCCAGGGCCCTCCCGCGCCGACAAGGGATCGCACGCCGCGCCGCTGTCCGGCCCCACGCGGCACCCCTCTCCCTCTCGTCGCTTGGTACGTAGTGCGCCCGGCACAAGTGTTTGGACGTCCCACGCCGCCCGTCTCGCCTGAGCCGGCTGCCTGCCATTGGCTAGCCGCTAGCGGGGAGGGCGCAGTGAGTGGACGCGGGCATAATGATTGATGAGTACCCCGGCATGATGCTGTCGCTCGCTCGCCGGCCGGTGAGCGGACCGCCGCGTGCCCTACCGGGCCATCATGGACTGCTGGGCCTGCCTGTCGTGAGTTCGCAGCGGCAGCGCGGCGGCTCCGGCAAGGAGCTTCTGTTCCTCCTCCTCCTCAGTTGCTTTCCCGTTCGGAAAGGGCTCGTTCGGCTTGGTTCGTCGACCGTGCCAGTGGCCGCGAAAGCGAAAAGGAGATCGGGAGTATAAATTGCAGATCGCATACGTACTTGTGTGCCCTTTTGCAAAGCCAAAACCATGGACTATTGTTCTCGCTCGTGCGCTTCTTGGAGTTTTCCGTCCGGTACCACAGCCGGGGTCGGGTTTTCCGGCCGGAGCGACGTGGACAGCGTCGGCGACTGCGAAGAGAATGTCGTGAGCCGTGGATTTCTTGTTCATTTGATTGCAAAAACAGCCGTGGCTTTTCGCTTGGAGCTAACTAGTCGGGCCCATGAAAATTAATTTGGAAACTAGTTGATCTATGTTGTAGAAAAAATTGTTAGGGCATGCACAATACTACTAGTTGATAAGACAGTTTCATTATAAAATCGCCACGTAAGCTAGATATAGATATGACAATAAAATATGATATACAATGTTTTTTTTGTCTTATCCCTAACAAAGATGATATACCTAAATTTATGATAATACAGATTATGCTGAGAGCATAAGACAACATCACTTAGTTAGGAGAAAGTAAATCGTTTTTCTATTTCTCTTTTCTTCATCTCAGCAATTATCCTACGTAGTAAAGCTAAGATGTAAATGCATGTACAATGATTGATAAAACAATCTAGACTTAACCTAAATCTGCGATGTAATGTGAATAGAAAGTAAAAAAATATGGTGTACATTGGTTGATAAGACAACCTTATATATAATAACAAGATATTCTAAATTTGTGATGAGACTATTGTTGCTAAGAGATCATCTTTTAGCTAAAAAAGACAAACCATTTTTTTTCTCTCCTCCAACTCAGCAATCATCTTACGTGGCATTGCTAAGATAAGATCATTGTACGTGCCCTTACCGTTCAAATTCTGGTGTGTGCGAGCAGCCCCGTGTGCATCGTCCACTGTGTGTCGCAATTCGCACTGCGACAATGGGTGGGGACAAGGGGAGAGTCAGGTCTATTTTTGTATGGGCTTTGAATATCATGTGTCATGCCAGCACCACTTCATTTTTTACGTCTCCGGACGAAGTTACCCACCCTCTCTTCCTCTGTATCTCAATATCTCCCCCTCCTCCCCTCGACGACGACATTTTTATTCGATTCACCGTTGGGATACAACGATAACAAACGAGGATGAGCTGCATGAGGTAATCATAGTGGAGTCGGCGTGTACTAGGCGCTGGTGGCACGGAAAGGGAGGTGCAGCGCGGCGCTATGCACGGCGTCGGTTTTCCCGTCGGTGGGAGTGGCGATGTGCCAACTCATGACTTGGATTTTTTGTGTGGGAATTTTGTAGCCGCAATTTTCCCTAGGCTTCGTGTTCACGCCTGGTTGATTTTTCCTATGTTATTTAGTTTTGCATACTCTAGCAGGTCTTTGATTTGTTGCGTGGAATATTGTCGATCATTATCACGCCCACAGATAAATCATCCTGTTAGAGCGTAGATTTCGGTAGCAATTTTTTTCCACTGCGTTAGCATATACATGAGTTTTTGTTGTCCATCAACATATGTATGTGTTTTGTGTGCTTTTTTTGGGAGATAGTGGCAACAAGGTAGAGAGGGCATAGAAAATAGAAGGGAAGTGTCCAGCAGTCGGCTTTTGTTGATGTCGAGCGGTGTCTATAATGTCGGGGATGTGCATGTGCGCGTGGATGGGCGAAAGCCATGGAGGGGTTGGGTTGGTTGGAGGTGGAGTTCTGCTACTAAGGGAGATGTTCGTGAACTTTGTAAAAGATTATGTTGTAATCTTATTTATGTGCGTCATATCATAAGTTCATACCATTGTTTTTAATGATTTATATGATTTTCCACGGAATCCTACTGTTTGTTTTGGTATCTTAACTCTGGAAAGTAGAAAACTGGGTTTTCGTATTTTGACTTTCAGTAACCTTCCCGATATGTAATGGATACAGATTTTTTACCATGGATTTGTTTTATGCAAATACAAGATTTTGATATTAAGAAGGAGTCCACAGGCACACGAAGTGTTAGAGTGGCCCAATGGTGTGGGTCCCTCCCTTCCCACCACCACCATGTGCGTCGTGGAATCTTTTGGAGCCCTCAAGGCTCCAAATACCGTCGTTCCTTCGCGTATCTCTTCGTTTTTGATGTAAAACCGACAATATATAGACCCATTGGGTGATCTAAAAAAAGAGGCGGCCTCATCAGAGAAACACCGAAAACAAAACACATAACTCCATCACCGACGAAACCTGGAGGGGTGGAAATAAAGCGATGCCGCAATCACCTCTAGGTGCCTCGCAAGCATCTCCAACGTCTTCCCATCGCCGTCATGATGAGAAGCAAGTAGTCCATCTCCAGAATATGGATTTGTGGCAGTGACTTAATGCAAAGTAGGCAAAATTTCCGAGGCTCGGGCTGGTCTAGGTCGGGCCTAAGCTTTTCATTTCCAGGCTTTTCCAAGCATAACCCAAGGTTTGCTTAGGTCTACCTTGAGGTACTGGACGGATTTTCGGGGCGACCACTGGACGAGGGGTGGTCATTGGTTGGACTAAGTCTAGGCAGCAAGGCGGAGCGGTAGCATTGTCGAGGAGCGAGGTAGACGTCTAGTGGATGTGGTTAGAAGGCGGAGCAGCGAGCCCGGGGAATACCAAAGAGGAGGCTAGAAGTTAGTGGTGGGAGGTGGAAAAAAAATGAATGATTTGTGACCTTTCGAACAAAGTTCAATGGACGTGTTAACAAAGACACAAGTCAAATAGAAGTTCTGACAACCTGCTAATGTGGCATGAGAAGTACGAGCCAACGGACATTGCTAAAATGAATGTTTTGAACGATGACTGAAATCCTTAGTTTTGCCAGTACTTTTGTTAGTTTTGGCAGTACTTTTCTTGAAAGGTACGATACGAGGAAGAATTCTTGGAGCCATCATCTTCCCTAAAGACCTAACGCTGACCTGTGCAAGGTTAAAGTCTGAAAGGTAGTGAAAGTCATAAGAGAATACGAATAAAGTAGCAGCCGATCACGCTTTGCGTTTTATAAGGACCCATTCAGGCCTCATGGAGCCAGTATTGACCCGCTCCCTGCTTACTATCGCTTTCGCCATTATTCGCCTAAGTTTTTCTCCTCGTCTTTCCTAAGCATGGAATTTGTTAGGTCAAGCAATCATTACCAAATCTGTTTGAAATTATCCCGTGTGGCCCATGTATTCCTTAGGTTAACCAATAACCAATCCCTTCTCTGTCACAACATGTAGACTGTCCCGGCCGGACTCCAGCAATTCAGTGTGTACTGCTGCGTTTTCTTTTCTTCTCTTGTCCTATTGCTTGCATTCTTGCAACAAAACCTCATGACTTGCATGTGAATACCAACTCTTCATTGCGTGTGACCACTAGGGGCTTGTTTGATTTGAAGGATAGGAACCAATCCTTCAAAGGAATTTTAATATTTGATGTGAGCTCATGTTTTTTTTCCTTTGAAATATGAAGGATAGAAATCAATTCCTACATAGGAATAGAAATCCATTCCTTTGAATCAAACAAACCCTAGGACTTGCAGTTCTATGATCAACATGGTAGTAACGAGACAGAAATTGCATAAAAAAACACATAGAAGCTGTTGGCGCCTAGTTCCGGGTAACAAGGAGAACACAGGGCCCTGGCTTCCACTTTGCAGATTAATGGAGAGCTGTCCTCTCCTGCCCCTCTGCTAGCTAGCTAGGCCGGCTTTCTTGCGTCCAATCGACGTAGTACTCCAGCCAGCCCCGCGCGCGGTTAGAGCAACTCCAGCCGTTGGCCCCCCCAGGCCGAATTGCCGGCGTTTTTTTGGCCCTGCTGGGGGGGGCGCCGGCGAAAAAAAATGGCGTGCGGTTGGAGTGGTTCCCAGTCGTGACCCCCAGACGGTACGGCGAAAACAAGACGTAATTTCATCAAATTCGACGAAACTTCATAAAATTCGACGAAACTTCATAATATTCGGTGATAATTAGCGATATTGATATTTACAATAAAACTAAAAAAAAGAAAAAAAACTGCGGCACGCGTCTACAGCCCGAGGCGGCTGTAGAAGACGGTGTAGTCCTCCCCGTCGTCGGAGTCGCCGCCGCCGCCATAGCTCGGAGGAGCAGCAGGGGCACGCCCGGCCTCGCCGTCGCCGCCGGTGCCTGGCTCCTGCTTCGGCGTCAGCCACCGGCTGGTGCTGGTGCCGGCCTCCTCGTCGTCGTCGTCCAGGACGACGACCTCCGGCGAGGCACTGACGGCTGCGGCGCCCGTAGCGCTCGAAGGCCTCCCGCTGCTCGGCCTCGACGCGCCGTTTGCGCTCCTCCTCCTCCCGCTCGTGCTCGCGGGCCGACCACGCACAGGCGAAATCCTCCGGCGCCGGAGGGACGTCGTCGAGGCTGGCCGCCAGGGCGGCCGCCATCGCGGCCTCCTCGTCGTAGGGCTCCTCCTTGACGACGGCCTTCTTTCTGAAGGCCTTCTTCAGGGCGCGGCCGACGACGCCGGTGCCGGGCTCCCGCTTCGGCGTCAGTAGGCGAGAGGAGCTCCCGCTCCCGCCGCCGGTGCCCGGCTCCCTGATGACGATGCCGCGCGAGGGCGCCGCCGGCTCTTGCTTGATGACGCTGGCGAGCGGCGTCGAGGAGCGGGCTCCTGCGTCGGAGGAGGAGGACGACGAGCACGCCATCCTCCTCGACTCCCATCCGTGCCGCCGTCCCCTCCTCGCCGGGCCCTGCAGCGGCGGCTCGTTACCGCCCTCGATGTGGTCGAGGACGGCCTGGAGGGAGCGGCCGGGGACTCCCCACCAGTCCTTCGGCCTCGCTGTTGTTAAGGGAGGGGGCGAGGTCCTTCGGGCCGGGGAAGTCGTTGAGCTGCCGCTCGTGGCGGTCCTCGAAGAAAGGCACCCACGTCGAGGAGTTCTTCGGGTGCCAGGCGGGATCCTCCTGCTGCTCCGCCGTCAGCTCATCGCGGACGGCGTAGATCTCGGCCCACCGCCGGTCGGCGGTGGGGATGGGGGGGATCGGGATCCCCATCTGGCTGAGCCGCCATCCTCCTCCGGGGAGCTTCATGCCGGGTGGGCATGGGTAGCCCGCCTCGTGAAGGAGGCGTGCCTCCCGCTCCTTAAGCCAGTTCCGGCCGAAGCCGTTCGCTGCCGCGCCGCTAGCCATTGGGTGTGGTGTGCGCTCGGTGATCGAGAGGAAGCGCGGCGAGGGTGTATGCTCGGTGAGGAAGTGCGGCGAGTGTGTGATCGGCGGTGTGCGGGTGCAGTAAATAAATACCGGCGGGGGAGAGGGCGGGGCAGTAATAACTACGGCGCGCCTAACTCCGCCGCGTGGCCGATTTGACTCGACGGCGGTACGCCTGACCGGCGGCAGAGCAGTAATGCGACGCGGAAGGCGAGGCGATGAGGACGACGAAACGGTTGTGCGGCTGACACCGCGGGTCCACGGGATGCTTCGCGCGGTTTCCCTCGGCTCCGCGCCGTTTCGCGCCATTTTCCCTTTCGCCGGCGCCCCCAGGCCGAACCCGGGGCGCTGGGTTCGGCCTGGGACGCCGGATAAAAATTGGGCCAAATCCGGCGAAAAAAGAGGCCTTGGGGGGGCGCTGGGGGGGCGACTACGGGAAAAATGATCCGCCGGCGTCAAAAAGGGGGTCCTGGGGGGCTCTCGGGGGGACGGCTGGAGTTGCTCTTAGTGTGGGCTACCCTCGATCGTGCCCACACGCTGCATCCACTGCACAAACGGCCACATGAGTTTCCTGCACCTCGTTCTTACCAGAATTACAGCGTAGGTACGAAGTTACCATGGATTAATTTGCCATACAGTGCTCCCACGCGAGCACCACTATATATACCAATGCTGGAAAGAACAGTGTAAAAGAATTTTGCCTTGGCGTATCCAACAATTGGCAAGTGTGGAACTGTGGATAGGATTCGAGCCAGGTCGGTCTGAATTCAATGCAATGCAGCGGCAGGCAACAAATGTTTGGGAAGCGTGGGACACACTAGTCCATCTCCACCGGCCTCCAGGTTGTATTCGTATACATGATTACCGATCGATCGATGGATACAGCCATGCATGAATCTGAACCAGATGAGCCATGAGCAGCGTAGCCCGGGCCGGTGTGCTGCCTGCCCTAATTATTTCCCGTAATGCGGGCAGCTAATGGCGTGTACATCAGTACATCCGTGGGGACGGCGTGAGGTACGCCGAGTTTGTTTACACTTAATTGGATTGTCTCATCATCTCGGATCTCACTCGATCTACCCAACGACAGCTGAAATACATATTGATCTTTTTCTTCAGATAAATAGATATAAATAATACACCCTCGTATTAAAACAACAAGTTTTTAGAGCCTTTCAGTACTGGGTAGGTGCAAGATCAAGTGATCGACATATAAAACTTCGATCGTGGGCAGGTCGATCGGACTCCGTCGTCTGTCTGATTTGCCAACCTAGAAAACCCATCACATTGCGTGATCGATCAGTGGATCGCTTTCTACGACAAGTAGTACATCATGCATGTGTTAGCACGCAGTTGCAGATCACCTCCTTGTTCTTGGCCTTTTGCGAGCCGATCGAACAGATCAGCCAAATTAATAGAAGTTAGCTAGGGCCATGCTGGGCATTAGGTCTCCTGGCTAATCGCATAGGGGTTTACACTGATCGATCATATCATTTGCCCATCCAAGAAACAAAATAGGGGGGACATGAGTTCCAGGACAGGTACTACGCTTGCATCCACAGCTTGTCCTCCGACTGACTCTAGGCTCCAGCCTGTACACGTACGCTAGGGGCCCCGTGAGAAGGAGAGAGATGGAATTCAACCGGGTCCATGCACGTCCCCGTCCGATGTCAGCTCCACGCGGCCGCCCGGGGTGGACGCCCCATCCGTCGCAAGAATCCAACCTCTCTGATCGGAAAAGGAATTTACGGAATTCCATGATCTTGAATCCACACAGGCCTGAAACTGAAAGGCAGGCAGAGGCCAACTGCAGCTTTCAACCCCCGCCCCCCTAGCTAGTATTATACTCCTAGACTCTTAGTATTACCAGCGCTAATTCTGATCGATCGGCCATTTGCATGTCTCACCATACACTTCGTCGTCTTCCTCTCCCTTTCGCTTTCGATCCTTGTCTGTAGCCGCTTGGGGCGTTGCGAGTCGGGAGAATATATCTGGTCTCTGGAGCAAGTTGCAGAATGGTCGAACTGGGAACCAGACAAGCGGGCGGGTTTTGTTCGCTTCCTGTCGTCGTCCCTGGCGCGACTGTATATAAAACTGGTGGTTTGGTCACGCGTGAGGGTCAAGACGCAGGTGGTCATTGGTCAAGCCTGGTGCGAAGCCGGAAGTAGCCACCGCTGTCTCGGAGGAGCTTTCAGACGAGTTCAGAAGAAATACTCGTGACCAGGACGCTATACCTAAATTACTCTGAGGGAGTAGTAGACTACTGGCAGCCATCGCAAACATTATGGGACCCTTTCGTTTAAACGAATAAACAAGCTCTCATCTCAAGTAGTAGTAGCATATAATACTTCAATGTGCAAGACCAAGACATGGTCGGCTGGCCCTGAGCATCATCAGTGAGCAATAATCTTGGTTGGTTGGTCAAGCATGCATGCAGCTGGGGAAGAAACAAGGGTCCGTCGTGACATCTGATCTATCAAGTGCGTCGTCCGAAAGGCGAAGCATGAAGGAGTGAAGAATGCTCCGATAAAGGATACTTGCAGGCCCTGGGTGGATTTGTTCCAATAGTCAGACTGCTCCGCGAAAAGGAGAGATTCATCACGTATATACAGTAGTTGTTCTCACGGCTCGTGCTACCTAGCACTATACAGAATTAGCACTCTTCACAAATCTCTTCGCACATCTAATCAGAAAAGGAGACGGCGACGCGAATCACCACCACAAATAATACCTACAAATGGCCAGTGGCGGAGAATTTTACGGTTACCATTAATAAAATCTCTGAGTGGATTCTCCGTCAGAAGAAAAACCCTGTTCTTACGTTTAGTCGAGCCGCCCCACGATTGGTTGCCCCATGGCTAGAGAAGACGGGACACGCCCGACAGCACGCTCCTGGTTTCAACTCCGGTCTTCAACTGTCGCCGTCGTCGTGACCTCACCGGCCATCTCCATTCCCGCAGCAGTCCCCCTACCTACGAGTAGTTTTCCTGATCGATTGGTCAGTCTCTCGAGTCGGAGTCAGAGGCGACGAGAATATATAAGCGAATGAAATCTTGGCAAAGGTCAAATCAAATCCGCCGCGTATCCGACCCAACTTTGGTGTGTGCAGTGCAGATGCAGATGCGCACGCTGTTTGACGTCAACACACCCCATGACACCACTGTGCTGTGCATACATATTCTTGCTCGAACCGAGACACGACAAGCTATCGCCGTCACCGCTGAACGGATTGACTTGCACGCACGGCCACCACGCTCGCCGTCTCCCGGCGAGCGGCGCGACGATCGCCGTGGTACGGCACGACTGACCGGCTGGGGCGGCGGAGCGGGGTAGGTCAAGGCTGACATGGGCGTCGTTTTCGTCGGTCGGACTGGGACTATGGAGCTGGACTTTTGGGCCTCCGATCGATTCGGTCCAGGTGCTAATGCGCTCTGGGCCCCGCGGTTGATGGCGCTTCCACGCCGCTCTCCACTCAGCCGGCCCTCTGCCTACCTGATTTCCACTGTCTGCGACTGCGACTCCTGGTTTTTTTTAACGATCTGGAGAGCTCGCCGGCAATCTTCGTGCAACGACGGTCGCCGGACCGTTTTTTGTTCTTCCGAACCGGGCATCCGCGTTTTCCATTGGTGAGCGCTGGGCGGAGACGATACAACAGGGCAGTGCCGGAGTTTGCTTACTGATCCGTTCCTTTTAGGCAAACCGCGGCCCGCAGGCCTTAGGCGGCGTGCAGTGCTTGAATACGTGCTGTGCGTGGGCTTGGTTTCCTTCACGGGTTGTGCGCCAATTTAGGCACTGTAGCAGCGAATTGCTCCATATCGCTCGGGCCATTCCCACCCGAGAATCCCCGCAGCTCCTACGATGGCCCAAGGCCCACCTAGCGTTTCCTTGCGGGTGAATGGGAGGCACCAAGGCCTCGTTCCCATACAGCTGAATTTTCGCTTGTTTCTTCTTCCGTTTTCTCCTCCTTCGTTTGATTCTTTTCTCTTTCTGTTTTTCGTTGGGTTCCTTTTAAAATTATTTGTGGTACGCTTTATTCGTTTCTATTTTTCTTCCTTCATTTAGTCGTGATTTTGTTTCTATTGGTCTAAACAGTTTGTTCCTGTTGCAGATGCAGTTAGCTTCTTTGGCGCTAACATATTTTCATGCGTAATCATTTGCAAATTGGTTCGGATGTATACCGAAATATTCGTCCCAACTATCATTGTATCTTTTTTTAATTAGCCTATAAATTTGATCATATTGCATATGTGACTTTTTCCCTGGGCGGTATATATAAATTTCTTTTCATATGTTTCTGAGAAAAGTGTCTTTGGCTCTGGAGCTGCAGTGATCCTACACATTAAAAAAAATTAAAAGTTTCAAAAAACATTAAAAAATCCCGGATGTAGGCAACCATGTATCCTACAAACCATGCAAAAATCAACTTCAAATACTTTGTATTTTAAGCTAGACAAAAATGACAAATCTGATAAATTTGGATATTTGAAAATGTGCATAATCAAATGTACACTTTTGTAATTTTTGTGTATCTCATAATACAAATTATTTGTGGTACGCTTTATTCGTTTCTATTTTTTTCCTTCATTTAGTCGTGATTTTGTTTCTATTGGTCTAACCAATTTGTTCCTGTTGCAGATGCAGTTAGCTTCTTTGGCGCTAACATATTTTCATGCGTAAGCATTTGCAAATTGGTTCGCATGTATACCGAAATATTCGTCCCAGCTGTCGTTGTATCTTTTTTTTAATTATCCTATAAATTTGTTCATATTGCATATGTGACTTTATCCCCGGGCGGTATATATAAATTTCTTTTCATATGTTTCTGAGAAAAGTGTCTTTGGCTCCCGAGCTGCAGTGATCCCGCACATTAAAAAATATATATATTTACAAGTTTCAAAAAACATTAAAAAATCCCGGATGTAGGCAACCATGTATCCCACAAACCATGCAAAAATCAACTTGAAATACTTTGTATTTTAAGCTACACAAAAATGACCAATCTGATAAATTTGGATATTTGAAAATGTGCATAATCAAATGTACACTTTTGTAATTTTTGTGTATCTCATAATACAAATTATTTGAACTTGACTTTTTTTTCATGGTTGTGGGATTCATCACTATCTACATCCGGAGTTTTTTTCAATATTTTTTAAACCTGTAAATATGTTTTTTTATTTTTTTAAATGATTCGGATCCCTGGAGCTCGAGCGCACCAAATATAGACTCATGTTTCTTTCCCTTTTTTTCTATTTTATTTTACCTTATCTTAAGTTACTCCGTACTATTTCACAGTTGGTCTATTTTTTCTCTTCTTATGGTAGGAATGTGTTCCGCTGGTGCTATTTTTCACATGTAGTTGCGATTTGTTCTGCGAGTGCTAAAGTTTTGTTTCACACATTCTAAATATTTATTCGTTTGGTTCTCGTTACGTATTTCCCATGTGTTTAAATTTGTTTCGAAGGATCCAAATTTTGTTCAATTTGTAGTTTTGTTCCCCTATTCTATACATTTTTATTTCTCGTAGTCTAATTTTTTCCAATAGTAGTCGTGATTTTCTTCTCATGTGTTTCAATTGTTTTGCGTGATCTAAATTTTTTTCCTCTTGTTCTCGTGTTTTGTTGAACATGATCTAAAAATTTGTTCCACTTTTGTCCATATTCTTGTTCCACCTGTAGTCATGATTCGCTCGAAGAATACCAAAATGTATCCTTGCATGGCCTAGTTCCTTTTGTTCTCGTGATTTGTTTCATCGATCACTAAATTTGTTCCACATGTTATACCTCGTTGTTCCTCATGTAGATGCGATTTGTACCATTGGTGCTATAATTATTCTATCAGTTGTAGTCATGATTTTGTTCTAGTTTGTCCAAAATTATGTTCCCCTAGTATTAACAAGTTGTTCCACTGCTCTAAATTAAAGTTCAATTTTCTTGTTCCGCTTTTGTTCCCTCTTGTACTCGTGTTTTCTCATTCTAATAAAAAAATCCTCGTATCCTAAAATGTCCTTCATATTTTGTTTCTGGCACGTTTAAACCGTCCCGTATGATCTAAATTTTGTTTCTCTTGAACTCATGTTTTGTCCCACGTTCTCTAAATATTGTTGCACTTTTGCCCATGTTCTTGTTCCGCATGTAGTCACGATTCATTAAAAGAATACCATTTTTTTTTTGGCCTAGTCCGTTTTATACTCGCGATTTGTTTCCTCGATCACTAAATTGTGTTCCATATGTTATCTCTTTTTGTTTCTCGTGTAAATGCGATTTGCAGTGGCAAATCTATGTTGGAGCTGTGGGGTCAGCTGACGCCACAGTTTTTTTTGAAAATCCTTCCATCTTCATGTGTGTTTTTATACAAAAAAAAATATCTAAAAACTATATAAAACTTGTCATCCGTGATGTTTTAGAACATAGTGTTGTTGCAGAGGCTGGGTATAATTGGTATTTCCGCGATATTAATATATTCTCATTTATTAAAAGAAAAACTTGTCATAATCTTGGCTCTGACCCCACAGCCCACAGGGTTAGCGCCCTGGCTCCGCCGCTGCATCTCCTCATCGTCGGCATGAATCCTTGTCCTCGTCCTTACAAAAGCAACAACCAATATAATCGTGATCTCGCAAACCGCTAAGCGGACGTACGTGTAAGATGTATACATCTCGTAAGCGACCTTGCATTCACCGACCGAAGCCAAGACAAAGGCTCATCTAACGCTGTCTGCAGCAAAATTCCAAAGGGTTAGGCCTACGGGTAGCTAGCCTGGTCGCTAGCCGGATATGTACAAGCAAGCAATGGCGAGGCGGCATCGCGGCAGGACGATCCACCGACAAGGACGGGCTCCCCTGGCAATGATGAATCGATGATTGATTGATATCGATGCGATAAACCGATCATCACCGGCCGCTTATGACGCACGCACATGAATGCATGGTTGTTCGTATGCGCGCGATGGCAGATCGATGCAAGTCACACTGATCGGTGCGGTGCGGTGTGCATGTCACACCTGAATCGGATATATCCACTCAAGCGTCGTCACCTAGCACCAGGAGAGGGATCAACTCATGGAAACTAGCAGATCAATCGATGCTCGAAGCTTTTTACGGTGAGATTTAACAAGACAGTCGACTAGTACTCGAGCAACATCGATCGATCGCCGTCGTCTAAGAGAAGAATCCGGCAGCGTTGATGAACATGCGAGGTGGCAATGCTTGCTTATCGGAAGTGAGGAAGGGTCGAGTAGAAGCTAATGTTCCGTTTCAACTAAAATCAGTGTTTCTACTGCTGCCGTGTCGTCCTGAAGCCACTTTGTTTCCTCCGGATCAAGGACTAGGCGACTAGCTTAACCACCAGTAGTACTACATTTAATTTTCAATGAAAGAAAATATATATATATATTAGATAGTGCGTCCTTTACAGTGATCATTGATGTTCTTCCCTTCCCTTTGCCCAATATTACATTCACTGTCATATCGTACAGAATTTAAGTTATTCAGAAGGAAAACCGAGCAACCTTTGTCGAATGTTCACTAGTATAAGCCATGCACATCCGTAATAAATCCGATAATTTCATCTGGAGTCTTGTTGCCGTGTATGGGTCAGCTCAGGATGCGGTTAAGACTTCTTTTCTCTGTGAAATGGTAAACTTGGCAAAAGATAACCCACACCCTATTATCATTGGTGGGGATTTCAACTTGCTATGTTTTCCGTTTGAGAAGAGTAAGGGTCGGTGTGACAACCGTTGGCCTCTTTTGTTCAATGCAGTCATTGACAGCTTGAACTTACGAGAGATTATAATGGTAGGGAGACAGTTCACTTGGGCTAATTCTCTCCCTGAACCCACATACGAGAAACTAGACCGTGTACTGATGGATACTGATTGGGAATCTAGGTTCCCACTGGTGTCAGTACGGGCTCTAGAACGTATTGAGAGTTTGTCAGACCATGCTCCCATTCTTTTGACTTCTGAAATACCTAGGCCACAGTGTAAGCCACGATTCAAGTTTGAGCTTGGGTGGCTGCATCGCGAGGGTTTTCATGAGATGGTTAAAAGAATTTGGGAAAGACCAGTTGCGGGTGATACGCCTATCCAGCGGTGGAACAACAAGATTCGTGCTTTACGCACGCACCTCGTTGGTTGGGCCCGTCATACTTCTGGTTTACTTAAAAAAGAGAAGGAACGACTTTCCTCGATTATTGATGCTCTAGAAGCATTAGTAGAAATTCGGTTACTATCCGAGCAAGAGATTGAGCTAAAGAGCCAATCCAATGCACAGATAGCGAAGTTACTGCGAGAGGAGGAGCTAAAATGGTATCAACGTTCTAAATCCCAATTCATTCTAGAAGGGGATTCGAATACTCGCTATTTTCATAGTATTGCCAATGGCAGACACAGGAAAAAACGCATTCATTCTCTAGTCCAGGATGAGGGAACGATTGAGGGCCATGAACAACTAAAGTCGTACATTACAAATTACTATAAAGGCCTGTTCGGTGCTCCAGAGGAAGGAAATTTCACTTTGGATGAGTCTCGAACAGAGGATATCCCCCAGGTTTCAGATGAGGAAAATAGTCTACTTACTAAACTCTACTCTGAGGAGGAAGTGAGGATGGCAGTTTTCCAAATGAAACATAATACAGCACCTGGACCTGATGGTTTCCCGGCTGAGTTCTACCAGAACTTTTGGGATGTTATCAAGTTTGATTTACTTCAACTGTTTGCCTGTCTTCACAATGGACAGCTAGAGTTGTTTCGTCTCAATTTTGGTGAGATAATTTTATTACCTAAGGTTAACGAGGCAGAAAGGATTCAACATTTTAGACCTATATGCCTTCTTAACGTTAGTTTTAAAATATTCACCAAAGTGACTACGATTCGACTAAACAGTGTGGCAGATCATGTAGTGCGTCCATCTCAGACGGCTTTTATGCAAGGCCGCAACATCCTTGATGGAGTTGCGATCCTACATGAAACAGTTCACGAGCTACATAGGAAAAAGCTTAATGGGGTAATTCTTAAAATTGACTTTGAGAAAGCTTATGATAAAGTCAAATGGTCTTTTCTTCAGCAGACCCTCAGAATGAAAGGTTTTTCTCCTGAGTGGTGCGCGTTAGTTAATAGCTTTGTTTCAGGACGAAGTGTAGCCATTAAGGTCAATGATGACACTGGCAAATACTTTCAAACGAAAAAATGCCTCAGACAGGGTGACCCGTTATCGCCAATACTATTTAATATAGTTGCTGATATGTTGGCTATCTTGATCGAACGTGCTAAATCTGAGGGTCAAATTGAAGTAGTGATTCCACATCTTGTAGATGGTGGTCTATCGATTCTTCAATATGCTGACGATACAATTCTTTTTATGGAACATGACATCGAAAAAGCTCGTAACCTTAAGCTGATCTTGTCAGCATTCGAGCAACTTTCGGGTCTTAAGATAAATTTTCATAAAAGTGAATTGTTTTGCTTTGGCGAGGCTCGAGAAGACGCCGCCTTGTATGCTGAACTCTTTGGCTGTGAGCAAGGTCAATTTCCTATCAACTATTTGGGTATTCCGATTCATTATCGGAAACTTACAAATGCTGAATGGAAAAAGGTGGAGGAAAGACTTCAATTACGCTTAAATAGCTGGAAAGGCAAACTCTTATCCCTGGGTGGAAGATTGGTTCTCATAAACTCGGTACTAACGAACATGGTACTATACATGATTTCATTCTTCCTATTTCCCAAAGGAATCATAAAAAGATTGGATTATTTTCGATCTAGATTCTTTTGGCAAGGGGATTGTGAGAAGAAAAAATATCGTCTGACTAAATGGAGTGTGGTTTGTTGTCCTAAAGACCAAGGAGGGCTCGGAATTCATGACCTTGAGGTCAAGAATAGAGCCTTGCTAGGTAAATGGCTCTTCAAACTTCTATCGGAAGATGGAGTTTGGCAAACCCTCCTTAGGAGAAAATATGTGGGAGATAAAGCTGTCTCTCAGGTTTTTTGGAAACCTGGCGATTCACACTTCTGGGCTGGCCTCATGGCTACAAAGAAGTTTTTTTTCCAACATGGATCTTTTTCAATTAGGGATGGATCGGAAATTCGTTTTTGGGAGGATAAATGGCTAGGCCAAACTACCCTTAGACAACAATATTCGGCTCTATACACTATTGTATGAAATAAAAGCGACACGATCGCAAAGGTGTTGGGTACCTCCCCACCAGATGATTCGTTCAGAAGAAGTTTACTTGGAACTAGACAAGCATCCTGGAATGCCTTGCTCATCCGATTGGAGTCAGTTCAATTGTCGGAAGGTCCAGATAAATTTCAATGGAATCTTACGAAGAATCGTAAATTCTCGGTTGATTCTATATATAGAGCGCTAATTCTACCTGATGTGGCAGTCGATATTAAGGATAATAACAAAATTTGGAAGATGAAGATCCCGCTTAAAACTAAAGTGTTTGCGTGGTATCTTCGTCGGGGTGTAATTCTTACAAAAGACAACCTTGCCAAGCGTAATTGGCACGGAAGTAAAAAGTGTGTTTTCTGTCAACATGACGAGACCATTACACACTTATTCTTCCAGTGCGAATTCACCAGGTCTATATGGTCAGCCGTCCAGATAGGTTCTACCTTACATCCACCGCGTACTGTTGCAAATATTTTTGGCAACTGGTTAAATGGCGTGGATCCTAGGTTTAAACTCTTCAGTAGGATGGGCGCGATTGCCGTTATTTGGTCGCTGTGGCTATGTAGAAATGACAAGGTTTTAGCGATAAAAATGCTTCTGTTATGCAGGTTATCTATCGATGTACAGCTACGCTGCGAGCATGGTCGGCTCTGCAGCGTATGGAGCACCGAGACTTATTTTTGGAGGTAGCATCGAGACTGGAGGCTGTGGCCAGGGAGTTTTTCTCCAGGCATGGATGGCAACATAGACTCCGGATAGACCTACCAGCATCTTAGGCGGATCTACAATTTCTCATTATGATATGTAATTCGCCTTTTTTACTTTTTGTTCTGATTTGGTTTCTGGTGAACTGGTGGCTGTGTGCATCTTAGCTATGCAGAGGCCGGGTGTAATGCTTAAAACTCTTAAGTAATAAAATCTCTTTATCTAAAAAAAATGCATGTCCATCTATTTCAAGGCTTAATTTATCTTGTCGAGATGTAATCCTCTACCATTTCGAACGCTACCAGGCAGCTGCAGCCATGAAGCCCGGCCGCTCCTTCCTTCCGATCTACAGCTACGTACGCGCCAAATGCGTCGACGACGTCGACACTGTACTCGAATTGCACTCACCTGGCTGATCAGACCACCTGACCAACCCAAGCTACGTACGGCTGGTGACTTGCTGAGCGCGACGGCCATTTGTTTCCTACCGGATCGAGGACGGGGCCAAACTAGGGAAATCCCCAAATGTAGGGGTGGTGGACTTGGATGGATGCATGGGCTTCGACGACCGCTCATCCATACGATTGGGCTGATGTGCGACGTTTCAGTGGCGGTTGGCCCGCCCACGGAACGGATAGCCCGACCTTCCCTTTGGTCTCATTCTCCCGCGGCGTTTTCCGGTGCCGCCCGCCTGGCCCGCCGACGACAAACAGGCCGGCCGAATTGGCTTGCTCGATAGCTCCACCATATCTCTAGCTACAGATTTTTTTTCTTCCACTGATCGATCATGGAGTATTTGGAGTGTACAGATAGCGCAAACCTGGAGTGCTACTCTTTTTTGTTGCTAGCGTGTCCATGCATATATATACTGGAATCTGACACTGACACCATACCGTCCAAAGCAGCATACGTCTCGATCGTGGCACGTACCATCGCGCGCGTCTTTAAATTGGCGCGTCCGCCTGGCCGGCCCCGGCACAGATCATCGACCGGCGACATGCACGGCGCGCGCGCGCATGCAGATGCAAAATAATACTCTCTCGATCGATCGCACCAGTGATTAGCAGCCGCCTAGGTAGCTTGGTCGCGGGCATCTGCAGAAACGAGGAGCCCGCTGCACGTCCGCCGTCGAGCACGTACGTCCCGCCACGTAACGTACTCGCTGTGCCGACAATTTTTCTATACACAGCAAAACGACACGCGGCTATCAGGCTATGAGTATACTGGGAGACCTTTCTATATATACGACTTTATGCAAAGCGTAGGCGCCCATGCATGTACTCTACGTATATATACCACGTACCCTGTATTTTATTTTTTGTATATATATGTGTCTGCCGTGCGACGAGTTAGCTATAGATAGGCGCCATGCGTCTGTATGCATGCATGGGTTGTCTACGTATATGCGTGCTGTTTGTTTATGCAATTATGCCCACGCCGGGGCGCCAGCTGTGGTCTTTCGCTTATGTGCTGCCCAAGCATGTATGTAGCTGAAGATGTAGTACGTGGTCCGCCCGCTTTCCTTGAGAGAGAATCGTCGATCGAGGCGACTTCACACCGACAAATTGTTCGGGGAGGAAGCTGCACGCCCACACCGGACTACACACGTTGGCGGCACCCGAATTGTCGTTTTCCTCGTCAGCGGGATAAGTGCTTTTTAAAGAGAATATATTAATATCAAGTACTACCCGGGCTCTATAACAATATAACACTATGAGCTAGTCCAGATATCAAGAAATGCAGATAGACACAATTTTTTTTCCCGCGATAGTGTACAACAGTTCGCATTAGTAGGATCAACCACCACCATCGGCATCATACATATGGTGGAAAAGGTTCTCCAATAGCGACGCCTTCAGTGCACAAATGCTGTCGTCGTCCAATCTCACCACGCAAGGTAGATCATAGGTTTTCAACCTGAAAAAAGTCCGATCATCCTCCAAGCAGTGCCTTCAACAAGGAACACGGCTTGAAATCCGCCATTGCTGGGCACAACTAATGAAGGCCAGACCTAGATTTTTCACCCCGGAGATCGAGACACAATGATCAAAGAACACCGCAAAAAACAAAGTCGCCCTATGATGTTGCCCCCACTTGTCAAGAATACCGCTGCAAAGCGCTGAATACTCGGCACACCTTCGCCACGCTCACGGTTCTGACCTGGATAACCTTATCCATGCAATCGAAACCGCAGTTGCATAGTTGGCAGTGAAGCGCCATTTTCTCCCTATCCATTGGTTTGCTTTCTCCTTTTCAAACACAACCGCCATGAAATTTCCATCGACAACACCCTGGTATCATCTTTGACGTACCCATGGTGCTGACGTATTTTACGATTGAAGGTTTCCATGGACCTTTCCAAGGCACGCAGACCTCGAAGGCAGCGGTGCCACACCCAAAATTGCATCGGCCACGCAAGATCCAGACTGCATCTAGCAGCGGATCTGGCCCACGTAGATGGATGCGATCTAGATGGCGCAAGACACCATCCATATTGATCCACTGCGCCACATCGAGACACAATGATCAAAGAACACCGCCAAAAACAAAGTCGCCCTATGATGTTGCCCCCACTTGTCAAGAATACCGCTGCAAAGCGCTGAATACTCGGCACACCTTCGCCACGCTCACGGTTCTGACCTGGATAACCTTATCCATGCAATCGAAACCGCAGTTGCATAGTTGGTAGTGAAGCGCCATTTTCTCCCTATCCATTGGTTTGCTTTCTCCTTTTCAAACACAACCGCCATGAAATTTCCATCGACAACACCCTGGTATCATCTTTGACATACCCGTGTTGCTGACGTATTTTATGATTGAAGGTTTCCATGGACCTTTTCAAGGCACGCAGACCTCGGAGGCAGTGGTGCCACACCCAAAATTGCATCGGCCATGCAAGATCCAGACTGCATCTAGCAGCGGATCTGGCCCACGTAAATGGATGCGATCTAGACGGCGCAAGACACCATCCATATTGATCCACTGCGCCACATCGAGACACAATGATCAAAGAACACCGCCAAAAGCAAAGTCGCCCTATGATCTTGCCCCCACTTGTCAAGAATATCGTTGCAAAGCGCTGAATACTCGGCACACCTTCGCCACACTCACGGTTCTGACCTGGATAACCGTATCCATGCAATCGAAACCGCAGTTGCATAGTTGGCAGTGAAGCGCCATTTTCTCCCTATCCGTTGGTTTGCTTTCTCCTTTTTCAAACACAACCGCCATGAAATTTCCATCGAAACCCTGGTATCATCTTTGACGTACCCATGGTGCTGACGTATTTTACGATTGAAGGTTTCCATGGACCTTTTCAAGGCACGCAGACCTCGGAGGCAGCGGTGCCACACCCAAAATTGCATCGGCCATGCAAGATCCAGACATCATCTAGCAGCGGATCTGGCCCACGTAGATGGATGCGATCTAGACGGCGCAAGACACCATCCATATTGATCCACTGCGCCACGTCGAGACACAATGATCAGAGAACACCACCAAAAACAAAAGTCGCCCTATGATGTTGCCGCTACTTGTCAAGAATATCGCTGCAAAGCGCTGAATACTCGGCACACCTTCGCCACGCTCACGGTTCTGACCTGGATATCCTTATCCATGCAATCCAAACCGCAGTTGCATAGTTGGCAGTGAAGCGCCATTTTCTCCCTATCCATTGGTTTGCTTTCTCCTTTTCAAACACAACCGCCATGAAATTTCCATCGACAACACCCTGGTATCATCTTTGATGTACCCATGGTGCTGATGTATTTTACGATTAAAGGTTTCCATGGACCTTTTCAAGGCACGCAGACCTCGGAGGCAGCGGTGCCACACCCAAAATTGCATCGGCCACGCAAGATCCAGACTGCATCTAGCAGCGGATCTGGCCCACGTAGATGGATGCGATCTAGACGGCGCAAGACACCATCCATATTGATCCACTGCGCCACATCGAGACACAATGATCAAAGAACACCGCCAAAAACAAAGTCGCCCTATGATGTTGCCCCCACTTGTCAAGAATACCGCTGCAAAGCGCTGAATACTCGGCACACTGATACGTCTCCGACGTATCTATAATTTCTTATGATCCATGCTTGTTTTCATACCATTGCTATTTGTACTTATAGCATTTTTATGCATTTTTGGAACTAACATATTAACAAGATGCCCCAGTGCCAGTTCATGTTTTCTGCTGTTTTTCCGTTTTAGAAAAGTACTTAAGGAAATATTCTCGGAATCGGACGGGACAAAAACCCAGTATCTTATAATTTCGTCACGCACACGGAGTCCAAAGAGGAGCCAAAGACGCACCAGAGGGCGACCACACCCTAGGGTCGCGCGACCCACCTGTCTGCCGCGCCACCCGGTGGTGTGGCCCCCTCGGGCCTCCACCGATGCCGCCCTTTCGCCTATATAATCCCCTCGACGAGAAAACCCTAAGTACCCGATCAAAATTCCAGAAAAACATTCGCCGCCGCCGCCGTCGTCAACCCTAGTTCGGGAGGGTTCTGAAGCTCTCCCCGGCACCCTGTCGGAGAGGGGAATCATCGCCGCAGGGCTCTACACCACCATGCCCGCCTCCGGACAGATGTGTGACTAGTTCATCCTTGGACTATGGGTCCATGCAGTAGCTAGATGGTAGTCTTCTCCTCTTGTGCTATCATGTTTAGATCTTGTGAGCTGCCTATCATGATCAAGATCATCTTATTGTAACGCTACATGTTGTGTTTGCTGGGATCCGATGAATAGAGAAGTACCTTGTGATGTTGATTATTGATATTATCATGTTTATGTTATTTGTGATCTTGCATGCTTTCCGGTACTTGTAATTGCCTTGATCAAGTAGTTGCTTGTATCTCCAAGAGGAGTATTTATGCTAGATAGTGGGTTCCGTCCCTATGTGCCTTGGCTTGAGTGACAGAAACATATAAGGACGGGGGAGTGCCGTTGCTACTAGGGAGTAAACTTTATGCACAGTTCTTCATGCAATTGTCTGTTGCTTGCAACTTAATACTGGAGAGATTTTACGGTATGTTATCTCAAAGGTGGACTATTTAGGCATAGGTGTATGCTTGGAACAGCTATCTATGTATTTTGTCGTAATGCCCAAAGCATCTCATATAGACATTATCATCCTCTGTATTATGCAATGTTCATGCATTGTCATGCATTCTCTATTCTGTCAATTGCCCAGCTGTAATTTGTTACCCAGCATGTGTAGTATTTTATTTATGGAGAAGACACCACTAGTGAACTGTGGACCCCGATCTATTCTTTTACATCTGCAATTAAATCAACTGCTCTACTGCTTTCATTTACTGCAAACAAGCTTCCTTCCACACATACATTTAATCCTTTGTATTCAGCAAGGCCGGTGAGATTGACAACCTCACTGCTTCGTTGGGGCAAAGTAGTTTGATTGTGTTCTGCAGGTTCCACCGTCTCCCCTACAACAGCTCTTTTTCTAGCGCCATTGCAGTTGTGGACAACCTTCTGAAGCATTTCTCACTCCTACTGGTTCGATAACCTTGGTTTCTAACTGAGGGAAAACTTGCTGATGTGCTCCTCAAACCTTCCTCTTGGGGTGCCCAACGAAGCGTGATTGATTAACACCTCTCGCGCTATCAAGCTCTTTTTCTGGCGCCGTTGCCGGGGAGTTAAGAGTGCTCAGTAAGAAGCTTCTCGAAGTACCAAACTTCTCACTCCTCCGTCAACAGCTTTTTCTGGCGCCGTTGCCGGGGAGTAGAGAAGCTTCTGCAAGGGGAGTCTCTCAGTTCCAATCTCTTTACTTTGTTTTAGTCTTGCTTATTATTATTGCTTTGTCTTGTTTTGCTTTCTTATATCAAAAACACAAAAAAAATTAGTGTAGAATTTATCTTGTTGCTTTCCTATATCAAAAACCCAAAAAAATTAGTTACTTGTTTAATCTTGTTCAATTCGGTTTACCTTGCTTTTCTTAAAAATGAATGCTCCTGAAGTTGAAGTTCGTTCTTTTAAACAACAAGGGGGAGAAAGTCTGAAAGATGCGTGGTATAGGATTAGTGATGCTCATCATAGATGTACAAAAAAATATTCCACAATGATCCTTCTGAGGAACTTTTATGTTGGTATCACTAGTTGGTATAGGTATGTTCTTGATACTCTCCCAGGTGGTAATTTTCTTGGTACTCCTGCTTTGGAGGCTAGAAATATAATTGAAAGTTTAGTTGGAGTACCACCTATTAAAACTTTTGAAACTGAGGTCACTTTAGAAGATATTATGAATAGGTTGAATGCTATGGAAAAGAATTTGCCAACACCTCTTGATATTAGTGAAATGGATGAATCTATAGTAAAAATTGATAAGAGAGTCACTATCCTAGAAGCCAACAACACTAAAGATAATCAAAACCTTAGGATTGGTGATTTAGAAGAGGCAATGGAAACCATAAGTTCAACCTTTTCTTCTCTTAAGTTTAAAAGCAAGAAAGTCCCCTCTGGAAAAGAGCAAAGATTTATATATGTTCCTAAGGCACCAAAGCCAAGAACAAATGATGCAACCAAAGGTGATGCAAATGAGGCAACTTTAGAAATACCCAAGGTACCAATTATGGAAAATTCTGTTTTGGGGAATACTTTTGATGAGTTTGATGCTTCTTCTCTTGGAAATACTTGATGTTCACTTTCTGCGCCTAGCTGAAAGGCGTTAAAGAAAAGCGCTTATGGGAGACAACCCATCATTTTATTTTCAGTATCTTTTCTTTTATTTGAGTCAAGAAGTTTGTTTACTTCTGTAGCAACTTCTGTGTATCTTTATTTTCTTGCAATGTTGTGCCAAGTAAGGTCTCTAGTAGAAAGTTTTTGCTATATTTGGATTTCTGCACAGGAAACAGATTTCTGTCTGTCACCGTTAAATTCTTCATTTATTCCAGAAGCGACGAAATGCTTTGATATTTTGTGTGCTGAATCTTCATATATGTATGAAACTTTTTCTAGTTCAGTGATTTTCGATTTGAGCAACTCTAGTACCTCGAAAAAATTCGTCTTTACAGACTGTTCAGATTTTGACAGATTCTGCCTTTTATTGTGCATTGCTTCTTTTGCGATGTTTATTTGGATCTTTTTGATTCTTTGAGCATCAGTGGCTGTAGCTAATGTTATAATGCATTAAGGTATGCTTGTGTCACAGTAGAACTTCTTAATTTTTGGTTTATGCACTAACCCTCTAATGAGAATTACTTTGAGTTTGATGTGGTGAAAGTTTTCAAGTAAGCAAAAGGGACGATATGATGAGATCAAGAAGAGTGAAAAGCCTAAGCTTGGAGATGCCCCGGTGGGTCATCCTCAGCAAATTCAAGAAGACTCAAGCATCTAAGCTTGGGATGCCCAAGGCATCCCCATCTTCATCGACAAAACTATCAGGTCATCTCTAGTGATACTGTATTTTTATTCCACTACATCTTATGTATTTTGCTTGGAGCGTCTGTTTTTATTTTGAGTGTGTGTTTTAGTTTGCTTAATAAGTTGGATCCTAGAATTCTTGTGTGGGAGAGAGACACGCTCCGCTTTTTCATATGAATACTCTTGTGCTTCGCTTATATTTGTTGAGTATTCTTAGCTATTGTCTGTTTTCTAGTAAGCTCTCGCTTTTAGTATGTTATCTTGTTTAGGGCTGCTAGTTCTTTGTGTTAAGCACTCTTGTGTTTCACTCTTATTTGTTAGAGAGTTGTTTTAGTTGCTTGGTTGATGTGTTAGATTGGAAAATGCTATTCTTGTGATAGTGGTATGAAATAGAGAAAAGCTGCATAGTCTTGTAGACCATTGTGTAGATAACTTGCTCCTCTTCAATTGTTTTGAGGTATTAAAATAACTAATGGTTAAAATTTGTTGGCTAATGTTGATAAGAGCTGATTAGTGAAGATGTGTTAGTAGAGCGTGGAGCCGTACTTTTCTGAACTAAAAACAACTTAATTCAATAGTGCTTTAGTGTCGTGATTTCCTCTTAGTTGAAAAAAAGTTTCTAATGGTATAGTTACTGCAACGGTCGGGGAAGCCAACGGGGCACTTGTGTCGCCGCCACGATCCCTCTCGGGGTGTCTCTAACCATTTGTAAAACTTTGATACTGTTAGTTGTTTGCAATATACGACATGCTATGTGAGTTTTTGGTTTTTGGCACTTCCACCTCCATATTTTGCTAGCCTCTTCGGTACTTTGCATTGCCCTTTTTCACATTGAGATTGGTGCATACTTCGCAAGTACATCCAACCCCATGGGAGATCTTCATCTTGTTCTCCTACACAGAAGCCAACTATCTTCCTCAAAACAGCCACCATATCTACCTATCACAGCATTTCCATAGCTGTTCCGAGATACATTGCCATGCAACATCCATCATTTACATTACATGACTTTATGTCATTTTTACTTCATTACCATATAGTATTGCTTTACCATTTGAGTTAGTGTGATGCGTGGTTTTCCACATGTGTTACATCTTTTCCACACTACGCTCGGTCTTGCATATCAACCATACACCATGTATTAGTCTTTGAGTTTTGAGTACACCAAAAAGTGTGATAATCATCTTGTAAAATAGAGTGTTGCCTCTACCTGTGAGCATATTGAAAAGAGTCCAAAGTGGCCAATCAAAAGAGTCCAAAAGAGACCAATGAGAGAAAAATATAAAAGAGCCACAAAGGCCTCAAAAAGCAAAAGCAAAAAAGAGAAAAAGAAAAAAAGAATATAAAATGAGAGAGGGGGCAACACTACTATCCTTTTATTCCACACTTGTGCTAGTAGCACCTACATTATTGTAGTGAGTTTTCATGCTTCATTAGTATAACTATGTGGGGACCAAACGTTATAGAACTTGGCTTGTATATTCCAACGATGAGCCTCCTCAAGTGAGCTCTAGGTCTTCATGAGCAAGCAAGTTGGATGCACCCCCACTAGTTCCATTGGAGAGCTTCCATTCATATAGCTCTATGTTCATCCGTTGCATGGCAATCACTACTCCTCATTCAGTGTCTACTACGGGACTTCCTCTTGTCTTGTGGTTACCTCTTCCACTGTTTGAGCCTTTCTTTTTGGCCTTCCAAACCCCCATTATTATTCTCTTTGCCATAACCGCATGGTGTCAAGCCTTCTTCTTGCTTGTATTAGTTGAGTGGACTACATAACAGTTGATAAGTTAAGTGGATGGATTAAGGACACTTGACTTAAGCTTGGCTATTTCTATTATTAACAGAATTTGATGCTTTGAAGATTGATTGACATTTTACATTGGAGACACAATTTACTATTCTTCTTTCTAAACCTTATGTATGATTCCTAGTCTCCAACACGCTGATTCATGAAAAGTTCTAGCTTCTTTTAGCTAGCATTTGTTAATCATTGTTTGCTTAATGTCAACTATAGACAATTGTTTTGGATCACCTTATTCACATCATGTGTTTTACATTACTATGTTGATCTAGATTGTGAGTTTGCATGTCTCCTAAGAATTTATTTGTTATCGTTCTACCTACTCGAGGACGAGTAGAACTAAGCTTGGGGATGCTGATACGTCTCCGACGTATCTATAATTTCTTATGATCCATGCTTGTTTTCATACCATTTGCTACATGTTTTGTTAACATCTTATAGCATTTTTATGCATTTTTGGAACTAACATATTAACAAGATGCCCCAGTGCCAGTTCCTGTTTTCTGCTGTTTTTTCGTTTCAGAAAAGTACTTAAGGAAATATTCTCGGAATCGGACGGGACAAAAACCCAGGATCTTATAATTTCGTCACGCACACGGAGTCCAAAGGGGAGCCGAAGACGCACCAGAGGGCGACCACACCTTAGGGTGGCGCGACCCACCTGTCTGCCGCGCCACCAGGTGATGTGGCCCCTCGGCCCCCTCGGGCCTCCACCGACGCCGCCCTTTCGCCTATATAATCCCCCCGACGAGAAAACCCTAAGTACCCGATCAAAATTCTAGAAAAACATCCGTCGCCGCCGCCGTCGTCAACCCTAGTTCGGGAGGGTTCTGAAGCTCTCCCCGGCACCCTGCCGGAGAGGGGAATCATCGCCGCAGGGCTCTACACCACCATGCCCGCCTCCGGACAGATGTGTGAGTAGTTCATCCTTGGACTACGGGTCCATGCAGTAGCTAGATGGTAGTCTTCTCCTCTTGTGCTATCATGTTTAGATCTTGTGAGCTGCCTATCATGATCAAGATCATCTTATTGTAATGCTACATGTTGTGTTTGCTGGGATCCGATGAATAGAGAAGTACCTTGTGATGTTGATTATTGATATTATCATGTCTATGTTATTTGTGATCTTGCATGCTTTCCGGTACTTGTAATTGCCTTGATCAAGTAGTTGCTTGTATCTTCAAGAGGGAGTATTTATGCTAGATAGTGGGTTCGGTCCCTGTGTGCCTTGGCTTGAGTGACAGAAACATATAAGGACGGGGGAGTGCCGTTGCTACTAGGGAGTAAAGTTTATGCACAGTTCTTCATGCAATTGTCTGTTGCTTGCAACTTAATACTGGAGAGATTTTACGGTATGTTATCTCAAAGGTGGACTATTTAGGCATAGGTGTATGCTTGGAACAGCTATCTATGTATTTTGTCGTAATGCCCAAAGCATCTCATATAGACATCATCATCCTCTGTATTATGCAATGTTCATGCATTGTCATGCATTCTCTATTCTATCAATTGCCCAGCTGTAATTTGTTACCCAGCATGTGTAGTATTTTATTTATGGAGAAGACACCACTAGTGAACTGTGGACCCCGGTCTATTCTTTTACATCTGCAATTAAATCAACTGCTCTACTGCTTTCATTTACTGCAAACAAGCTTCCTTCCACACATACATTTAATCCTTTGTATTCAGCAAGGCCGGTGAGATTGACAACCTCACTGCTTCATTGGGGCAAAGTAGTTTGATTGTGTTCTGCAGGTTCCACTATCTCCCCTGCAACAGCTCTTTTTCTGGCGCCATTACAGTTGTGGACAATCTTCTGAATCATTTCTCACTCCTACTGGTTCGATAACCTTGGTTTCTAACTGAGGGAAAACTTGCTGCTGTGCTCCTCAAACCTTCCTCTTGGGGTGCCCAACTAAGCGTGATTGATTAACACCTCTCGCGCTATCACACACCTTCGCCACGCTCACGGTTCTGACCTGGATAACCTTATCCATGCAATCAAAACCGCAGTTGCATAGTTGGTAGTGAAGCGCCATTTTCTCCCTATCCATTGGTTTGCTTTCTCCTTTTTCAAACACAACCGCCATGAAATTTCCATCGAAACCCTGGTATCATCTTTGACGTACCCATGGTGCTGACGTATTTTACGATTGAAGGTTTCCATGGACCTTTTCAAGGCACGCAGACCTCGGAGGCAGCGGTGCCACACCCAAAATTGCATCGGCCATGCAAGATCCAGACTGCATCTAGCAGCGGATCTGGCCCACGTAGATGGATGCGATCTAGACGGCGCAAGACACCATCCATATTGATCCACTGCGCCACGTCGAGACACAATGATCAGAGAACACCACCAAAAACAAAAGTCGCCCTATGATGTTGCCGCTACTTGTCAAGAATATCGCTGCAAAGCGCTGAATACTCGGCACACCTTCGCCACGCTCACGGTTCTGACCTGGATAACCTTATCCATGCAATCCAAACCGCAGTTGCATAGTTGGCAGTGAAGCGCCATTTTCTCCCTATCCATTGGTTTGCTTTCTCCTTTCAAACAAAACCGCCATGAAATTTCCATCGACAACACCCTGGTATCATCTTTGATGTACCCATGGTGCTGATGTATTTATGATTAAAGGTTTCATGGACCTTTCAAGGCACGCAGACCTTGGAGGCAGCGGTGCCACACCCAAAATTGCATCGGCCATGCAAGATCCAGACTGCATCTAGCATCGGATCTGGCCCGTAGATGGATGCGATCTAGACGGCGCAAGACACCATCCATATTGATCCACTGCGCCACATCGAGACACAATGATCAAAGAACACCGCCAAAAACAAAGTCGCCCTATGATGTTGCCCCCACTTGTCAAGAATATCGCTGCAAAGCGCTGAATACTCGGCACACCTTCGCCACGCTCACGGTTCTGACCTGGATAACCTTATCCATGCAATCGAAACCGCAGTTGCATAGTTGGCAGTGAAGCGCCATTTTCTCCCTATCCATTGGTTTGCTTTCTCCTTTTCAAACACAACCGCCATGAAATTTCCATCGACAACACCCTGGTATCATCTTTGATGTACCCATGGTGCTGACGTATTTTACGATTGAAGGTTTCCATGGACCTTTTCAAGGCACGCAGACCTCGGAGGCAGCGGTGCCACACCCAAAATTGCATCGGCCACGCAAGATCCAGACTGCATCTAGCAGAGGATCTGGCCCACGTAGATGGATGCGATCTAGACGGTGCAAGAAACCATCCATATTGATCCACTGTGCCACATCGAGACAGAATGATCAAAGAACACCGCCAAAAACAAAGTCGCCCTATGATGTTGCCCCCGGTTGTCAAGAATATCGCTGCAAAGCGCTGAATACTCGGCACACCTTCGCCACGCTCACGGTTCTGACCTGGATAACCTTATCCATGCAATCGAAACCGCAGTTGCATAGTTGGCAGTGAAGCGCCATTTTCTCCGTATCTATTGGTTTGCTTTCTCCTTTTCAAACACAACCGCCATGAAATTTCCATCGACAACACCCTGGTATCATCTTTGATGTACCCATGGTGCTGACGTATTTTACGATTGAAGGTTTCCATGGACCTTTTCAAGGCACGCAGACCTCGGAGGCAGCAGTGCCACACTCAAAATTGCATCGGCCACGCAAGATCCAGACTGCATCTAGCAGTGGATCTGGCCCACGTAGATGGATGCGATCTAGACGGCGCAAGACACCATCCATATTGATCCACTGCGCCACACGCACATGTGGGATGGACGTGTGATCCCAGATCGAGCAGCTGATCCTCCGTCGAACTACACTCGCCGGAGAGGGGGCATCAGAGGGGTACGCTTAAGGATGGAAGTAGAAGCACTAGTGGAAAACTAGCCTTTAGTCCGGGTCCAAAGGGCCTTTAGTCCCGGTTGTGCAACCGGGACTGCGCAATCGGGACTAAAGGTCCAACCCTTTAGTCCCGGTTGTGTTACTACCGGGACTAAAGGTCCCCTCCACGTGGGCGCGCTCGTGCTGGAGGACCGGGACAAAAGGTCCTATTTTTTTGAATTTTTTCGATTATTTTTTGAATGTTTGAATTATTTATCAGTTTAATTCTCCAATCACCCCTAATCTCAAGATCTTGATAACCCCCTAATCTCACGCACCGTGCATACTGTAGGCAAACTTCCCGATCGGTCACCCATCCTCACACTGCTCCACCCCAGCACGCTTAACTTTTGAGTTCCTTCCCAACTAGCTTCCAAGATTGCATTGAGTACATCTTGATAATACTATGCTATCAATCTTATTATCCCATACACTTTGATGGCACATGATATTATTTTTTGTATTCCAAATCTATATTAACATAAACAACAATGATTAAGTAATACTAATCTTTATGCAGAAATCAATTATTAATTCCAAAAAAATAAAAAAATAAAATTTGAATTTCCGGCAAAAACTTAAATCTTCGTGCACGATGGCACATGATATTATTTTTGAATTCCAAACATATATTAACATAAACAAAAATGATTAATTAATACTAATCTTTATGCAGAAATCAATTATTAATTCGAAAAAAATTGAATTTCCGGCAAAAACTTTAATCTTCATGCTTTCATAGTTCCCTTTGGAATTTTGAAAATCTAAAAAAATCCCAAACGGGTAAACCCGGTTGTGAGCGGATGCGGATTTTCGCACTGAACATTTTGATATATTAAACAATTTTTCCCGATTTCGTACGCAAAAGTTATTGCCATTTTACTGAGAATTTGCAAAAAAAAGACAAAATTCAAAGTTTTCAATTTTACCTAAAAGTAGGTTGCGTGAGGTACAGACACGTCAAAGGATTTTAAAATTTAAAATTTTTATCATTTTCGTTTATTCGTTTTGGACGTTTTTGCCGCGTGGGGGGGGGGGGGGGGGTGGTGGTGGTGGTGGTGGTGGTAGGCATGAGAGGCAAAAATTCTGATTTTTTTCCAAAAACCTTTAGTTCGGGTTGGTGGCTCCAACCGGAACTAAAGGTCTATCTTTAGTCCCGGTTGGAGATACCAACCGGGACTAAAGATGCCGCAACATTTACTCCCGGTTTGTATCTCCATCCGGGAGTAAAGGTTCCGTTTGAACCGGCACTAAAGGTGTGCGACCGCCCAAGCCATTTAAACCGGGACTAATGCTCCCATTAGTCCCGGTTTGTAAGGAGACCGGGACTAAAGGTCGCAGGACCTCTGGACGAAAGGTCTGTTGTATTTTGTGCCGAATATGTGTTAGGCTACAGTTGGACTTGGGTACGCGGTAGGTTGTTGTGTTGGAGTCGAACACTGTAAACAGGGCCTAGTATATAAAGGCACCGTGGGTAGCCAAAATAGACTATGACAAGAAAGCTAGGTTAGACATAAGATCGAGTTTAGAGGACGGTCCGGCGCCCGTGGCAGGGGTGCCGGATCGGCGTGGTATCTGAAGATATGTATTGTCTGTATACCGAGGCGGGCTTGTCGTCAGCAGTACTTTGATTAGTACATGGGGAGGAGCGCCCGTTAAGCATGCCCCGCAGATGTAGGCATTGATCGCTGAACTGCGTTACCAAACGTCGTCTCTCTTCTACATTATGCAATGTCCTTTCTGCGTATTTTATAACAAGTGGTATCAGAGTCGACAGTATGAAGCCTACCAATGGATCCTGAAGACTGGGAGGAGATGAAAATCAAAGCAGTTTGAACCATCCTGGTTGTGTCTGTCTGATCAGGTTCTGTACCATGTGATCGATCTGGAATCACCGAATGAAATTTGGGGGAAGTTGGAAGCGCTGTTTCTGGATAAGACCGTGCCCAATAAGTTGTATCTGAAACAAGAACTGTATGGCCTGAAGATGCAAGAAGGGGCGGACCTTACTGAACATGTCAATACCTTCAACCGGGTGATCTCAGACCTAGCACGTATTGAGGTCAAGGTGGAGGACGAGGACAGGGCTATTCTTATGCTTACTTCATTGCCTAAGTCCTACAAGGGCTTGGTTGTTACTGGCTAGACCAGTATTACTGCAAGCAAAGTCAATACAGCGTTGTTATTATATGATCAACGGGAGAAGAAAGCTTCTGTACATGGCTCTGCTGGTGTGGTTGATGGTCGGGCACTGATGATTGGAAACAACAGTGGTGGCAAGTCGAAGGAAAAAGATTAATCCATGCTAGTTTTGTGATGTTGTCACATGTTTTTACTATCATATTACATCATTTTTAACCATTTTGTTGGACTAACGTATTGACAAGATGCCAGTGCCAGTTCCCTGTTTTTGTGCTGATTTTGTTGCAGAAAGTTACTTCTAGAAATATTCTCGAAATTGAACGAAAATTTACGACGATTTTTTATTGAAAAAATAAGGACCGGAGCCAGAAGGGCGACCCCGTGGGGGACCCACAGGCCAGGGGTGGCCCCACCCACGGGTCTAAGGGGGGCCGCGGCCATAGCCCGCCTCTGCCCCTCGGTCACCCCCTCGGCCGCCTCCGATGCCTATAAAATCATCCTCGACGAAAAAAACCTAACCTCCGAAGGATTTTCCCAAATACGATATAGAGCTCCGCCGCCATCGCCGACAAGTTTTGGGGGTTCAGAAGGTCCTGTTCCAGCACCCTGCCGAGACGGGGATCGACCGCCTATAGCGCTCTGACCCCAGAACTATACAGTGAAGCGTTGTGCAACCGGTCATGCTACACAATCGAGGGTTACTGGGTTTACCAATCCCAGGCCAAAACTCATTGGTAGGTGTGCTCGGAATGGATCATCGGCACACAACAGCTCGATCATGCCATTAGCTCAGACATCGCTATAACGTATAGTAGAGAGATCAAGACTTGTGGAACAAACTGGCACATTGCAGACTCTACGATACGAAACTCATATAACAACTCATATATGAGAAAGATACAAATATTACACACAAAAGGTGATCACAGATATAACAATTCATCAAGCGGAAGCGAAGTAGTGTTGTCTAATACAACAAGATCTAAATATAGGGCCTAAGAGGCCTACAAATAAAAGATCCCAGCCAGCGTGTTCCACGGTCCCAAGCTGCCACCTGGGAACCCCGGACTACTAGTCGACGTCCACGAAGAACCCACCTAGCTGCTCGGTGTCGTCCTCCTCTGAAAAACAAATATAAAGGCAGCAAAGAGAGATTGAGTACGACGTACTCGCAAGTTTAGTAGGGAGATATAGGCCCGATGCTGATGGAGGCTCTAAAGCTGTATAATTTAGCTATTTTGCATAAAGGTAGATTTTCATTTGAAAGATATAAAAGACACAAGGCATCGTCTATTCAGAATATTTTTCATAAAGGGGATAAGAGAGTAAAATTTTCATCTTCGATTCTCGTCGAACCTACTTGTAGCCAACACATCTCTCATCTCCACCAAAGGCACTCCCTCGAATCCCCCTCGAGGAAATGAACCTTTTTCACACACGTTGAGTTGCAACCTTTAGCTGCCAAATTAATTAATTAAGGTTAAGGTTCTCTATGATCTCGTAATCCGTTCCCAAGGCGTCCATAACCACGGACACGACTTTTCGAAAAGATTTACCCTGCAGGGGTGTACTAATTTACCCACCGGTACCGTCCGGCTCACCTGTTTTTCCCTCTTCTGGGGAAGGCCGGCGAGTGGGCGCGGTTAAACCTTTACCTCGCATGAGACTATCCAGAGTCATCTGTGGCCATAGGACAGGTTCAATGCCTATTTCAGCACCCTGCCCCATCGCTACGTCCTACACACCACCGTCCTCATCAATCCTTTTTCCACCCACACACTCACACGCAAATGGAAAATCGAACTAGAGGACCCTTGGATACGCCCGCACAAGTTATTCAGTTAAAGGGGATTCCATATGTCCCCACCAATGGCAGCACGCTCAAACCTTGGTTCTAGAGACAAGAACTCGCACTTAGGGGCAAGAGTGAGGCAAAACACCATCCCCGATGGCAACTCACCCAAGCCTTTTAAGCAAATTAATTAAGTACCACACTCCACCACCATGTCCGAAACATTCCATCAACATCAACAATTATGGAATTTAATCAACGGACAATAAAATAGCATTTATCTAAGCATGGCTAAGCATAGCTAAGCATATAAATACAACACTTAAATTCTTATCTTCGGCCAACACATCAAACCTAGGGTTCATAGGTAGGGAGACATGTGATGGTTTAGGGGATAAACATGCATTCATAGGATACTCTACATTTTGATCAAGAGTGACATTTGAACCGCATGCAATATTATGGTGGATAAAATAGTTTGTAAACATTAGGATGCTAGATGCCAAGAAGGTTAGGTTATCTCTTGCCTTGCTGCCGGGGCGCGTAGTACGGTTCGTCGGGGTAGGTAGAGAGACCCTCGACTCCGGAATCTATCGATACCCAAAAATAATACAAAATACAAATAAATCACACGAACACAAGGTTCAATGCTCAATCACATGATGGCATGTCAAATTGATGCAGATATACCAACATTTAATTTATTTAACAAATTAAATGGAGTTCCAAATAATTAGGGCAATTAATTGGAAAAAACACCCCATATTTAACTTAATGTCCAATTGTTCATAAATGATCACACTGTTTAGAATTTGCTCCAATATGCATGAATATGACATGATTAAAAAGGTTTTGTTCTTCCGATCATTCGGTACCTCATTTGTAATATTTCGGAGCACCGATGAATAAATAGCAAATTAAACAATTAATTGGATTTAATTCTTTTAATCTAATTATGAATAACATCAAATAAATATTTGTGATCATGATGTGATAAAGGCATGGTTTGATTGCATTTGAAATGTTGATCACATTGATATTTTATTCATAATTTTGGATCAATATTTACTAAGTTATGATTTTCCCAAATTAGGTATTATTTGAACCCTTTTTGGAATTCATATATAAACAGCAAGAGAATAAACTCAAAGATGACTTAAATTTCTCTAACAAGTAGAGTTTGTTTTTCTGATCATCTGGACATTTTATTTGCTATTTTTGGAGCAATATTTGATTTGGTAACAATTATTTAAATTCACTCTATTACTTAAAAGAAAAGCCAAAACTGGCAGACGGGCCGGTCCCCAAACCGGCCAGGTTGGGCTCAAGGCCGGGCTACCACCCGAGGCGGTCGGCCTTTCGGCCGGCCCAGGCTGGGGAGAGAGGCCGGGGTGTGGCCGAAGTGGCCGGCCTCGTGCCGGCCCAAGCTGAGCCTAGGCCGGGGTCCAGGCCGGGCACTGGCCTGAGCCGGTCGGCCTCGTGGCCGGTCAGGCCGGGGTCCAGGCCGGGCTCACGGTGACTGGGACGCCGGCAGCCGATGGATGGCGAACGACGGCGGGGAGGGGGTGAGAGGAAACGGTGGAATGCTCAGAGGGCGAGGAACTCACCCTGGACTGCGTCGACGAGGGATTGCGGTGTGGTGGTCACGACGGTGAGCAGCGCGCGTCGGAGAAAGGAAGCAGAGCGGCGTCCTGAGGCGATGAAGAAATCGTGTGTGGTGACGACGACTCAGACGACCCGGCGACGATTCCTGGCACCCGGGCGAAGACGGCGACGAGGCGGAGGGGAGGGTGTGCGTCGATCTGCTCTCTGAGCTCCCTAGAGGCGGCAATTCGGCGGCGGGCTCGAGCTAGAGCTCGGCCATGGTGCGGACACGCACGAGAGAGAGGGACGGAGAGAGGGGACGGGGAGGGAGCTGGTGGGCATGGGGGAGCAGGTAGGCGTCCACGCGAGCCTTTGACCACCAGGGCAGCGTGCCGAGCGCGCGGGTGCGGCTTCGGCCGGCAGGGCGGCATGGCGGCAGTGTGCCGGACACTGTCGCCATAGTGGAGGAGAAGGCCATTTTCCAGAAAACACCCTGGTTCCAGAAATGTTAATTGCAAACAGGTCCAGGGCACTTTTAGGGATTTTAAAAGAGGCAGTAAAGCATTGATGAAAATCTACAAAAATTTACATATGTTTCTAATAACTTGAGGAAGGTCCACAAAAAGATTTGTGCTTCAAATATAATGTTTAGATTCGCAATTATTTGTATTTTTGCAATATGGTCATTTTTGATAAATTGCAAAATACATTTATTTGAAGAATTTAAACATTTTCTAAAAAAAATGCAAAGATTTATATAGGCTCTAATCACCATCTAGAACCCCCACAAATTTTGGTGGTCCATAATAAAATGTTTAGAGCACCATTTGTTCATAGTGGTTTAACTAAGTCAATTTTAATAATTTCCCAAATTGCATTTATTTGGAGGACTTAAGCCATTCAATAATTTATGAAAATATTTATGGAGGCTCATATTATATTAATGAAGCTCCACATAATTTTATTTGAATTTTTGGAAAGTTTAACTTGCTTTCCAAAATTATAAATTGAATTGAACCAAATTGGATTCTCAATTTTATTTAATTGCTTGTTAAGAATTTAGCTTTTGGTAATTATTTATGAAATATATCCTTGAGTTTCCTGAACAATTTGGGACTGAAGAACAATTGGTTTTACCAAATTGAGTATTGTATTTGGTTTGGAAAATTGGGAAGTGTTTTGTTTCCCTAGTTTTTAATTTCCAAGTGTTGCATTATTTCTTAGCAATTAAAATATGTATGCCATGATGCAATCAATGATGCAAAAAGTGGAAAAATTCTTCGTATTTTTCATTACCAAGCTGGGGCTGTTACACTGTCGGGGCCATCTCCATCAACGCTGGTGCTTCCCGTGATGAGGAGGGAGTAGTCCCTCACCGGGGCTGAGTCTTATACAAGTAGCTATATGGTTATCTCTCTCTTCACCAAGATGTGATCTTTGTTGCGATCATGAGCTTTGTTAGTATAGTTGAATATATGACTATTTCCCTATGTGTAATGGATATGATGTTTCTCAAGTGGTATTATCTAGTAAAATTTGCGGATTCACCGTTGTGATCACGGTACCTCGGTGACAGATGTGGGTGCCATGTGTGACTCTATGCATCAAGATTAGAGGGATCTTCATCATGATTTTTTTCTTTATTATTGTTGGATTGAATAGATCTTGAGATTTATTGATGCTTGTGTTATTGAAGAAAGAGACTATTCAATAAATAGGTTGTGGTGTTTGTTAGTACTATCTTTGGATGCAGATAGTGACAGCATGAAGTGTCCATAGATGTGGAATACGAACTTTAAGGTGTGCTTCTCGTAACCCTACACAATTCTCACCCTATTTGATCCACAAAAGAATGATCTCCGAGTAACGTCTACCATACATGTGTTTTTGTGGGAACTATCATGTGTTTAATTATGTTAATGCTGTTGAGAGTAGTCACTAGTGAAAGTATGAAGCCTAGGCCTTGTTTCCAAGCATTGATACACCATTTTTAGTCACTTTTGTCACTTGTTTGCTTGCTGCCATATTTATTACAAAATCACCTTTTACCATCCATATCACTTGCATTTACCATCTCATCGCCGAACTAGTGCACCTATACAACTGACAATTGTATTAGGTGTGTTGGGACACAAGAGACTTCTTGTATCTTAATTGCAGGGTTGCTTGATAGGGTTATCTTTGACCTCTACCTCCCTGAGTTCGATAAACCTTGGGTTACTCAATTAAGGGAAAATTGCCGCTGTCCTACAAACCTCTGCGCTTGGAGGCCCAACAAGTCTACAAGAATAGAAACATGTAGTAGACATCAAGCTCTTTTTTGGCGCCGTTGCCGGGGAGGTGAGTGCTTGAAGGTATCTTCTTTAGATCTTGCGATTAAATCTTTTTGTTTCTTGTTTTTATTTTTACTAGTTTGGCTTATGGAACATTGTCCTTTAAATTTGCTTTTTGAGAGTGACCTCTCCGCCACTCCCATGGTGGATAAGGTTACTCCACCAACTAAATGTATTTCTTTCGAAATACCGATGGGAATAATTGATCTTGTTATGACTAATCGCTATGCAGGAGATGGAGCTGTCCATCCTAGTAATCATCTACTTTATATTAAGGAATTATATGATTTATTTGAGATTACAGGTGTTTCAAGAGAGGTGATCATGAGGAAATTATTTTTCTTATCACTTAAGGATAAAGCATTGGAGTGGCATAGGCTAGTAGACAATTCTCATTTGTTGGATTGGAAGGAGCTTATGTCTCTCTTTTATTCTAAATTTTATCCTCTTCAAGATACGAATTATATCTACAATTTTTGGCCACATGACGGAGAGAGCATTGCTCAAGCTTGGGGGAGATTCAAATCAGTAATGCTTAAATGTCCTAACCATGATCTTTCCAAGAATATTATTGTTAATAATTTTTATGCAAGGATATCTTGTCATGACAAGGAAATACTTGATGCTTCTTCTATGGGTTATTTTACAAGTAAGGAGATTGATGCTAAATGGGATATTATTGAAAAGATTCAACACAACATTGAAGATTGGGAGATCGACAAAGGTAAAGAGTGAGGTATAAATTATGAGTATGATTGTATTAAGTCTTTTGTTGAAACTGATAGTTTTAATAAGCTTAGTGCTAAGTTTGGACTTGACTCTCATATAGTTGTTGATATCTATAAATCTTTTGCTTCTCATATTAATATTCCTAAAGAGAAATGGTCTAACCATCATGGACCTTTCAAAGACATTTGCAAACAAAATGAAATTGTTAATGATGATTGCAATAGACATGATCCAATCTCTACAAATAATGTTCTATATAAGCATGTTAATTTTTGTGGAGTGCATAGACCTTGTGAAAGCACTCGGGTTGAAGAAGATAAATATTGTAAGCAACATAAGCATGAAAGAACTAGCAAATGGCTTAAGGATTTATATAAATTTGCTAGAGAATTAAATGACCTATATCCTTTTGAGTGTGAACTTTGCAAAGAAGACGGTCATTTTAATTTCCAATGCTCGTACTTTAATGATAGAACTATTAGCCAGTTTTGTGATAACATGACCACCTCTAGTCTTTATGATGAACTTAATTTATTTTTGGGGTGTGAAGAGTTATCAGAAAAAACTTCTTGGTTAGATAGGAGTACTTTTAGGACAAATGACATTCTTCAGGGAGCTTATCATTATTGTGTTGTGAATTGCCGTGACAATGCTTACATTGCAAAAATTAGAAAGAATAGCTCGTACTTTCCAATGCTCGTACTTTCTTCAGGAAGTTTCCAATGCTCGTACTTTCTTCAGGAAGTTTCCCCTCTTTATGTTGAAGGTTTTAATGTTGCACTTGCTTTGCCTTCCTATGCATAATGCTTTATGCCACAATGATTTATTTTCTTACAAGA
Source organism: Puccinellia tenuiflora (assembly GCA_012064385.1). Classification (NCBI taxonomy): domain Eukaryota; kingdom Viridiplantae; phylum Streptophyta; class Magnoliopsida; order Poales; family Poaceae; genus Puccinellia; species Puccinellia tenuiflora. The sequence continues at coordinate 273,470 of QRDG01000079.1, read as the reverse complement.
TGCCTATGCATAGGAATAGAGTTAGACTTAAATGTGTTTGATATTTGCTTCATGATGCTCTCTTTCGTGTTCCAACTCTTATTCTTATGAGAGCATCATTAAAATTATCATGCCTAGCTAAAAGGCTTAAAAGAAAAGCGCTTGTTGGGAGACAACCCATCTTTTACTTTCAGTTTGTTTTTGCTTTTCTTGAAGTCATGAAGTTGTTTCCTGTAGCAACTTCATTGTATCTTTTTGTTTTGTTTTTTTGTGCTAAGTTTAGCCTCTAATGCATTGAAAGTGCGAGGTATTGTTTTGCTGTCAAGAAACAGATTTCTCTCCTTCACTGTTAGAAATTCAGAAATTCCCCTGAATTATATTTTTTCTGATATTTTTATACAGCAAGACTGATACTTTTATCTATCTTCGTTAGTTTTGAGTTTTCTGATTTGAGCTACATAAGTGCCTCGAAAAATTCAATCTTTACAGACTGTTCAGTTTTTTTACAGATTTTGCTTTTATTTTGTATTCTTCTCTTTACTATGGTCAAATGTGATACTCTTGAGGAGGAGTGCCACATTGAGGCTTAGCAAATAGTAGCCCAATAAATGTCTTGAGTTGAACACATGTGCATTTTAATTTATAAGCATTAACCCTCTAATCAGTTTATGAGAAGTTTTGTGTGAAGTGAGTTTTTAAGTTCCAAAGGAGAGGATAATGAAGAAATTGAAGATGGATCAGAGTTCAAGCTTGGGGATGCCCCCATGGCAACCCACTGAATATCAAGAACCATCAAGCGTCAAAGCTTGAGGACGCCCAAGGCATCCAGGGCGGGTCCTGATATTTTCGGGGCCATGTTCGAAACTAAAATTTGGGGCCCTGCTACGAGGAATTATGAATTATGTACATCCTCAAAGCCACTTACATTGCTATCGCCAATGTTGGTGTCAATATTCTCTTCATGCTGATCAGATTCGGAATTGTCACTTGTTGGTTGCTCTTCCTCCACGGCAACTATCGCCAACTCATCATTTGAATTTATCGAAACACCATTGTAAATATCTCCTTTTTGTGCTTGTACCAATTTCTCAATAGGCTTTGCTCTTCTCCTTTTAGAGCTACCCGATGGATATGTTTTGAACGACATGGTAATGCACACTAGAAAAAAAATACATCAAACGTTAAAAATAAATTATAGTAGCAAAGATTATTATTAGAAACATATTACTACCTCCGGCCGGAAAAGATTGACGCGATGATCATAATATCGTAGTACAAAATATGTGTACAGCTGTGCCAAACATTCTCGATCGGAGGGAGTACTAAATGTCTATATACCTCAAATTAGTCAAATCGGCTACGTGTGGGTGAAGATGGGAAAGAAAGAGCCAAATAGGCGTGGTGTGTTCTTCCGGTTGGGAGTCCTCGAAGTTTAAATCAACGAGACGGTGTTAGCTCCTACGTCCAGGATAAGTAACTCATGGTCAGGTCCTGCACCTGCTCGTGATTTAGATCGAAAGAAAGATGGACAAACTGTACTCACCGTTGTAGACGGAGAATTTTGGGGCTTGGACGGCACTGGATTGGGATGTGTCGATCTGGTAAGGGGATCGTCGTCTCGCCGATCGCGGCTGGGCAGACGGAACTGCAGATGGCTGGCTCGATTGAATCGATTGCAATTGATTCGCTAGCTGATTCCGTGCGTGCACTGCGACGCTTTGTCTCCGAGGCCATGAACAGACGCATCCCTTAGCCCATTAGCCTCAAAGCCTTTTTATTTTTTCTGCTGGGCTGACAATACATAAATGGATAAATTGATACACATATAACATACCCAGGTGGGGGCCCCTAGAATTTGGGGGCCATGTTCGGCCGCCCACCCTGCCCCCCTCCAGGGCCGGCCCTGAAGGCATCCCCTTCTCTTCATCGACTATCATGAGGTCGTCTTCGTTGAACTAAGTTTTTATCACTTTATATATTATGTGCTATGCTTGGAGCGTCCTTTTGCTTTCACTTTTGTTTTGTTTATTTGCTGGTCATATTCATGTTGGATCCTAGCTTTACTTATGTGGGAGAGAGACACGCTCCGCTTTTTCATTTGAATACACCTTTGATTCGCTTATATCTTGTTGAGTATTCTTAGCTACTGTTTGTATGCTAGTAAGCTCTCGCTTTTAGCTTTTATCTTGTTTAGAGCTGCTAGTTGTTGTTGTTAGACTCTCTTGATCTTCACTTATATTTGTTAGAGAGTTGTTTTTGGTTGCTTGGTTGATTTGTTAGAGCGATAAAATGATATGCATGTGGTAGTGGTATGAAATAGAAAAAAAAACCTACATAGTCTTGTAGATCACTATGTGGATAATTTGATGCTCTTCAATTGTTTTGAGCCATTAAAATAACTAATGGTTAAAATGTGTTGGTTAACGGTGTTAGAGCTGATTAGTGGAGACGTGTTACTAGAGTGTGGAGCCGTATCTTTCTTTTTGATTAGTGGAGACGTGTTAGTAGACGTGTTAACTAATAATTTTTTATTGATCCATGCTAATTTTGTGATGTTGTCACATGTTTTTACTATCATATTACATCATTTTTATGCATTTTGTTGGACTAACCTATTGACAAGATGTCCAGTGCCAGTTCCCTGTTTTTGTGCTGATTTTGTTGCAGAAAGTTACTTCTGGAAATATTCTCGGAATTGGACGAAAATTTACGACGATTTTTTATTGAAAAAATAAGGACCGGATCCAGAAGGGCGACCCCGTGGGGGACCCACAGGCCAGGGGCGGGTCCCACCCACGGGTCTAAGGGGGGCCACGGCCACAGCCCGCCTCTGCCCCTCGGGCACCCCCTCGGCCGCCTCCGATGCCTATAAAATCATCCCAGATGAAAAACCCTTATCCCCGAAGGATTTTCCCAAATACGATACAGAGCTCCGCCGCCATCGCCAATAAGTTTCGGGGGTTCAGAAGGTCCTGTTCCGGCACCCTGCCGGGACGGGGATCGACCATTGGGGCCATCTCCATCAACGCCGCTGCTTCCGGCGATGAGGAGGGAGTTGTCCCTCACCGGGGCTGAGGCTTATACAAGTAGCTATGTGGCTATCTCTCTCTCCCATGATGTGATCTTCGTTGTGAACATGAGCTTTGTTAGTATAGTTGAATACATGATATTTTCCTAAGTGTAATGGATATGATGTTGCTCAAGTGGTGTTATCTAGTATAATTTGCGGAGTCACCGCTGTGATCACGGTACCTCGGTGATAGTGTGGGTGCCGTGTGTGACTCTATGCATCAAGATTAGAGGGATCTTTATCATGAGTTTGTTCTTTATTATTGTTCGATTGAATAGATCATGAGGTTTCTTGATGCTTGTGTTATTGAAGAAAGAGACTATTCAATAAATAGGTTGTGGTGTTTGTGAGTACTATGTTTGGATGCGGATAGTGACAGCATGAAGTGTCCATAGATTTGGAATACAAACTTTAAGGTGTGCTTCTTGTAGCCCTACGTAATTCTCATCCTATTTGATTCACAAAAGAATGATGTCCGAGTAACGTCTACCATGCATGTGTTTTTGTGGGAACTATCATGTGTTTAATTATGTTAATGATGTTGAAAGTAGTCACTAGTGAAAGTATGAAGCCTAGGCCTTGTTTCCAAGCATTGATATACCGTTTTTAGTCACTTTTGTCAGTTGTTTGCTTGCTGCCATTTTTATTACAGAATTATAAAATCACCTTTTACCATCCATATCACTTGCATTTTACCATCTCTTCGCCGAACTAGTGCACCTATACAACTGACAATTGTATTAGGTGTGTTGGGGACACAAGAGATTTCTTGTATCTTAATTGCAGGGTTGCTTGAGAGGGATATCTTTGACCTCTACCTCACTGAGTTTGATAAACCTTGGGTTACTCACTTAGAGGAAAAATTGCTACTGTCCTACAAACCTCTGCGCTTGGAGGCCCAACAAGTCTACAAGAATAGAAGCGTGTAGTAGATATCAGTGGGGTCATATCAGGAGGAACTGTCCAACGTGGAAGAAGGCTGATGGAACCGCAAACGTTGTTGTTAACCCCGATGATAGCGAACTTCTGGCTCTAGAAAGCGAATTGTTTGATGAAGTGTGGATTTTGGATTCGGGGAGGAGTGGTTCTCATCCTATAAGTCTGGTGATTTTGGAGTAGTCTACCAAGTTGATGGTGTGTCTAAACGCATCGAGGGCATGGGAGATATCAAGATCAAGACTCAAGAGGAAGGCGAACTGGTGCTTTGAGATGTTAGATATGTGCCAAGTGCTTGGAGGAATCTAATCTCGCTTGGGGAACTTCATGGTAATGGTTATCTCTATCTATCGTGTGGACAGGGATAAATTAACCATGAGGATCAAGAAGAACAAGGAGCTGGTGATGAAGGGCAGAAGGGCTGGGAACAACTTGTACAAGGTGCAAGGGTGCATTGTTCCAGGTGGAGCTAAGCAAGACGAGGCGGTGACAGGAGCAGGCGGGGCAACCGAGTCCGGTGAGGATTCGGATGCTGGCTCATGTAAGTGAGCAAAAACAAGACCAACTTCAACATACACAGGTGTTCGCGCGAAGACGGCGATCTCAAGTTGGCGGCATATTCGTCAAGGTGGAGTTTGTTGTATTTTGTGCCGAATATGTGTTAGGCTACAGTTGGACTTGGGTACGCGGTAGGTTGTAGTGTTGGAGTCGAACACTGTGGGTAGCCAAAATAGACTATGACAAGAAAGCTAGGTTAGACATAAGATCGAGTTTAGAGGACGGTCCGGCGCCCGTGGCAAGGGTGCCGGATCGGCGTGGCGTCTGAAGATCTGTATTGTCTGTATACCGAGGCGGGCTTGTCGTCAACGGTACTTTGATTAGTATATGAGGAGGAGCGCCCGTTAAACATGCCCCGCAAATGCAGGCGTGGATGGTTGTACTGCCTTACCAAATATCATCTCTCATCTACATTATGAAATGGACTTTCTGCTTATTTTATAACAAGGTCCGTTTTCTACTAGTGAAGAAGGGGGCTAGCGAGAGGAGGAAAAAGGGATGCCCCGCCACTGGATGCGAGTAGGGCTAGGTTTCCCGGTTTCGCCTCAGAGAGGGACGTGGGAAGGAGGACGATCGGCCGTCCGCTAATTGGATGGAGATCAGGCTAGCCAGGTGACTAAAGTGACACGTATGTGTCGATCGATGTGTCGATCGATCGATGGGATGGTTTCACGTGTTGCAACATGCATGTCCCATCGTGTCAAAAGTCAAAACTAGCAGTATTATCCTCACTTTGGTTCAAGTCAGCGCGCTATTACTCCAGTGCTTCTCACACTGGGCCGGCCTTCTAGAACAGGCGTTGATAGCTCCTCACTTGCTTTGCTCATGCATTGCATCCGTGCATGACCGGGGAAGCTAGTTAATCTACTTTGAGTGTGTCTCTCCATTGACATTCGGGAACCATGCGGTTTAATTTAGTTTATCCAACTTGTGGGCGCAAGAGTCAGCTGGCTGGCTACTCGTAGAGTGCAGTGCACGCCGCGTGTTTGCGATAACGAGGTGCATCGCATGTAACATAGGAATCGACGATGCATTTCCTAGGACTCAATCTACGCAGCATTACGAGGTGCAGCCTGCAGTGGCCTTGATTGTTCCCGATCGAGGGTTCGCGGGATTTGCTACCAGGGGTGTCGGCACTGTTTGATCTGGTCATATGCGGTTATATATGCATATTATTGCATTGCGTCCATGCATGCATGTATCTCCTTTTTTTAACGTAAGTTTCAGTTTTTTAACCTTGAGGATGAGCTACAGATAGCTTTCTCCTACCGACGCAAAGCACCGCATCTTTCTACATTAGGCTTGCTTAACTTGCTAGCTGCACGCATACCTAGTTCATCTTGTCTACATAGTGAGTAATTAGCATAAAATCGTCACTTTTGAAAACCGCCACTTTTGTGGCTGAGATTACCGAAAACCACCACTTTATGTTTGCGAGACAGAAAATCACCATTATTCAGTAAGTTTTTTGTTATTCACGCTAAAACTCGTCTAGACTCGAATTGACACGGATTATGACAGGAGGTCCCACCTGTCAGGCTTACGTGGCACTGGGTAAATCAAAAAGAAGGAAGAAAATAAAAATCTGGTCAATTTCGTAAGGTGGTCCCAAATGTCAGCCTAATTAAAAAATATCTAGAAATAAAATAAGTGGTCATTGCTTCCCTCATCTCATTGCCGGTCAACCACCCCACCGGTCGGCGCGTCCCAGCTCACCGCCGCACCCCTTGGCCGCCGCAAGCGCGCCCCAGAGCTCGCCGTCTGCGGCTGCCGCCGCACCCCTTGGACGTCGCGACCATGCTCCCCTAGCTTGCCGCTGCGCTGCGCCCCCGATCTCACCGCCTGCACAGCCGCGTTGCGCCGCCAAGCTCGCCGCCTGCGGCCGTGCCCCCGAGTTCCTCATCTGCGCGTCGTCGTGCCCTCGAGCTTGAGCTCCTCATCCTCATCCGCACCCACGAGCTCGCCGCATGCGACCGACGTCGCGCCGCGCCCCCTAGCTCACCGCCCGCGGCCGCGCCCCCATCTCGCAGCGCTGCGCCACCGAGCTCGCCCAGCAGCGCGCTAGTTCCGCCCGCGGCGAACTTGTCTGGCCTCGTCGCTGGCTCAGGCCGTCGTCGCTTGGCTCCCACGCCGGCCCGCCTGCACGTGGCTCCTTCGCGCCCGCGCTCAGCCTCCTCCGCGCCCGCGCCGGCTGGCTGCTCCGCCCCGCCGCCTGGCCGCGCCCGCTCCCGCGCCAGCCCGGCTCCCGCACGCGTCCGTCGCACCCTCGAGCTTGCGGCCGGGACGAGGCCGTCGCTCGTTGTTGTTTTTCTAGATTTTCTTTAGTTCGGCTGACATGTGGGACCATGGCCACCTCGGAAAATTGACCAGATTTCTTGTTCTTTTTTTCTTTTTGGATATTGACCTTGTGCCACGACAGCCTGCAGGTGGGCCCTATTGTCATAATCGGTGTCAATTCGAGTCCAAACGAGTTTTAGTGCGAATTGCAAAAAACTTACTGAATTGTGGTGGTTTTCTGTCCCGCAAACGTAAAGTGCTGGATTTTGGTAATTTCGACTACAAAAGTGGTGATTTTATGCTAATTACTGATATATAGTTGTCGACCGCGGGAATTTTTATGCACTTGCTTTGTAAGGACGTTAAGTCGGTAACTCTGCACTGCCAAGTCAATTTTGTATCATACGTTATTAGGTCAACTGCACCAATGTACTACTCCTTCCGCTCCTTATTATAAGGTGTATTATTCTAAAAAAAAGGTCACGCGAGATGAAATTGTAATAACTTAAAAAGATATTAGAATTTTACAATATCAAATAACTATTATTAGATTCATCATAAAATAGATTTTGTATTTTAATTTTCTTAGTATTTAGAATATTGATTATTTTCTCGAGAATCTTGGTCAAGATAGTCAATTTGAATTTTTTTTTAAAAAATATACACCTTATAATAAGGAACCTAGGGAGTATATCTGATTTAAATTATATTGCAAACTACATCTTTGTGGCACTTCAAGATCATATGTTACCAATATATGCATGCAGTAATTTAATTCCACTAACTTCGCTGCTACATCGAATCCACCTCTTACCAAGGGAGTGCACAAGACACCGGGAAAAAAGAATTTTCTTTGTAAATTGAATTATTTTCCACCATATCTGCACCCCTGAAAATGCATTTTATGTCTTGGTGCACCCTCTAGTCACTCGGGTTTCAAATGTTCTAGCTCCGCCCCTGACTACATGGTTTTTCTTTCTGTTTATTCTTCTCCTTCTTGTTTTGTTTCTCAGTCATGCGGTCCAAGTTAGGAGTGCATGTGTTGGCACCCAGGAACATACATTCTCGGTTTTCCAAACACGTTAAACACATTTACATTATACATGCTCACAAAGTTATGTCACGAAAACCTAGCGTGTGCAAAACTAGTAAAATTTTGTACTTAAAATGGTTTTTTCACGTTATAGTTTTTGTCTCCTTTTACACTGTCCACAAACATATTGATTTTACACGAAGTTTATCATGGGTACAAAGAATGTTAAAATGTACGGGCCAATTTTTTTAACATTAAAAAAAAATCCATGGTGGGAGCATATGGTCCTATATGGCAAATTGGATTTCTCAAGATGGCTACTTTTTTTTTTGAAAGCATACAAAGTCAGTGAGCGCCGATGTACTAGCTTTTAAAGCGATACTGTGTAGTAGGGCTGTAGCATACCCTACACCCACCGGACAATACGGAAGTAAAGGCTATCCGTTCCTACAGATCGGTCGGTCTGCTTCGAATGCAACGAGAATTATGTATGTAGTAGCTGCTCAGCGGAATGGGCACGCCGCCCCTCGATCCATCGCAAGCATGGTGCCAAAGGAAAACAACCTCCCAGGCTTTTGGATGCAGCAAAGGCCAAAGCGGGGTGAACCAGGGCAAACTGGTGCTACTACCAAGCTAGCTTTTTTTTTTCTTTTTTTGAGAAAGGCTACCAAGCTAGCTAGGGCCTGCAAATGAACACACCACGCGGCAGCCCACCGCCCGGCTGTCCCAAGCATGTCATTTCTTCTTACCATTGTTATTTTACCCATCAAGCCGTTGACCCCTCCGACGGCACACAGCCGCCCGGCCTTTCCCGCATACAGGCGGCGTCGTGTCTCCCGCCTGTCGTCGCCGTCGTCGTCGAGGACGTACTCCCCGGCGGCTGAAACGCTAGGAGAGCGTGCACTTTCTCCGACCGCGCGCCTGACACACGCCGCGCGGGCAGGAGACACTGCGCTTGGCCGCTAGCATGGTCGGGGGACACCGCGGGCACCGGCACAGAGACTTCGCTTGTGCTCGGTACGATGATCGAGCTGCGGTGGCGGCCGCAAGCAGTTGTGAATTTACGATGGATCTAGGTACAGTACAGTTTGGCCGCCGTTTACTACCGACCGGACATGCATGCATAATCTTTCACCAGGATCGGCTGCGTGGCAGGACGGACTAGGGCACACGATCAAGCAACTAGCGCCGCACTAGTACTGTACTGGACATTCCACACCGACTGACTGTACTACTAGTAATGTAGCATAGGGTAGTACATTCAGGAAAACTCGCAGGTGAGCCCGAGCTCACCTGCACCCTCGGATTTCGCAAAATTCAAAAAATAGTAAAACTTTTCGAAAAATTCTGAAAAAAATGGGGTGCATATGTATACAAGTTCTTCACATCCGTGCAAATTTTTAGAATAAAATGACATTATATGCGCTCTGTGCAAAAAAGACAAAATAAGACATTGAAAACATGTGTATTCAAATTTTTTTCTGACAACTCGGGTTGTCTTTTTTGCACAGAGCGCATAGAATGTCATTTTATTCTAAAAATTTGCACGGATGTGAAGAACTTGTATACATATGCACCCAATTTTTTCAGATTTTTTCGAAAAGTTTTACTATTTTTTGAATTTCGCGAGAGAAAAAGGGTGCAGGTGAGCTCGGGCACTGTTCGTCCGCACTCAGTACATTCATTGAAACATCAATCAATACGAGAAATTTACTATATTTGTGATCCTGTTTTTCGATTCGTGAGATGCACCAACGCAATAATATCCTGATCTAAAACTGACACGTACTCCGTACGTACGTTGTACTACTTCCGATCACTAAAGTTATAAAGTATTATTATGTGAAGATGAGGACATCGGACAGAAAAAAAAAATTGAGAACAGTACAAACAATTGCACCATGCCAACTAGGTTAGCCAAGGGATTTAGTCCTCGTTGTAAGCAATATGACTTGAATTTTTTTTTCTTATGATCTCCGATGTTTATAAATGGAAAAGAGTAAAACGTTCGCGTGGTCTATCAAATTGTCGCGCACCAACTTAAAAAATGCTAACTGTTGGTCACTAAGTTGTGTCGATCTGTTTTTGACAAAACACGTCCTACATTTTGATTTTCTTCACATCTGTTCGTCCCTAGATGAAATTTTGCGTTAGGCACTTCATCAAATAAAGTGTTATGCATGCCGAAACGCGTCCGCCGCGGTGACCCTCCTGTCCGCCAAGCAACCTGCTGAGGACGTCAAGGCCGGCGACCGACAACGCGGGGAACATCTCCCGGTGCCGGCTTAGCGGCATGCTCCGTCGTTATAGCGGCGAACCGACGCGCGTGAGCCACACGAAGGGGGGCCAGTCCGTCATGTCGTCTGTGTCAAACGCCCTGTTGGGCTGGTCCATATATCTTCGACTTCCCGAGCAGCGGCGGCGTCCCGGCGAGGAGCTCGACCACGATGCACCCGAGCGCACGCGTGTCCACCCCGCGTCGTACTCCCGCGACCCAGCAGGAGCTCCGACGCGCGGTACCACAACGTCACCACATACGACGTGTAGGGGTGGTGGCGCTGGTGAAGCGGGACATCGAGAAGTCGCAGATCCTAAAGTTGTTGTGTCACGACTTAGTGACCGATATTTAGCATTTTTTGAGTTGACGACTGATGCGCTCATGAATGGCAATTTGATAAACCGCATGAGCCTTTTACACTTAATGAAAAATCAGCACCGGAATGTGATGCCCGCCGAGAAAAAGGTCGTTATCGCGGAGGCCTAGTCAAACCACACCGAAATATAATTCCGATGAAATTCTTAGTGCTGTGAGTCCAAGTCAACGGACACGACTCAGCTAGCACTCCTGTCCGCATAGCCGGCCTCTTTCAGAAAGGAACATGTACCTAGTCTAATTACGCTTGCGCTGACTTAGTATTTGGTCGATCGCGCGCCGACCGACACGGCAATACGGCATACTAGCTAGCTCGTAGCCGTTGTCGTGTACTGTACTACCGAAGGCAACATGTTGCAGTTAACCTCAATATATCAGCGTTACGATACGACATTTTTCTGCACACTGAAAAGGATATCGGTCAGTTGGTTTCTCTGAAAATTATGCAGATCGATCGATGCTTCTCTGAAGAGTCTGAACCCGATCGATCGCGCGTTCCTAGTGAAAGCAGAGCACGCAGGAAACAAACAATTCCATCCTTAAAAGCCCTGATGGTCGATGGCCCTTTCATGCGGGGGCAGAGATCACTTAACAGAGACGACGGGGAGCCGACCGAGCGAGCATCCTATGATGAAATCTCCTGTCCCTTCAGCCTTCACGCGACAATTGAGCCTCCAAAGTAGATCGATGCGATCCAAGCCCATCCGTGAGATCTCGCAGGAACAGGCAGGGTCAAGCTGTTTTTGTGTGGTACCAACTCCGGCCATGCATGGTCGATCGATGCACGAAGAATTTCCCCTTCTCACTTTGCACTTGCACCCAATGGTTGTGGTCTGGCCAGGCCGGTCGGCCATGAGCTCCATGACTACGTTCATCCTCCGTGCAAGTTGCGTTGGCACTTGGCACATGCATGTGAGTACAATGATTATTGTGTACGTACTGCTGCTATACCGCTTAGGAAAAAAAGTCCCCGCCAAATCTCGCAAGTCCCATGAACAGTGGTAGATCCATGCATCTCGGTCTATTTCAGTACTTTCTCTTCTTCCTTTTTACCAGCACTTGCCCTCCTTCGAACAGGAGGAAGGGCGTGTTTATCCATCAACCGTACTGGAATGGTAAGAGCGTACTACATCTCACTCTCGATGGCACTTTTGGTCACTTTCTTGTGGTGGGTGATGATCCCATTTGCCCAATTTTGATGACTAATCGCAGTCACATGCTTCCTATGGCCGGCGGCCGGTATGGCCTATGGAATCCAGGGATGGACGATCCTTCCATGAATGTCACCTAGCTTTGTGTATCTTGCTCCTACTTTTTTTCTGGCAAGTTGAAACACCAACTCAACAGCTAAGCCTAATCTTAGCGGTCAGTAGTTTAACACTATCTACTATGCTACTCCTACCTTGCGGCGTGTGATAAACAATGCCAAGCTGCGGCTGCCAGCTGCAGACTGTACGTGCACGAGACACCAACTTTACAGTTATGATGTGTTGCATGCACACTTGGAAATGTTGCCAAAAAACACCGCTGATTCCATGGATCCCCAGTTTGTTTTTGATCGAGCTTCTTTGTTGATAAGCTAGTTTTTTTTTTCACTTCTTCGGTGGTGGTTATCGATGATCGGACGGCGCTGTCAGGTGGAGTCCCGTCCAACCCAACGTCGTCTTGTACGCGCGGAATTAACGTCCTGAGTGATTTTCCTAGATTTGTCAATTCAATGGGAACAGTACGTGTTGCAGAAAGACAGAGGAGTCTTCTCCGTGCCGACTGTGGATGAGCAGTACTACCATTAGCAACTGATCGACGATAATTATTCCACCATCGCCCATACATAGACAAGTGATGTCATCGATGCAGGAATTTCAGTATTCACGGCACTCAGGGTGTAAAAGCCGACAAGATTACACAAGGTTCCAAGAGGATAGACATCATGCACCTAGCGATTGATGCCAAAAATCGAACAAGAATATTAGGTTATCCAAAAGCTTTTCATTTTTTTATCACGTCCATTGCCTTGTTCGAATAACAGGGGATGCACCTACGAAACAATCAGCAGAGATCGTGCTAATAGACAGTCATTTCCCGTCCTTTTCAGGGGCCATATGGACTTGAGTCGGATGCATTACCGGCAAACCCGAACAGATTACTAGATTGGCACCGTGATGCTAGCTTAATGACGCCACACCTAATTCGTAGTACGACAAAGGAAACTGCGTGCATGTTGATGTAATTATATACTCAATTTCTAATTAATATGTCGTACTTATGCTGGCACAAATTTAACTTGCTGTCAACCAAAAGATGGGCAGCTAGCTAGTTTGGACAAATAAACAGCGAGTTTTGTAGGAGTCTAAGTACCTAATTACCTGGCTCTATACCCTGATAAAGTTAACTAGGAGTATATCACAGGAGGTACTACCTAGCGCTTCATCTAGGGGAGCAACAGTGGAGAAAATCTTTTTATCCTAGCTACTATCAATAAAGAAAATCCCCAGCCTAGCTAATCATCAGCGTAGATGAGACAGCAAGCAAATATTCCTATAATTAATGGTAGCAACTTGCCACCAGCAATAGTAGTACCTCTTTTATGATGCAGATTTCTTACTCCCGAGTCCCGAGCTCCACTGTTCCCTGTGTTTAAATTTTTTCAAAAATCATATTTAGACGTTTCCAAAAAATGTGAAAACAATCCTGAGTGTTCTCAATGATGTATTCTAGAAACGTGCAAATTTTCAATTTGAAATACTTTATATTTTGATCTACACAAAAATGACAAATGTACATATCTAAGTATAGTGTTTCAAATCTCCAAATTCTGTATGATTTTGTCATTTTTGTTTAGCTCAAAATACAAAGAATTTCGCGTTTTGATTTTGCATGTTTGTAGGCTACATCATGGACTACATCCAGTATTATTTACACATTTTTGTGAAACTTCTAAATATTTAATAATTTTTTTAAAACGAAGGGAGCACTGGAGCTCGGGAGCAAATATGACTTTCCGCTCTTTTATTATGATCTTAGTTAAATTATGGAACAGTAGTTTTCCTTGTTAAAATGTCGTAGTGCGCTAATAGTGAGTACAAGTTGAATACTTTGCCCCTTTAGCAGAGACATGACGTCCTAGTCGTTGACAGACAACAAACTTGGAAAATAGGAGACCCCTTCCAATATCCCGAGTGTTGTCAAGCCGCAACTCCGTTTGCGCCCTCCATCCCTGATATAGAAGTGGAAGCCGGATCGACATGAAGTAGCCGCCAAAACCTAGTGCCTTGCCTTCTCTACATCGAGACGCAATTGTACCACGTATCACCGCCACAACTATGTATGTTGTTTATGCCATTGATCCTTTCGGCACCACCGTGCACCGTCGCCGTGGTTGCCTAGACACTGGTAGGAAACTGCCTTTCTGTGGATCACTTTTTGTGCACCACAGAAATAATTTCTGTGACGCATTGTTTTGCATGCGCCACAGAAACGTGGCTTTCTGTGGCGAATATACAGCATGCACCACAAAAATGCACAATTCTGTGGCGCATGCAATCAAATGCGTCACAGATAGCAATAGAAAAAATCATATTTCGAAATATTCAGATCTAGATCTGGCCAAATCCAGTTTCTCTCACCTGGTCAAACCCACCGCGCACCCCGCACCCCACTCTGTTCCGGCCTCTCTTTCTTCTCGCACGTACACCACCGACAGCCACGGACTCCCGCTCGCCCGCCGCCGGCCCCCCTCGCCTCTCCTCCTCGCCGCCGTGCTCCTCACCGTCGTCGTGCTCCTCCTTCTCCTCCTCCCCCTCGCCGCCGTCCAGTGATTCCGCGGCTTCTCCTACCTCCTCGACCGCGGCGCCGCGAACGCCACCATGCACGGACAGCCACGGACTCTGCTGGGTCCCCGACGGCCCCTACGTGTCTCCGCTGGCGCCCCCAGCGCGCTCTCAGTCCAGGGCCTCCTCGACCCGACCCTCGCCACCCTCCGCGCCTTCCCGCACCGCCCCGGCGCCAAGCTCCGCCGACCTCTTCAATGTCCAATCCATGGGCCTCAAGCACGGCACCAGCTACCTCAGCGGCTGCCTCGGGCTCGCGTACGACAACGACGCCGACCTCTCCTTCACCAACCCCGCCTTTGCCTTCATCCCCAACGAGCAGCGCCGTCAACGTCGCCATGGCGCACCACATCCCGCGCTTCAACCGTGACCTGGAGTAGGACAAGGTCGACGCTCCCGCCGCCCCCACTTGGATGCCCCCTCAGGTGGCCTGCCGACGATGCGTCCCAGCACGACCGCGGTGGCTTCGGTGGGCAGCCGTATTTTTTTAAAACTAAAAAAGACAATCTGTGGCGCATGGTGGGGGTGCGCCACAGAAAAAAAATTAGTGGCGAGACTTCTGTGGCGCACCCACCATGCGCCACAGAAAGTTAAAATGGTGCGCCAGGCATGCCCCCACAGCCTAACATCATCGAGGGACGCACGTCGAGCTCGGTACATGGGAGGTCCCCGCAGCAGGAAAGGACGAGAGACTGTCAGCACCATTGGTCGTGCGGGTTTTCGCCCGTCTAATTGTAGGTATACCAGCAAATATAACGCGACCACTACGTGGACCTTGTTTTGATAGCACGACTGGTTCCACACCACGGGGCCACACGCAAATCCAGCCGTATCATGTCTATATGGGAAACACCTTGAATATTGGCCTCTAGTTGAAACATTAGATTTTAGCCCTGGTCGTGCCTAAATCCTGGGTCCTCGTCTGCATCCTCCGAGAGCGGCGAGGTCGACAGGAAGAAGGGGGGCGGCGACGACTAGGGTTTCGTGTGATCCGCCCCCTAGAAGCGACGCGAGCTATTGGTACGGTGATGAGGAACAATTCTGAAAACCTCATCGAGGTGTCATTAAACCA
This sequence comes from Puccinellia tenuiflora, assembly GCA_012064385.1. Classification (NCBI taxonomy): domain Eukaryota; kingdom Viridiplantae; phylum Streptophyta; class Magnoliopsida; order Poales; family Poaceae; genus Puccinellia; species Puccinellia tenuiflora. The sequence goes on along the minus strand of QRDG01000079.1, from coordinate 258,062 downwards.
AGAGCACCACCAGGATGGATGCAAAATTACCAATCTATGCATTTACTCTCTTGTAAAGATCGGCTCCTAAATACAAACAGACACGCAAGCAATCTAGCTAGGCAGCTCCAAAGAAAAAAAAAACTAGGCATCTAGGAGCAGCTATCAGTAAACGCGTTGCCACACATGTACAAATCGGCGGGCGGTTGTTGCCGCCCTCGCTCGATCGAGCATGCCAGTTGCCATCCTTGGCCAGCCACGGATGAACTTTAAGCAATAGCTAGCTAGGGTTGTTGGGTTAGCTGGAGATAGATACGTGTACATGTACCTGCCCAGCTAGCTGCTCGTGCTCGTGCATATCCACGTACGTGCCAATGTCAGTATTCACCCTTCTCTTCTTTCTTTCTTATGATCACCAACTCACGCAAATCCGCAGAGCTGGCCATTTTGGTTTCTTGTGACACATCATCACTCGCTACGCAATATAGAACACGTCGAGAACTAGCTAGTAGCACGGTTCAGATGATGACACGTCAAATTCTGACTCTAGCGTTATATATGCATCAGAAGAGAAGAGACGGCTCACCCGAGCTGACTGACTGCTTGAGCCAAACCAAGAGAAGGTGTCTGCTTGTTTTCGCGTGACTAGGTAAAAGAAATCACACTGGTACTGGTAGTTTGCCGTGTACAAATCCGCCAAAAAAAATGAGAAGAAGAATGCTACCAGTAAAAACTCACTTTCAGATGCCAAGACTGGAGTAATAGTACAGATTTATTACTGGCACCAATTACGGCGGTGAAGAAAATGCAACCTCTGACGAGCGATGGCGGCATCTACCATCAATTCCAGCAAGGAAAAGATCCGCGTCAGGCAAGGATTACACGAGCAAATCGGTGTGATGCAGCAGCGACGCGCCCGTTTGCAGTATAGCTACGGGCTTCTAGACCCAGGCCTACGAGTAGAGTAAGTGGTAGTAGATCATTCATTGCCGCTCACGGACACGGAGCTGTACTGTACATCGTCAGAATACGCACTCTCTCCCTTTTTTTTCTTCTTTTTATACGTAATAAACGTCAGAATACAGTTCACTTTTTTGTTGAAAGACGACCAAATGAAAAGGAGAAAAAGAAACGAGAAGCAGAAATGTTAAAGGAAAAGAGAAAAAGGAGAAATAGTTGCAAGAGAAACGTCTAGAGACAGGAGACATATAGAATCACCGAAAATTAATACTAAGTCAGCAGACCGAAAGCAACATCGGCATTGATGCTAATTTGCGTTTCTGAATACGATGCCAAAATGTTATTTTCTGATGCGATTGAAAAATGATGCCCCGATTTAATTTTGGCACCATTTTCGTCTCTCTCGTTCTTTTTTTTTTTTTTTTGCACAAGAGGTGGCACCAGGTGGTGCCTAGAATTTCATTCAGCTCAGATACAATGTACAGCAAGGATTACAATGCCCTGAGAACAGAAGGTTTTAAGGGTAGAAATAGTGGGGCAAGATCCTATTCTAGTATGAGCTGAATTTGAACAACTGAAAATAGGCAAAGACATGTCTTGTCTTATGGCCTGTTTAGCACAGTCATGGGCAACACCATTAAGTTCCCTTTTGATGTGAAAGACTTGCACTTGTAGATTATTGGATCCTCTATGAAAATTTGCAATCTGATCTCTAAGTTCCCATGGCACTCTTTTGTCTGATATATTTTTTGCAGCTGCAGCTCTTGAGAGAGTGAGATTATCAGTGAGGATGATGATATTGTTAATCTGCAAATTTTTGACAATCTGGGTAGCCAAATTGAGACCCATGGCTTCAGCAAGAAGAGGAGAGGATGCTCTTGTTGATGTAGCAGCTTGTATAAGAATTTTGCCTTGATAGTCCTGCTCTTGTATGTCGCAATAAACTCCAAGACCCGTAGAGATTGCTCCCTGAGAACCTGGAATATTTTTAACTTTCCAAGCAGCATCAATGTAAATTTTTGTACCTGTAATGTGAAGATCAGTTTTCAGGGTTTCCCCCTGAACAATGTCGCTTTGATTGTCGTCTGCACGAAAATTATTGTGAAGAGATACCTGCGCAGCATTAAACATTTCTAGATTGTGATTAAGAGCATTTGCAATTAGTTGAATTTTCATAGGATGGATGTCTTTTTTATTGAAAAGATAATCATTCCTAGATTTCCAAATGCACCACAAGAAAGAAAGGATATTCTCAATAGAACCATGCGGATGATTCATGTGGAGTAGTTTAGTAAAGATGAGAGATAAAGAATCATGCATATTAATGAACTCATCAACTTTTATGCACCATGGCTTCAGAAACCAAGCAGCTCTAGCATGAGGACATAGAAAGAAAAGATGCACATCTGATTCTTCAGTACCACATCTGCAGCAAAGCTTACTGATTTTCTTTGAACATTTCCCAGCTCTAGCACCTGTGGGTATTGATCTTCTAAGAATTCTCCAACCAAAAGTATGAATTCTAGGAGGGATATTTTTCGTTTTCCATATCATGTTAAGAAGCTGAATAGTTTGAATACTTACCTGAGAAGGTCTTGGCTCTCCTTCTTCATATAGTTTTTGAAGACATGCTCTATAAGCGCTCTTGGAGTTGCATTTCCCTGCAGGTGTTAGTTTCCAGCATAGGATATCTTTTTCATCAGAGTGAAGAATAGGAGTGTTTTTTATAGCAGAAGCCAAAGGTTCCTGGAAAATAGTTTCTATGAGAGTGTTGTTCCAAATTTTTTCTTGTGGCATCCAAAGATCTTTAACCTGTGCTGGGTAATTGAAATTATAATCTTGAATGATCAAAGCATCATATATGTTTTCCCAACCTTCACACCAAGGGGAGCTCCAAATAGACAACTGACCTGTAGAAACTTGATAAAAAGAGTGTTCTTTCAAGATAGGAAGAATTTTGAGAATGGAAGACCAGAAAGCAGATTTAGGAACATTAGTGTTAGGTCTCCAAATAGAAGAGTCTGCGAAGTATTTAGATTTCAAGACTGAATAAAGATAGGAATCTTGATTATCAGCAATCCTCCAAGCTGTCATCAGAATTAAGCCTTGATTTATGGCTTGAAGATTTCTAATGCCCAAGCCTCCTTCATTTTTTGGCGAACAAATATCTTTCCAAGCACAGAAGCACATGCTATTTGAATTATTTTCAGATCTAATACCTGTCCACCAGAAGTTCCTAATAATAGCTCTAATTTTACTAATGAACTTTTTGGTGAAGAGAATATTTGACATGTAGTACACAGGTATGGAAGAGAAAACTGACTTAATAAGCTCCAATCTAGCAGCATGTGAAAGGTGATCAGCTTTATAAGTCGAAAGTTTGTTTTTAAATTTATCAAGAACAAAATTATAAGCAGCTGTTCTATCCTTACCTGGAATAATTAGAGGGTGACCAAGGTGAATGAAATTACTATCAATGGTAGGCACTGGAAAGATATTCCTAATTTTATTAGCAGTGCTATTATCCACATTTTTACTGAATATGATACCTGATTTCATCCAATTTGGTGTTTGACCTGAAAGCTCACAAAAATGTTGTAAAATTTCCTTCATTCGCTTCGCTTCTGTTTCGGTTGCTTGTCCACAAACCAGTAGGTCATCCGCAAAAAGGAGAGAGTGAATTGGAGGACAATTTTTTCCTAACTTGATTCCTGCCCGGGAGGCTCAGTGGATGGAGCAGCAGTGGATATACTTACCGGGATGATGATAATAATAATCAAAAACCCGTAATTTCGGGCGCTGGTTCCAAATCTGGCGATGGCGATGGGGACCCCCAGCGACGGGGACGCCCTCCATCCACGCCCCCCCTAATAAATCCCTCCCATCTCCGATTCGTCCACCTTCCTGTCCCTCCTCAATCTTTCCGCCTTCTCGTCGATTCCAATCCTCCACCACCGTTCCCCATTTGCGCCATGCTGCCGGCGCTGCTGCTCTTCTCGCGCCCGGCCACCCAAGAACACCGCTGAATACCTTGCTTGGGTTCCAATTCCCCAACCACGCGCGCGCCAGTTCGGCCCAGGTGAGCTTCCCCTTCTCAGGAATTTTTCTATTGTCAGCGAATCCTTTCGAGATATGTGTCCCCGAATTCGCCGCCCGTTTCTTCGAGAGAGAGAGAAAAAAAAAACTTCCTCCTTTTGTTCTCGTCGGGCAACGCTTCCTTCCTTCTCCCCTTCGGCTGGCTGCCTCCTCCGTTAACAATGGGGCGACGCGCGAGGCTGGCTGTTCCGCTGAAGGCCAGATGCATTGCTCTGCAGCGGGTGATTTGGGCGCGCGAGGTGCGGGATTTGGTGAGAGATACGGCGGCAATTGAATAGTTGGGATTTGGTGCTCTAATTGCCTTTGTTTATTGCGAATTCCTCTGATTAATCGCGCCAGTAAACAAAATTTCTTCCCTTCCCGTCCCGTGCGTGCACCCGCCCGCGCTTTGTTTCCCGTCCCCGGTTGCCGCCGAGGCAATTCAGCGCCCCCCCCCCTGCCCTGCCTGCCTGCCGCTTTGCTTCCTCTCTTTCTCTCTACTGTTATATAAGCGCTTGTTCGGGATGTGTTTGTTTGCCCACTGTTTCTTATCTGCAACTGTATTCCATCTTGCAGCCTCGATCCTGTTCCAACAACAGCAACGATCCATGGAGTCGTGCCAATTAGTAGCCACCTCTTGCAGCAGTAGCAGGATGGAGGCGGAGGAGGAGGCGTTCTTTGACACGCGCGAGGAGTTGCTGGTGTCGCCGGTGCTCAGCCCGTCGCCGGCATTGCCGTGGTCGGCAGGTGGCCTCGACAGTGTGCGGGAGAGGAAGGAGCGGTTCCTCAGAAGCATGGGTCTCGAGTGCGGCCCAAGCCCCAGGCAGGCGGATCCTGTGTGTGCAGTCGAGGAGGTGGAGGAAGAGGAGCTTGTGCCGGACACCGGGAGATTCTCGTCGCAGTCGGAAGAGAACGACTGCTCCATGTCCAGTTGGTCCACGGAGGAGACGACGAGCTACGGCGGCGATGGCGCGTCCGACGACAATTCCGTCAGTGGATCCAGCAAGGATGATTGCAGCAAGGTCAGCAGGAGTTCCAGTTCTTTCTCGTTTATCCGGAGGCTTATGAGTCGAAATGGTAAGCCTTCCGGTGCTCCAAGGACAGTGGAGAGGAGGAGAAGTGGATGGTTTGAGAGGCTGGGCGTGGCGGCTTGTGTTGTGGATCATGAAGGGGATGAACCTAGCACCAGCTCCTCGGACAGCGAGCAGATTCGGGGTGGAAGGTATGAGAGGATTAAGGTCCGCTCGTACCGGAAGCGGTCCAAGGAATTGTCTGCGCTGTATGAAGGCCAAGTGATCAAGGCTCACAATGGTGCCATCCTGACGATGAAGTTCAGTCCCGATGGGCAGTTTCTCGCGAGCAGTGGGGAAGATGGAGTTGTCAGGGTTTGGGGTGTTTCGCAGTCTGATGACTGTAAAATTCCAATGGATGATCCATCTTGTGTCTACCTCAAAGCGCGACGCAAGTATGGGTTGGCGCCGGTAGGTGTTGACAATGGGAAGATATGCAAAGCCAAGAGCATGAAGAAAGTTGGAGACTCTGCTTGCATTGTGATTCCAGCAATGGTTTTCCATATATCAGAGGAGCCACTGCATGAGTTCTATGGGCACTCTGGTGATGTATTGGATCTATCCTGGTCAAACAACAAGGTCAGTTCAAGAAATGTATTTTTTATCAACCTAATTGGACTGTTCATTGTTTCTCTCGTACCTTCTTATTCATGATTATTAAAAAATTGATACCTTGCAGCATCTATTGTCGGCATCAACAGATAAGACTGTCCGCTTGTGGAAAATTGGATCCGCAGACTGCATCAGTGTTTTTCCGCATAGCAACTTTGGTAGGCTTATTGATTCATATATTCTTGGCTTCAAAGCTTATGCCTTTACTTATGGGTTGAAGCTGACAGTCTGATTTCCTTGTTCTGCAGTGACCTGTGTCCAATTTAATCCGACAAACGACAATTGCTTCATCACTGGTTCCATTGACGGCAAAGTCCGTGTATGGGACATTACAAGAGGCAGTGTTGTGGACTGGGTTGATGTTAGAGACATCGTTACAGCGGTCTGTTGCCGACCTGATGGAAAGGTATGATTTTGGTGCACTACTGTAGTTATTTTGACTAATTTGTTACCTTAATAGTTCGTGAGGTTGATCTCCTTTTTTTTCTTTGGCTTCTTGCAGGGTGCAGTTGTTGGTACCATCACTGGAAATTGTCGCTTTTATGATGCATCAGGTAAATATATACTAATTGTCTAGAATATTTTAAAACGTTCTGTAATATTTTCATGTATGCAATTGCTAAGTACAACTGTTTTGCATTGATCAGACATTCTTCTGCGGTTGGAAACTCAGATTGCACTCAATGCCAAGAAATCCTCTTTTAAAAGAATCACAAGTTTTCAGGTAAACATCTACAAGAGAAGGATGATTGTTGTTGTGCTCTACTATAACTTTGTTAATCCTTTTTTTTTTTGTCGAGAATGATACTTACTATTGCTCTTCCATTTCCTTGACAGTTCTGTCCAAGCAACCCAAGTAAACTAATGGTAACGTCGGCTGATTCAAAGATCAGAATACTGGATGGAACCAATGTGATTCAGAATTACAGTGGTACGTCTCATATCCTTGCTTAAATCATTTTGCCCTATTTGATAATTACCTTCGTAGCTTTTTTTCTTAGTTTCAATGGACTCTAAACTCATAGTATTTCTAAACCATCAGGACTCCGAAGTGGTTCGTGCCAGATGTCAGCATCATTCACTCCTGATGGGCAGCATATAGTGTCTGGTAGTGAAGACTCAAACATTTATGTTTGGAACCGTGAGAACCAAGATGAATCTGTATGGAGACAAGCAAAAACCACATATTCCTCAGAGCGCTTCCAGTCCAACAATGCAGCCATTGCGGTACCATGGAATGGCATAAAACAAAGAAGCCATGTTTCTTTGGGCTCTCATATACAATTCAAATCCAACAGTTTTCCATCAAGATCCGCTGTTCCTGGTATTTTCAACCTGAACCAGGAGCTCTTCAACGAACCGTCGTGCAAAGGGGCAGCAGCAACTTGGCCAGAGGAGATGCTGCCGTCTTGCTCGATCGGTGCAAATTTGGACGAGTCGCAGTACAAGCTCCTGAGGAACTGTTCCCAGAGCACATCAAACTCCTGGGGACGAGTGATCGTAACCGCCGGGTGGGACGGCAGGATTAGGTCGTTCCAGAATTATGGCTTGCCGGTGCATCAGTGACTCTAGTTGTTCGACTGCATTTGGTGAAAGTAAGCCGGCAGCAGCATTGGCACCTCACATGGCCATGGAGAAAAGCACCCGTGCACCCCAGCTATGCTGGTCCAGTGTGTGTGGTGCTCGGTACAAGACATCACATGCCTTGGTGCTCCTGCTGAATTGTGCATGGACCAGTGCTGTACATAATCAACCCGGTGGTCCTTGGAGATCTCTACATCAGCGGTTGTTGTTCGTGGCAGGTCCTGTAGCTTGTACAACCTCTCTTTTTTTTAGAAATCTTTTAGTCTAGATCAGATTTGTTCCTCTTTCAATTGCTTCTATTGATGCCACGGGAATGTTAGCGTAAGTTGAGTGTAAATTTTCCTCCCATTTTGTATGTGTGTGGGAGCTTGGTGGAACTGTCAGATACATATATGTTCCATCCGAGTATACGAAAAATTCGTTCATTTGTCCAAAATGCAGTGTCCGGTTCTTCAAAATCTGTATTCTAATTCTGTCCAATGTGGTTAACTTGTATGCTTCTGGTTAAGCTGTTTGGTGTGGACCTTGTGCAGCTGATCAAAAAGCTTATCATAGTCCCTGTAATGGGACCTTATTAGGTGGTTGATCTCTTGATTGTTTTCCCATGTTACTTGTACGTCCCATAAATATACTGGTCCTGAATCTGTTGGGGTCGGACGGACCTGCCGAATGTGCGTCTGATCTTTCCTTGTCTCTGCATGATCCCAAAATGCTTGATTTCTTCTGCTATGCTCTGTGTTTTGTTTGTGAATATTTGCAGCGAGGTAGTAGTAGAAGCAAGTGTTATCCTCCTGCGACTTTGGAACTTGAAAATTTCGGTTGGAAGTCCTGCATTGTTGTTTTCTCTCCAGAGGGTTCTTCTGGTGCATGTGTCTCTGATGCCATTGGTGAGGACTTGTTCGGATTCAACTCACTAAACCATTTAGAACGCAACTGGATACTCATACGCTTCACTTAGCTCTGACACAGGGCGACTGATTAGTGCCTCTAACAAATTATAGAAGCTTAACGTGATTAGTTGAGCCTGTTTGTCAAACATTAGGTTACTCGGCCTGGATGATTGACCTATGGCGCCCAACGCAAGTTGCAGCTATGTCTATTGGGCGTCGTGTTGTTTTTGTTTTGTTTGTGCTACTGGTCCCTGGTAATAAGATGATGAGAAATCTAGGTCATCGCTTCCCTAACCTCTCTCTGGTTGACACGGCGGACTGCTCGGGAGTCGGGAGTACTTAGTACTCAGCACAGCGCTCCACATCCACATGGTGACCCAGTACAGTGGTTGTACATTAAGAAATGATCCGGGTAAACCAAAAACAGCCTGACCGCCATGACAACACTGCTTACAAGTCCAGCTTCTGTCAGACAGATTGGTATATTTTCTAATGCGCACTTGTGTTACCGTACACAATCTCTCTATATCCAGCGTTAGATCAGGGCAAGGTTATAAAACTAGGATAAGTCAAAAGAAGCTCGCTTAAACCTGACCACCATCGAAAAAAGTCAAATTAGTCACCTCCCGTATGCATCGGAGACACTCATGCCCTGACCATTTCAAACTGTTTTTTCTAACCTGCCCGCGCACTAGTTTCTAGCTCGTCTCGTGGAGGCCAGAAGAACACGTCGAGTGCAAGGAGGAAAAGGAGGCCACGTACGCTACTTGCAGATTCAGATTCAGATGCTGTTATGTTAAGTAGCGCCGCTCGAGGAAGAGGAGAAAGGAATTTAGTAACCACCACCAGAGCTTGGATTATGTGGTTTCACTTGCAGAGGAGTGGTGCTCTGTCCGAATCTGGACATTGTGGCGAATTATTATTGCGCTGGTTGCTGAGGTGATTTGCGTTGCACTCAACCATCTCATTTTCGCAGGTCCAGCAATATTTTAACGCCACAGTCTGTCCGGCTCCGGCGTACAGGGAGCGTCGACGTACGCCGTGACCTCACATCTCGCCATTGTCTCCGGTGACACCTGATAACTGAATAACCAGCAGTCAAATCGGCACTCCCGTACAGGTTCGTGACCAAGCGTTGAGTACCTTGTAAACAAAGACCTTGATGCATCTTGTACTCGGTTTCGTTTATTACATACTACTGCTAAATCATCATGGGTGCTAGCTGCAACACGCTGCTGCTGCTGTAGATCTGAACTGAAGCGAAGCGAAGCTGCTCTCGTGGTGCTCCCCTTAGATCAGATTCAGATCAGAGATGCCTGTACGTAGGTCGTGCCATATGGAAGTGTCATGTGCTGTAGCAGCGGTGGGCGACAAGCCGGTACAAGATTCCACCATTCGTACGTACGCCCCCGGCCCGCCACGTACGGGATACGATACGATGCCGCCTTGCCCCTTGGGGCTTTGCCCTTTGGCTCCCAGCAAGGAGGAACACGGCCGTTCGTGCGAGCGACGCCGCCCGCCCATGGATGATGGGATCTTGCCAATTTGCAGGTTGGTTGGAACCATCACCTGCACCTGCACCTGCAGACAGCTCATCTCCTCGAAATGATTCAGATGATGCCTTCGTTTGAGTTCATTCAGGTGTCACTCTCTACTACCCCGAATTAGCCCATTTTTAAGAGGCAAGTGTGTCGCCCTTCCACGTGATTAGGAGTAGGCTTACCGAACAATCTCCAGACATGCATGGTGGCGAGTGTGCAATGCATCACTGCACGCTGGTCAACTACTGAGAGTGGTTAGCGTAATTAGCTGTTTGCCCTGTTAGATTAGCTCGAGATTCGGAGCGGAGAAAACAAATCGCATGTGGGAAGTTGGAACCGAGCTCGACCAAGCGTCTTGACCATTGCAGATTCAGCTTCAACCACGCTTCACGTGCTTACTATAATGCGGTGCTTCTAGAGGCTAATTAGCCGCTGGTTTAAGCAAGATCATTTCTGCTGGTGCACACAACTTGCTTCCATCATTGGAAGGTATGGAAGTTGGAACTGACCAAGACGTGCTGTGCTGGTCAGAAGAGGATTGATATATCTGCTAGCTTAAACTCGACATCCTTGACTTAACCAAGAACCGTCGGTCACTCAAGTACTTCGGCTACTGCTCACATTCTGTGAACTAGTAGAGGAGATTGACTAGTGACTGTTGCTTGCTTGTTCTCTTTGGCATGTTGCGTCCTGCTCATGTCATCGTTTTTGCCTACTGCGGTAGAACTCCTCAACCTGTCATCAGTCAGAGCGAGTGAGCGACAGGGTGACGAATTTTATTTCTGAAAGGGCCTGCATGAATCATGATGCGAGAGAGGCTGTCAGATTCAGAATTGACGACTAGTGCTACTCCTCCTCCCTGCTGGGAGCCTTTGTGCAAGCCTGCCTGTCCCTTCTGACCACGGCCTAATCATCGTGTTAATTAGCAGCCCTCATGCACATCCACTGTGTAGGCCTGTCTGTCTTTAACAAGTATTACTCGCACGATGGCGATCTGTTTTATTATTGTATTTGCTCGCCAGCTTCGAGGGCGTCGCTCGACGTACCCCATGACCTCACTCGCTTGCAATGCAAGTTGTGCCAATGATCGCAGTTCGTTCAGACATCAGATGGAGTACTGTATAATGCAGGAGCGCCAGTCGGCAACGTGCAACTGGAGTTGGATGCATGCGTTGCTTGTATTATTGCCATGCATTATCGTTAAGCGCCGCTGCTGCATTATGGCCAGATTCATTGCTTTGCTCTTTGCTGTACATTGTGGCATCAGACGAGGACCTCTAGATTCACTACTGCAATATGCCCCAACTTTGGCAAGATTGCATTTTCTTTCTTTATCCCTCTAGATAGATAGATTCCGACAGTTTGGCGCAATGTTTGCCAAAGATGATCAAATAATATACTAGTAGTAGTTGTTCTAGATCGTGTGAGAGATATGGTGTGTGTGAGGCAAAGGTGTAGGAAGCGTGGTCCGGGTGGAATTGTCTCGGCGCTGTAGCGGCAAAAGGAAACAACGGCGGCAGCCATGGCCGGCGGAAGCTTTGGATCTGCCTCCTGTGGTCCGGCCATCTCGGATCTGGGCGGGCAGTTTCGAGCTACTGCCCGTGGCCGTGGCCCGTGGGCCCGGGGAAGGACCGTGCGAGCGAGCGGGACAGCTCATTTTGGGCGGATCGTGGAGTGCAGAAACTGGGCGCCGCGTGTGAGTCGTGTACGATGAATGGAGTGCGCCACGCGCCCGCGGGGCCTGATGCGCTGTTTGCTTTGCGCGGTGTTGCCAAATTTCATATCCCAGTTCTGCTAGTGCTTCCTCAGGATCCGTTGCTGCTCTCACAAGAGCGTGTTTGAGACCAACTCTGTCACATACAGCAAAAATGCATACCGCAATGTTTGAGTTAGGACATCTCCGCTCTCAGTGTCGGATCTTTTTAAAAGAAATGCATCCTGCTAAACTCTTTGTCGTCGAACAATCTTAGTGCATCCCTTTACTAAGCAAAAAAAAAAAAAGACACATCAATAGATGACAATGTGACAAGTATGCCAAATTAAACAAAGTTAAGAGCTCATATTATTTCCACTCTCATTTCTTCAAGGATTTGCTCAAGATCTCCGTGAAATTTCTTGCAAAGTATTTGTATGGTTTTATACCTATGCGACATGGCATTAATTGTAATTGCAGCTCATGTGCACTTTGGCGAACTCACCATATTGTTTTCTTTTTCATTGAATTGGTCAGCGATCCTCGGGCAATACCTTCCGGATGTTTGGTTGGCGTCGGTAATAGCGGCAAGGCTCACGACCTTCTAAGTTTTACATAAGCACTCGTCCTTATGGCCGTCCATTTCGGGTCGCTAGTTCCTCTCCCCACGTCTTGGTTGTCTAGTCAGTATCAACTCGTGCACCAAGACCTTCTCATCCTCTCCCCCTCCTCTACTTCATTTTGTGCGGCAGTCTCAACATCGATCTCGGAACGACCACCATTTCGGATCATTCTCACGAAGATGGTCGAACAAACAGTCTATGCAGACAAAAGACTATCTATGTAAATCCATGATCATGAATAGTTTAACACAAATACTAAGCATCAATTCCCATACCTCGTCGGCGCTCATGCCGTAGGGCATTCCGCCGAACACGTTGTTGACGTCCCCGTTGGCACAACTGACACCATCACTCGTTGTGCCAAAGAGGCATTGTTGCCGTCTGGGTGCCCATTTCGTCGTCGTACGATGTTGGCACCTGCCACATGGCTAGCGACTAGCGAGTGGAGTTAGTAGCGGTTGAGGTCGACACGAGGCCACCTTCATGGGTGTCGTCAACAATAGGGGAGAATACGACTCGGGTCGAAGGTAGAATCGTGATTGCGGCATCGTAACCCTCGGAAAAATAGGTTGGGTCTGACGGTGTCACCATAGCGCCCTATGCGGTGGTGCTTCCTTGGCTTCCACCAGCGGTGGTGCTGAGCGCGTGCACCTCGGTCGTCGTCTTCTTGGCGTCAGCACTGCGGCGCTACACCTTGCGGTCAGTCGTGAGCGTATCCCTTTGGTCAAGCTCCTTCTCCTAGGCCTTATCCGATATATCGTACGGCCTCGCACGGGACTAGCGAGCAGCACGAGAACGTGGGCCTTGTGACATCATTGGCGGCAGCGAAAGCAATGCTACGACGCCAATGTGGGTTGGTCGAGAACGGGGCAGCAACAGACATGAGAATGAAACGAGAAGAGAATTGGGTGGAGACAGTGAAAGTCAAATAGGATTTTGCGTATGTCAATGATAGGCCGGGCCCTTAGGTTGCCGCGTTTGGCCTACAAAATTGGGTCCGTTTGGCAAACTTTCCGCCATTTGGGCTATGACTGTGTTGCGTTTTTGCATCCAACACCCTAATGGCTCTATTGGATGGCTATTGAGAGTGCTGGTGGAGGTGCTTTTATGACTCAGACTACGTTTAAATCTATACCTCTTATAAAGCAAAACCCCACTAACATGCATTAAATAATTTCTATCTCAACATGCAAGCTATCCACATCATCCATTCTCTTAGCCAACCAAATGTCCATGTGCCATCCCACTCACACTCATTAAAATTAATATTTTCTTGCATGCAACATATCCATGTCATATATTCATCCATCCAATTGCCCATGTCACCAGTTTTTAATCGTCAAATACCAAAAAAAAACACGTCAATTAACTTTAGCCTTTCGACAATTGTGATCGAATCTTCCATATTTATATAAAAAACTTTAGATTTCAGGGTCTTATATGCTTTTATTTACACAATAAAATTCTTAAAGAGATTTCCGCCACAACGTGCGGCGTATATTTCTAGTTACTCCTATAAACATGTACGCTAAAATGGAACCTCATTGATTTTAACAATATTTTCTCACTTTCACTGGGTAATATAATGATATTAGACAATAGTTTTTAATACTCAACATTAGTAAAAAAATCATTCAATTTCGAAATTTAGACATAGATTTTGTTCCAAAAGTAGGAGTAATCATAAACAAGTAGCAATGAAGCATAACCAAAAGCAAGAATCAGATGCCCCATGTATCAAGCGACACCACTTCCACTACCATCAACGCAGTTGTCGTATTCTCCGTTGCCACCACTAGTAGCCGAAGCTCTACTTCCCATCATCCCGGCTCTAGTCATTCTAGATCGCAAGATATCTTCCTTTCTAATCTCCTATATGCCCATCGTCTTCATGTACATTTCATTTGGATCTATCACTAGTACAAAACCCCACATCTCAGCCGGCCCCAGGGCCTCACCTCAGCCGGTTATTCCAACCGTCTCCCGCTCGAGGTCGCTAATGTGTCGCTCCATCAGAGCCGGTTCCAGGAAACCGTCTGTGATGCAAGTAAGTCTCAGACGGCCGGGAATCATGACCGTCTCCAATAAGGAAAACATCAGAGGCGGTCAGGAATAGCAGTCGTCTGTGATGATAATCCTTTACAGACGGCTGCATTTGCTGGCCGTCGTTAGCCTGCGCAGTGTCCGGGTTTTCTCTCCGGCCCATGCGTAAGAATATTCATGCCCTCCGGGCCATTTTCCGGGTGGTCTGAGGTCTTTGGTAATGTTATATTAGCAGGAATAAATCAGGATTGCATCAACAAAACCTGAACCAATAATTGGTAATACATATAAAGCATAATCGATCAACCAACTGGCATAGCATTATATTACATATATATAATTAATAACATAACTCTCTCAAACCACAAACTAGCAGATGTAACTCAATGATCGATGAACTCCAAGCTGAGGTCATAGGTCATCCTAAAGAATGATCAAAATAGCTAGGTTGGTCAAGCTCATGTTCTAGATGATCTGGATCTCAATCATGACCTCCAAGGTGAGGTCATTGGTGTTTCTTAGAATGATCAACACAAGTTGGTCGAGCTTAAAATTCTTGCCTTCAAGAAAATTCTTCCATCGCGGCTTGCCGAAAACAATACGATTGTCAGTTTTCGTGGTGTACGTTATGGTGGTGACAACCCCTGCTGCTCCAAGTCGTAGTCCAGCATTGACTTCAGTTGGCAGGCCAGCCTCTTGTGCTATCATCCTAGGTAGTTTCTGCGTATGTAAAGAGACGACATAACTATGCATATATATGTCCCTCCCTCATATATATTTTTTCAAGAGGTAAAGAGGCAAGGATCGTACCATATCACGTCGGTTCAAATTTGTGCTCGTCAAACGAGTGACAAAAGGAACCCCAACATGGGTAGCTCTTTCGGGTAGAAGCTGAACAAGGCGGTACTTCTCATGGTTCTTCAGATCAACTCTTTGGGAAACTATGTAGCTATCCTCTTCTTCACTCTCTAAATCCTCATCAGAATGACTGTCAGTAGAATCCTCGTCAGTGTCCTCTGCGTTGTTGCCAAAGTCCATAATGACAACAGAGATCTTGGGATTTCGTCCTGTCATGGTAAAAACTAACATGTCTCCTACTCTCAGATTGTTCAGCTTGATCAACTATTCCCATCCTTTGCCGTACAAGCGAGTCTTGCTATGTCTATTTTTCACATGAATTTTGTATCTGCTCCCAAGAGCACGAAACACCAAACTTTTGCGTACTAACTCGTTGAACTCTAGCCGAGCATAGCATGGTACAATCTGTGCAACAACAACAACAAGAAACAAAGTATAGTATATATATAAGATATATAAATAGAAAATACAAGTATATTTGAACACTTAATTATTTTATTACCAACGAGTTGCGGTGGAACTCCGGCAGATAAACACTGAAGGATCCAGTGTAGTTCCTTCCTGCGCGATCATGTTTGCATACTATGCATGCCATATCTATCCTGTTAATTAATTAGTTAAAAGAAGCATGAAAATCACTAAATAGTACATATTGACACAACAAATTCGCGCGAGATAATTAGTTAAACTAGCTACTAGAACAAATTACTGAAGTAGCGAGAGAGTCAGCGGCCGATCCCCGGCCGGCGCCACGGTGCGGTTCTCGATCGAAGGCACCGAGCGGTTGCTGCAGGCGGCCGACCGGCCCACCAGTCGATCTGGACGGGATCTAAGTTAGCGGCGGAGCTATCAGATCATGGCGAGAGAGACGAGATCGAACACACCTGAGTTTGGGAGAGGGAGAGCGCGCACGACGTGGAACGGCGGCGGCGGAGTAGAGGGGCAGCGATGGGCAATGTTGAGGGGTTTGGAGGAGGGGCGGCCGGGTGAAAGAATAAACTATGCCAAAATGTCGCCTAGAGGGGGGAGGTGAATAGGCGATTACACCTTTTCAATTTAAGGCTTGATAATTGTGGAATAAAACTGTGTTTAAATTAACAAGCCAACAACCTAATTACTAGGCTCACCTATGTGCACCAACAACTTATGCTAAGCAAGGCAAGCAACAAGGTGATAGCTAGATATAGAACTTCAAGCACGAAGGCTATCACAAAGTAAATTGCATAAGTAAAAGCTCAGGTATAGAAATAACCGAGGCACGCGGAGACGAGGATGTATTCCCGAGTTCCTCCTTGTTAAGGGAGTACGTCTCGTTGGAGGGGTGTGAGCTCGCCACAAGATGCCACAAAGGCCTCACCCTATTCTCCGATGAACCGCACCCAAGGGTTTGGTTCACCTTCCACTATCGGAATCCTTCGAGGCGGAATCCGGAGCCTTTACAACTTTTGGGGCACACACCCACAACTCAATTGGGGGCTCCCAAATCTTGCCGAAGCTTCACAAGTCGAAGTCTTCACGGCACCACCACCGTCTAGGGTACACAATGCACCCAAGAGGCACAAATCTCTTGGGAACACAATGCACCCAAGAGTAACAAGCTTCTCAACGTCAATCCCACAAATCTTCGTGGAGAGCACAACCCGATGCAACTAATGCAAAAGGCAAGAACACACCAAGTGGTCAAATCCTTCTCTCGAAAATCCAACCAAAGCAACTAATGCTATGGAGGGATTTAAGAGGAAGAACAAGAGGATGAACACAAAGCAACCCCAAAATCTAGATCCCACGAGTTCCCTCACTTGGAGGAGATTTTGTTTGGTGGAGTAGTGGATCTAGATCTCCTCTCTTGTTTCCCTAAATTTGGGCAAGAATCATCGGAGGGAAGTGGAGGAATCGAGCTCTCAAAAGTGTGCAACAATGGAGGAGAGAGGAGAAAAAGAGCTCCCTGAAAAAATGGGGAAGAAACCCCTTTTATAGGGGGCTCCAAAAAGGAGCCGTTGGGGCAAAAAAACAGCAGCAGGCAACCCGGCCTGGGGCCGGCCTGCACCCCGGCCAGGCCGGCCGGGAAACACAGGCAGTGAACAAAGTAAAGAAAAAAGGCCAGCAGGCAGCGCAGGCAGCGAGCAGGCGCTGGGAGGCCGGCCTGCTCCCGGCCTTGGGCCGGTCGAGCACCCGGGTGGGCGGGCAGCAGCCCGAAGGCGTCGGCCTGCCCCTGGCCATGGCTGGCCAGGCAGTGCGCGCATGGGCCGGATGACCACCCGAGCCTCCCGGCCTGGGGCCGGCCTCGGGCCCGGCCAGGCCGGCTGGCCAGCAGTTTTTCTTTTTCTTTTTTTTTAAAATCTGTCTAATAAAAACCCGAAACCGAAAACGCGATAACTTTCACCCACGAACTCCGTTTTCGATAATCTTGGACTCGTTGGAATTGTCACAACGAGCACTATAAAAATATGCAGAGAAATATCATAGTCCAACAAAATATTATAAAAATAAATGGGGAAAGGTTAAACGCTCCTTTTCGCAAACCGAAAAAGCCGTATCTTTTGCAATTGAAGTCCGAATGACGTGAAACCAATTTTGTTGAAAAGAGGACGACAAATGCAACCTTTGAAAATGGCAAACAAGCAATGGAGATTTTGCAAAGAAATGGAAGAGAGAACTCTTCCGCACAGATGAACCAACAAAATCTCCAATACCGAAAACGCAATAGGGGACGCATATGAAAACTGTTTTCGGTGAACTTAGCCTTGTCATGACAAGCATGACAAGCACCAAGACCACACCACGATAAGAGACAAATAAGAACCAATAAAGATGATTGCATGGATGTAAAGGATTGTGCTCTCTACGACGATACGATAAAGATACTCGGTCGAGAGCCCCTCTTGATAGTACGGCTATCTATCCTATAATCCGGTCTCTCACTAAACATCATGAGACTCGTAAAATAGAAACCCTATCAAGATCATACCTTTGCCTTGCGCATTAATCCACTTGAGGGCGATGAAGACGATATTCATCTCCTCAAGACGAACCACCTTCCTCGATTGCGCTTCGGTGAAGATTCACATGTTGCTCCCCCATACACCAATATGGGAGAGGCACCTCTTCGGCATATCTTCACATGGACTAGAATGTTGATCAACACGCACTTAGCCTTGATCAACACCAACTCTTCTTCCCTTAGCCTTGTCTCCAACAAATGGAGATCAAGCAATGCTTATGGACGCACCTACAAATATAGCTCAATACAAACATTAGTCCATAGAGATTGTCATTAATTACCAAAACCACACATGGGGGCAACCATGCACTTTCAATCTCCCCCATTTTGGTAATTGATGACAATCCCTTTTAAGAGGGTTTATATATTGAATAAAGCAACCTTGCAAGACAAACAAGCAAGGATGCAAGCGCATTAAAGGCAAATGCAACAAAAGCATAAAACCCAAATTCCCTTAAACCCTCTAAACTTCTCCTCCATTGGCATCGATTGCCGAAATGGGAAGAAAATTTTAGAGAGCCAATATAATATGAGTTCCTCCATAAAGTTTGCATTTCTCAAGATATGAGTGAAATCAAATGCACATAATAATTAGAGGAAATCAAACTATATTGAGGATCCAAAGATTGCAAAAAGATGAAATCATTCTAAAGATCTCCACAAAGGAGAAAAGCAATAGAGGAGATCCAAATCGAGAGTTCTAAATAAAAATGGAGAAGCTCCCCAATGTTCATGAACTATTGAGGAGTGCACAAATATGGCATCCTTGCTCCCCCAAAATCATCTAGAACACGCAACAAGTGCAAGAGTGCATATAGCAAAAGCAAATCATAGCACTTGCACCAAAGATATGGTTGAGCCATAAGGAGATACCAATTTTCAAAGATTCACCATAAGATAGGCCCAACCGAGATAAAAGGAAGATCTTTTAAAGAAATATGTTCACAAGCTTAGGGATACCAATTGAAAATTCCAAAAGCTAGTGAGATCATTTAGCCAATAAAATTCAACATGCTCACCATGGTGAGCATGAAGTTAAAAGATCCTCAACAAATACATGAGTGTGCAAAGATACCAACTAAAAATAAGACAAGCACTCATGAGACAAATTTGGAGCCACCAAAGAATTATAGATAGAAATCAAGGTAGCTCACAAGAAATAGGATACCAACTAAAAGGTGACCTCTCTCATATGTATAGGTTTCTATGTAGACAAATCATTGACGATATACATCCATAAAGAAACTTGCACATATGAAATGGTCAAAGAGGAGGAGACCATGGTATCCAAAAGGGAAGTCATGAATATACAAAAGAGATTATTGCTTCAAAGCATAGCACAAAGCTCAAATTTATCCCATTGTATATAAATGAACTTCAAAAATATCAAAGACATCACACATATCACTAATGGAACAAGAGATAGTGAAGATGCTTTGAGATAGGCAACAAGTATCACAAAGAAATAAAACCAATTGAAGAAAAAAATTGCACTTCCATCACAAACATCACCAAGATATACCAAGTGAAGGAAATAAGCCAAAACCACAACAATTGCACATAACAACTTTCATGCCAAGAGGCAACCAACACAAGGTTGAGACTATAAAAGTATGCATGGGATAGATACTTGTTACCGAGATGAAATTGGTGATGAAGATGATGAGAGTTTGTTTGTCATCAAAGCTTGATTCCGACAATCACATGGTGAGAACACCTTCCTTATGAATGAGGCAAGCATCCAATACATCTCCATTGTACCTAAAACAAAATTCAAGCACAAAATGGTTCCCAAACTCATTGGGTCCTGTAGTAGTTAGATAAACTACAATATATAGGAAACACTCCACATAAATATGTGCATATAGATATGAAATTGAATTTCATGCACATCTTAGCCGATTTAGGATTTGGTGGAGTATCCCCTATATATTGGAACAAGAAAGACTAACATGCCATAATATATATATATACTAGTAAATATGCATGCATAGACTTACGAGAACCAAGAGAGATATAATTTGGACAAATACACCAAGTAAACCAAGAAGGGAGCACACCAAAGTGTGACACAAAAAGGTTGTCCAAATTATATTAAAATCCAAATCAACACATGATTGAGGAAAAAATCAAATCAACATATGATTGATTCCAAAACACATCAACACATGAAGTGTGATATCAATAGGAATCGAATCAAAACAACACATGATTGAAAAGACACCAATTGAAAAAAGATACCAACTAGGAGAAAAGATACCAAGAAGGGGATAATACTTGACCGGAATTAAGTAAAGTAAAATAAAGCAATAAGGTATCAAAACTCCCACAATAAATATGAATTGAAACAAATATCTATGGAGGAGATATTAAATTCCAATTAATACCAATTGAAGGTACCAAAACATAAGATAAAGAATCAAATGCCAATTGAAAGGATCAAATATTGATAGATGGGATAGTGTTCTAAATAAAAAGGAATGCTCCCCCAAGATTCATCCATTATCTTTGATATTTGCATTTGAATACAAAATACACGCATGGTTAGAATAAAATGAAACAAATGGTTTCTCAAAAATATATGGAGATGCATATTAGAGAAAAACCACACCAAGCAAACTCACACAAACAAGAGCCAAAAAAACAACCACAAAGAAAATTGGAACTTGTTCGAGTAAACATGCCACATAGGAGTGAGATAATTTACAATATCAAATCTAAGTGGCAAACCTCAAATGTTCACATTTTGTGGGATTGTAATATGCACATAGCTTATTACTCCCCCATAATGTGATGATTCATTTTATCTAGGCAAGAGGCAAATAAAACAACTAGAGAAATTAATGGACATTGTAGAATTTGAATTTCTCATGAATATGACATACCACATAGTAACTAGATAATATGAAATATCAATACTAGGTGGTGTGCCTCATGTACACACATTTTTTGGTTTGTGAAGTGCACAAAGCATATCACTCCCCCAAAATGGGATAGTCCATTAATATCTCAAAGAGCCAAATGAAATCCACACAAGATCCAATAAAGCTCAACACAAAGTTACACATACATGATACACAACTATCATACACAACCTTGAATAACAAGACAAGTAAGAAGGTAGCATATCACATACAAACACATGCTAGGAACAAAACTAACACATGCAAGGGAGCTAGCAACTTTCAATGTATATATGAATTAAATACAAGTTACCGCAAGGAGGAGCATTGGATATGAGATAGAACAATATAATCCAATTGACTTGGCTTGTGGAAATATAACCATGAAGATCCCTTAATTCTTCAAAAGTAGCCAAGTCACCAATGTCCTCCAACAACACCTATTGATCAAGTTGAAGCTTGTTGGTCCTCAACCGAGTTGGGTCCTAAGAGGTTAGTCACAATAGGTTTGGCAACCCAAATGGTACTTTTCTTGACACCACTTTGAGTTCCCACATATTTGGCAAACACATTTCCAACTCTATCCTTTCTAAGTGAATAAGCATCATCAATTAAGATGGAGTTGGATAGGTTACCGATAGTGCATGAAAAAGCAAAGTGACCCTTGCCACGGCAAAGGTAGCAACATCGACTCTTCTCTTTCTTCTTAATGGGCCCCTCAACTTGAGGAGCATTGACTTGAGTCTTCTTAGGAGGTGGCCTTTGTTCAACTTTTGGTTGAGCACGAGATTAAACAAGAGGTCGCTTCCCTAGTTGCTTCTCACTAAGAGGCTTCTTCTTCATTGGGCAATCCCGAACATGGTGCCCTTCTAGCATGCACTTGAAGCAAATGATGTTGGCCGGATTCTTGACTTGTACTTGGCCCTTCTTCTTCTTCTCAACCTTGGACTTGTTTTTGATGTTGGAGTTGAATCCAAGTCCACTCTTTTCATTAGGGGATTGTTGCACACTCAACATGTTGTTAAGTGCATTCTTCCCTTCATGACGCTTTTCCAAGTCTTTCTTCAAAGAAGTGACTTGGGCCTTGAGGTCTTTTATTTCCTCTACATGGTTAGTGGCAACAAAAGCACTAGAGGAAGTAGAAGCTTCATTGTTAGAGCAACAAGGCAATGAAAGTAATTCATCACATGGCAATATAGCATTTTTAGTTAGAATTGTGCTATTATCCACATGAGTCTCACAAGATGTTACCTTGCTAGTGATAGCCTAATGAGCTAACTTTAGACTAGCATAGGATGCTAGAAGATCATCATTAGAGCTAGAAAGCTTTTCATGACTTTCTTCCAACTTTCCATACTTGCTAGTTAGCAACTCAAGTTGAGCCCTTAGCTCAACATTCTCCTTCAAAATAGATGCTTCACAAGAAATGGAGTTAGTAGCACAAGCATCATTAACATTAGGAATAGAAGAAGAAATCTTAGCAAGCTCTTCATTTAATCTAGCATTTTCCTTTTTCATGACTTTATATTTAGCATGAGCATGGTCACGTTCTTTAATAATTTTAGCAATAATTTAATTATGAGACTCCTCAATAGATTCTAGTTTCTCCTCAAGAGAATCCCGAGTCTCTTGCTCTTCCTTAAGAGCACCTTCTAACGATGCCTTCTCCATAGCATCATCTCTTTCAATCTTACCCTTTTCTTCAAGGCTTGCTTCCAAAGCCTCAATTGTTTCCCCACGCTCAACAAGGGTGCTCATGATTTCATAGACGTTATCACAAGCATTTTATTCTTTGAAAGAGCCTTAAGAATCATTAGACCTTTATTATGAAAGAGATCATCATCATTTTTCTCATCATCTTCTTCTTCATCATTATTATCATTATTGTTATCATCACTACTAGAAGATTTAGCCATAAGGCAATGAGTGATGGATGAAGAAGAACAATTAATTTTTGAACTACTCAAGTTCACATCTTGTTGCATAGCTAATTGGGTTTCCTCTACATTATTATTCATGCAAGAGTTAGAGGGAACACAAGCATTTTTTATCATGACAACAAGATAAGGCAACCATATCATCAAGAGATTTATCTAAGCCATTTTTGGATGATATGTAAGGACTATCAACACTAGCATGTATGACATTTATAGTGCTATGTGTGTTTAGGTCCAAAGATGAGGCATTACAACAAGATAGGGATAAAAGATCATAAAAAATGAGCTCACTATCAATATTGCACAACCTATCACTACTCACCATCGCATTAGTTTGTGGCTTACCACATTTTGGTGAAGTAGACGGAGACGAGAACTCGTCACGGCCGGAGGTGGAGGGAGTACAATCATCCTCAATAGAGTTGGACACTCAATATTTATCTTGAAGCTTGGTCCACAGCTCATGAGCGTTCTAGAGAGGCATGATTGACTCAAAAACAACAACACTCACAAATTTGCAAAACTCATTAGAAGCTAGAGCATCTAAATATAAGTTTTTCTCATCCTCTAAAGTCGTAATTTCGTAATCCTTTGGAGGAGAAAAACCTATATCTAAGATACGCTCAATATTGGGGTCCAAGACCCGTAAGTGACTAAGCATATGAGTTTTCCAAACATTAAAATCTGTGCCATCGAATATAAAAGTGTGATCATGCACTAGTCCTCTAAACGACATCTTTACTCTCCAGACGGTAAAGCCAAACAAGAGAGACGAGGCTCTGATACCAATTGAAAGAACAAACTATGCCGAGATGTCGCCTAGAGGGGGGGTGAATAGGCGATTACACTTTTTCAATTTAAGGCTTGATAATTGTGGAATAAAACTATGTGTTTAAATTAACAAGCCAACAACCTAATTACTAGGATCACCTATGTGCACCAACAACTTATGCTAAGCAAGGCAAGCAACAAGGTGATAGCTAGATATAGAACTTCAAGCACGAAGGCTATCATAATGTAAATTGCATAAGTAAAAGCTCGGGTATAGAAATAACCGAGGCACGCGGAGACGATGATGTATTCCCGAGTTCCTCCTTGTTAAGGGAGTACGTCTCGTTGGAGGGGTGTGAGCTCGCCACAAGATGCCACAAAGGCCTCACCCTATTCTCCGATGAACCGCACCCAAGGGTTTGGTTCACCTTCCACTATCGGAATCCTTCGAGGCGGAATCCGGAGCCTTTACAACTTTTGGGGCACACACCCACAACTCAATTGGGGGCTCCCAAATCTTGCCGAAGCTTCATAAGTGGATGTCTTCACGGCACCACCACCGTCTAGGGTACACAATGCACCCAAGAGGCACAAAGCTCTTGGGAACACAATGCACCCAAGAGTAACAAGCTTTTCAACGTCAATCCCACGAATCTTCGTGGATAGCACAACCCGATGCAAACTAATGCAAAGGCAAGAACACACCAAGTGGTCAAATCCTTCTCTCGAAAATCCAACCAAAGCAACTAATGCTATGGAGGGATTTAAGAGGAAGAATAAGAGGATGAACACAAAGCAACCCCAAAATCTAGATCCCATGAGTTCCCCTCACTTAGAGGAGATTTTGTTTGGTGGAGTAGTGGATCTAGATCACCTCTCTTGTTTCCCTATATTTGGGCAAGAATCATCGGAGGGAAGTGGAGAAATTGAGCTCTCAAAAGTGTGCAACAATGGAGGAGAGAGGAGAAAAAGAGCTCCCTGAAAAAATGGGGAAGAAACCCCTTCTATAGGGGGCTCCAAAAAGGAGTCGTTGGTGCAAAAAAAAAGCAGCTGCAGGGGCCGGGTTGCACCCGAGCCAGGCCGGCCGGGAAACACTGGCAGCGAACGCATTAAAGAAAAAAGGCCAGCAGGCAGCGCAGGCAGCGAGCAGGCGCTGGGAGGCCGGCCTGCTCCCGGCCTTGGGCCGGTCGAGCACCCGGGTGGGCCGGGCAGCAGCCCGAAGGCGCCGGCCTGCCCCCAGCCAGGGCTGGCCAGGCAGTGCGCGCATGGGCCGGATGCCCACCCGAGCCTCCTGGCCTGGGGCCAGCCTCGGGCCCGGCCAGGCCGGCTGGCCAACATTTTTTTCTTTTTCTTTTTTTAAAATTTGTCTAATAAAAACCTGAAACCGAAAACGCGATAACTTTCACCCACGAACTCCGTTTTCGATAATCTTGGACTCGTTGGAATTGTCACAACGAGCACTAAAAAAATATGCAGAGAAATATCATAGTCCAACAAAATATTATAAAAATAAATGGGGAAAAGTTAAACGCTCCTTTTCGCAAACCGAAAAAGCCGTGTTGAAAAAATGGGGAAGAAACCCCTTCTATAGGGGGCTCCAAAAAGGAGCCGTTGGTGCAAAAAAAAAGCAGCTGCAGGGGCCGGGTTGCACCCGAGCCAGGCCGGCCGGGAAACACAGGCAGCGAACGCATTAAAGAAAAAAGGCCAGCAGGCAGCGCAGGCAGCGAGCAGGCGCTGGGAGGCCGGCCTGCTCCCGGCCTTGGGCCGGTCGAGCACCCGGGTGGGCCGGGCAGCAGCCCGAAGGCGCCGGCCTGCCCCCAGCCAGGGCTGGCCAGGCAGTGCGCGCATGGGCCGGATGCCCACCCGAGCCTCCTGGCCTGGGGCCAGCCTCGGGCCCGGCCAGGCCGGCTGGCCAACATTTTTTTCCTTTTCTTTTTTTAAAATTTGTCTAATAAAAACCTGAAACCGAAAACGCGATAACTTTCACCCACGAACTCCGTTTTCGATAATCTTGGACTCGTTGGAATTGTCACAACGAGCACTAAAAAAATATGCAGAGAAATATCATAGTCCAACAAAATATTATAAAAATAAATGGGGAAAAGTTAAACGCTCCTTTTCGCAAACCGAAAAAGCCGTATCATAGTCCGAATGACGTGAAACCAATTTTGTTGAAAAGAGGACGACAAATGCAACCTTTGAAAATGACAAACAAGCAATGGAGATTTTGCAAAGAAATGGAAGAGAGAAATCTTCCGCACGGATGAACCGACAAAATCTCCAATACCGAAAACGCAATAGGGGACGTATATGAAAACCGTTTTCGGTGAACTTAGCCTTGTCATGACAAGCACGACAAGCACCAAGACCACACCATGATAAGAGACAAATAAGAACCAATAAATATGATTGCATGGATACAAAGGATTGTGCTCTCTACGACGATACGATAAAGATACTCGGTCGAGAGCCCCTCTTGATAGTATGGCTATCTATCCTATAATCCGGTCTCTCACTAACCATCATGAGACCGGTAAAATAGAAACCCTATCAAGATCATACCTTTGCCTTGCGCATTAATCCACTTGAGGTCGATGAAGACGATCTTCATCTCATCGAGACGAACCACCTTCCTCGATTGCGCTTCGGTGAAGGTTCACATGTTGCTCCCCCATACAGCAATATGGGAGAGGCACCTCTTCGGCATATCTTCACATGGACTAGAGTGTTGATCAACATGCACTTAGCCTTGATCAACACCAACTCTTCTTTCCTTAGCCTTGTCTCCAACAAATGGAGATCAAGCAATGCTTATGGACACACCTACAAATATAGCTCAATACAAACATTAGTCCATAGAGATTGTGATTAATTACCAAAACCACACATGGGGGCAACCATGCACTTTCACCGGGGACGAGGGCAAGGGGCGCGTAGTTTGAGTGGAGGCAATGGGGAAAATCCCCCGCCCCCTCCCGGTTCCAATTTTGAGCCAATTTTTTTTGGCTTTGCCGCCAACATGCAGCCTCCGGACCGACCGTATATGTTCGGGCACTCCGGAATTTTATATAATCCTAAAAACATCAAAAGAATAAGGAAATTTGGTTCTAAGATTAAGATAAGGTGTATTTATCTTTAATAATGTTAAACTAAGTGCATCTATAGAAAATATGCACGTGGAGTGAAGAGATTATGTAAGGTAGTACAAACTTTGGAGTTTCACTGAAAGGTGTAATGATTTGGCACCGAAGTGTTGTGCTCATTACATTACAATTTCGGTGCATTTCATTCAATTGAGTAATATACTTTCCATAACTTGCTGGTACCATATAATTAATGAGCACATAACATTATTTGTGATAAGTTCACTATAAAATTCAAAAAATATATTTGAAATACATACATATACCGTGTTAGTGAAATTCGGAGCCTGACCGGACCATCCGGATATTTAGTGAAAATCATATTTGATCGATCACGCTGGGGATTCTGTTATTATGAGGTCTGTGTATGATCCAGGCATAGCAGCTAGCTAGCGGCGTGCAGATTTGGGCTAGCTATAGCTCTGTATCATATGCCGGCCGCCTACGCAAGCTAGCTAGCGGCGTGCAGATTTGGGCTATAGCTATAGCTCTGTATTGTATACCGGCCTGCGCGTATGCATCGTGCATGCATGTACACGGCGCGCGCAGGTGGGTCGAGGGCGGTGGACTGGCGTGACCAATGGATCAATCGAGGTGCGCGTGAAGAGACCAATGGATCTATCGAGATGCCCGTGCTAGCGTGCTGGCGGGCGTGCATACATGCGCGCCATGGCGTGCACGCGGTCTGCGGCCGCGCGGCCTGTTTGCATGCCATGCGCGTCAGGCTCGATCAGTGCGCACGCTGTGTCAGGTAGTAATGGCACGCCGCGGCGCCGCTGCGCGTACACACGTCTCCATCCCCCGCGCACCGCTATAAATTTCGATCCCCGCCGCGCTCTCTCCCATCCTCTTCTCCAGCCCCCGCGCGCCTCTTCGCTTCTTCTAATCTCCAGCTCGATCATGATCTACTAGCTAGCGCTGCGCCATGGCCTAGACCGCCATCGAGGTTGTCGGCGAGACTCCTCTGCAGGCCGCGCACCCGGTGGAGTACCTCGGCCCCGCTGCCTATGACCGCAACAACGTGCTCCAGTTCTTCGCCATTGGTGGATACGTCACCCCTTGGCGCGCCACGCACATCGTCATGAGTTCGATATACAAAGATCACCGCATATTCAAGGTCGAACCTGGCGCGGATGGCAGCAGGATCTACGTCAAGTTTTGGGATGCAGCCAAGGCGGCGGAGATGCACGTCGACGTCTTCTGAGTGAGGGACACGCTCGTCTGCTGCGTCCAGGTGAACCCGGAGCTTCTCAATGACCCAAGGCTCCCACCGGGTCTGTCCGTGTCCTCCATCGCGGCGCCTAGCTAGCTAGATCGCTCTCCCCGCGGCCTCTATTTTTTGTTTTGTTTTCTGTCGATGTGTGTTGTCCGGATGGTCTGTGTTTGTGCAATGTCGTCGTACTGCATGTGATCGAACTAGTAGTCGTGTAATCAATAAAATGAAGTATGTTTTCAATCTCCGTGATCTATTATTGTCCAATTCGTTTCAGATATCTCACATATGGGTGACAAAACTTCAATCTCAATGTTTTTAGATCCAATATCTATACTTCTTATAAATAAAAAAACCCCACTATTAGTGGGATTAATATTTTTCAATCTCCACATGCATGCATCCACAACTCTTGCTCTTTTAGCCAATCAATTGTCCATGTCACCCCACTACATATATATACTTCTAGGACACTACATATATATATATACATAGTATGTATTTTAAAAGACGAGACAAGTATCGCAAACAAAGGCATGGCCTAGTGGTGGGGAGGGGCTGATGCCTTCTCACAGACCCAAGTTCGAGTCCTTGTACTCGCATTTGTGGTCATATTGCACCTTGTGGCTTATGTGGCATGTTTAAGTACGACATGATGGGAGCGTACATTGAGATCTCTCAATGTACGGTCACATCCATGTTATACATACTCATACCAAATAAGTTTTTTTTCCGTTTAATTTGGATGCAATTTCATATTTTAAAAATTCTAATCCTTACATTTTTTGGATTGTTGATACAAATTTGTAATTTTAAGAGTTATGTTAAGTCAATGATTATGGACCAATCCATTTTATTTGGAAGCCAAAAAATCATTGGGCCATATAATATATATTTTGAAGCCAAAAAACAATGATTATGGACAAATAATGTAATGAAATTGTTGGAAAAAATACTATTTTGTTGAAGCCAAGAAAAATCAATGATTATCGAAAAAACTATTTAATCAGAAGCCAAAAAACATTGAATGTGGAATAATCAAATGGATGCGACAAAATCAATGGGCCATATAATTTATTTTAAGCCAAAAACAATGATTATGGACAAATAATGTTGGAATTGGAAAAATACTTTTTTGTTGAAGCCAAAAAAGAATCAATGATTATTGAAAAAATATTTAATTAGAAGCCAAAAACAATGATTGTGGAGAATGGAATTGGGAAAGACGATTTATTTTGAAGCAAAAAAAATTATTGATTGTGGAGAAATAATCTAATGGATCCGACAAGTCACTGAGTTATCTCAGTGAGTTGTCCCACGCATTAATTTATTTAGCCACAATCAACTTTTTTTTGTATGCAACACCTAAATTGCGAGGGCGGGCACTCGAACTTGGGTGGGCAGGAAAGGCATCAACATCTCCTTGCCACTAGGCTTGGCCTAAGTCTACGACATTACAGAGACATCGCAGAATATAAACCGTTTCCGAAAGTTTGATTCCTGAGTCGGACGATAGTACCAGGCGACTGAGATGGTGTAGAGGCGGATGCATAAGTGGACCGTCTCAGATGACCAGAGTTTCCTAGATGGTTGGTAATAATGGCCGACTCTAGCTTTATTAGAGACGGCCGTGAAATATCGGCCGGCTGAGGGGTTTCATCATAAACGGCTCAAATTCGGTTTGACTGAACCGGCTCTAGGTCCTGTCTCCTATTTGAGGTTTTGTACTAGTGTATTACCATGACCTTGTTCTACCTCTACTATGTTTTTCTATTAGCCTTTGTTGGCAAGCTGTTGTAAGTTTTCCATGAAGTGTTTAGTGCTCTATCTGCCAAATTGAAAGAGGCCCGAACAGGATTTCGCTAGCAAACTCACCCCTGACACCGGCCAGACCACCGGATCCTCGTCCACCATCTTCTGCCACACACACCGTGGGGCTTATTGTCCCAATGGCATGTATGACCAGATCTGGGGATGCAGGCCGAAGCAGCCCAATGAAGGTCGACCGCCATCGGGAAGCCACAACCGTGCGCGGCCGAAGCCACAACAGAGCCATACCGACCAATAACTCTGGCACATCGCTGGGATAGTCCAACAGAGGAGGAGGAGAACACAACGCCACACCGCCAGCGTCGGACCGCGCATTCGTTGAAACGTGGACACGCGAGACTCCAACGCACCCGCGTTCTATAGACGCAATGGTGGAAGGCCCCGCCGCCGCCATCATCCCCTGTCGGGGCTTTGCCCAGGGCCGCTCGACGGCTGGCTGTTTGCCTGTGAACGTTGTGAGCGAGTGTGACACGATTAGCAAATAGCCTTAGGTCTTGTTTGGCTCCCATCATTTGAAGCCGGAATCATGAAATTTATTTATGATTGGCTGTTATGGAATTGGGCATGTCATTTGATTTGAAATTCCTGTAAATGCCTATTGTATGTTATGTCAATTTTTATTTCTAACCCTATCAATTTACTTTCCAAATGAAATGAAATGATGGCACCTTTTCGTTTCTGCTAAATAAAATAAAATTATAGGCGCTAAACGAGCCCTTAAATTCAGAAGAGAAAAAAGAATGCCAGCTAGAATATCGGAACCGGGACGTGCAAGCGCCAGGCAGGAACAAGCATCTGGACCATGACAGATTCATTTCGATCACGCTTCACGTGCTAGTATTGCAATGCAGTGTTTCTAGAGGCATTGGCATTGGCCGTCGAATTAGCCGCTGGTTTAAGCAAATCATTTCCGGTGGTGCACACAACTTCCTCCTATCATTGGAAGGTTTGGAACTGACCAAGACGTGCTAGTCAACAGAGGCTAGCTGAAACACGACATCCTTGACTAACCAAGAAGCAACAGTTAGTCAAGTACACGTCCGTCCATCTAGTCAAGTCTAGTACTCTGATTCTGCGAACTACAGGAGACTGACGGGTCACTGTTGCTTGTTCCCTTGCGCGTTGCATCCTGCTCTTGTCATCGTTTTGCCTACTGAGGGCTCATTTGGTTGCGGGGGGAGAAATACCCAGGGAAAATAATCCCTACCGGGAATCTGAGGAATCATGTGTAAAACTCCGGGATTCTGTTCCCGACCTCCGGACTAGGGGAAAATACACCCCGGGAAAAGGCCGGAATCCCCCCGGGATTCCAGTTACCAAATGAGCCCAAGTGGTAGAATTTCCCGAGCAGTGAGTCAGAGCGAGAAAGTGACGAAATTCTCTGAAAGGCATGACGATGCGAGGCTGTCAGATTCAGAAATGACTAGCTGCAAGAAACTGCAGACAAGCACTCAGGCACATCTCTGCTGGTGCCTTTGTGCAAGCATGTTCCTCCCTTTTTCTAGCCTGTCCCTTCTCACAACGGCCTAATGATTGTGTTAATTAGCCCTCCTGCATAATTCGATAGGCCTGTCTTTAACAACACACTGACACGATCGCGATCTGCGTTATTGTATTGCTCGTCGAGTCGACTTCGAGGCTCTACGCACCCGGTGACCTCACTCGCATATATGCAAGTTGCAGGTGATCACGATTACTTTCAGAGGCATAATGCAGAAGCTCCCCACCATGTGCAACTAGAGTTAGATGCGTTGCATCGTTGTTAGTATATCGGCATTAATCGTTAAGCAGAGGTACATTAACAATGGCCAGATGCATCGTCGAGCTTTCTGTGCTGTACATACAGATGTGGCGTCAGAAAGTGGAGACCACGGCCCTCTAGATTCACTGCGATGCTCCAGCTTTGGGAAGCCACCGTTTGTTTATCCCACTACAGATTCTCGCTGTTTTGCCCACACGAACCTTTGCCCAAAAGGAAAGATAGCAAAAATTACACTCGTTCTAGATTCCGTGAGAGATATGGTCTGCGACTGCGAGTGAAAGGTGCGACGAGTTGGGAAATGGTCTCGGCGCTGTAGCGGATAGAGGAGACAACCGCGGTACGGTCTGGGGGGAATGGTCATGGGCGAAGGCCCGAAGCGTCGGATCTGCCGGACGCTTGTGGAGTTGTGGTCCAGTCACGCGGGCAGAACCTCAGATCTGATCAGGGGCGCGCAGTTTCGAGTTTGTGCCCATGGGCCTCGCCCCGTCCCTGTCCGGGACCGTACGAGCTCACATGGGGGGCCAATTCCTATGCTCCGC
This sequence comes from Puccinellia tenuiflora, assembly GCA_012064385.1. NCBI lineage: Eukaryota > Viridiplantae > Streptophyta > Magnoliopsida > Poales > Poaceae > Puccinellia > Puccinellia tenuiflora. The sequence continues at coordinate 226,035 of QRDG01000079.1, read as the reverse complement.
GTACCCCCCTTGCGCTAGTGGGCTGGCCCATTAAGAGCGACTTCGTTTTTTTCCTGTTTCTTTCTCTTTTTTTTTTGTTTTTTTGTCCTATTTTTTTGTTCTATTTCTATTTTACGTATTTTATTTTATGTTTAATATTTTTGGTTTCTTTTTATGTTTTTCATTTTCTTTTTCCTGTTTTTTTTTCTTTTTTCGTTTTTCTTCTTTGCCTTTCTCTTTTTTCGTTTTTTCTTATTTCTGTTTTATTTTTCCGCCTTCTGTCTTTTTTACTTTTATATTAAATAAATTTTTATGTTGTGGAAAAACTGAGTAGTTTTATTTATTTTAAATAAAAAAATGTTCTAACAGAAATTCAATAACATAAAAATATTTATATTTTGATAATTCGTTCAATGAGATAAATGTTTTTATGAAAAATCGTTCAAACAACATAAAGTTCATATTTTGAAAAACCGTTAAAACAACATATTTTGTTCATATTTAAAAATCATCAAATAACATAAATGTTTTATCGAACATTCGTTCAAATAAGATATTTCGTTCATGTTTTGCAAATCGTTCAAATAAGATAAATGATTTATTGAAAATTCGTTCAAATAACATAAAAGTTCATGTTTTGAAAATCGTTCAAATAAGATGTTTTATTAAAAAATCATTCAAATAACATAAAAATTCATATTTGAGAATTCTTTCAAATAACATAATTGTTCATGTTTTGAAAATCATTCAAATAAGATAAATGTTTTCTTGAAAATTCGTTCAAATAACATAATTGTTCATGTTTTGAAAATCGTTGAAATAAGATAAATATTTTATTGAAAATTTGTTCAAATAACAAAAAAGCATGTTTAAAAATCGGTCAAATAAAATAAATATATTATATATTTTTTAAAATATAAAAATATATTTTAATTACAATATTTTTTGTTCTTTTTTCCATAAAGATAAACACATTGTCTCTGTTAGTATAAAAACAGAATTGAAAATAAAAACAGAAAATAAAACGGAAAATAAAAAAGAAGAAATAAACCGTACCTGTGCAGTTGGGCCGGCCTATTTTGCGCGCATATAGGTGCACGGAGCGGCGTAGTCTCCGCGCAACGCGTATAATAGGAGCTCCCCACCTGGGACGAATTGGGTAAATATTCTTGCAGGTTAACATGGGAGCGATTCCGCTCCGCCCCCGAGGAATATGGGCCGGCCCAGTCAAGCTTCTTTCTGTTTTTTTTCTATTTTCTTTTTTTCTTCTCTATTTTTAAATTTTCTGTTATATTTTTGTTTTTATATAATAGTAAATGCAAACTCACGTTGTGGAAAAATGTTTATGGTCGAAAAAAAATCATGAAGGTCGAAAACAAGATTCAAAAATATTGATGGTTTAAAGAAATGTTCATGGTGTTCGAAAAACTGTTCATGGAGTTTAAAAAAATACTTTTCATGGGATTCAAAAAAGTTAATCGATTTGGAAAATGTTCATGATGTTCTAACAAAATTCATGGGTTAAAAAATACTTTCATGTGATTTAGAAAAATAATTTAACGGGTGATTCAAAAAAATGTTTCCCAGTTAAAAAAATCACCTGATTCAGAGAACGTTCACGGGTGTGAAAAATTCTCACGGTATTGGCATGTGTGAATATTTTATTACGCGACACAAAATATTATTTTTTCTATTATTAAAGTTATATATAATAAATAGAAACGTAATATAATTATTTGATTTATTAAAAAAATACTCCTATTGGGCTGTTTTTGGTGAGAGCCCATGAAGCTCTTGTAGGCAGCGCTCCCCTAGTCCATGCTTAAAGTGGCAAATAGGGAGCTCCAGGCGGAGGGTTTCCCTGCGCGCACGAGTACTCGAAAACTCGAATTGAATCGTTTAGAAGTGGGACACTAACAAGCCAAGCCAAGTCAGAGTGTTAGCTGGTGTAAGTCAGAATGATAATATACCAGCCCATTCATTTGTGCAACCGGTGCAAGTCAGTGTATTAGCTTGTATTTCTGCATCTAACCTTTGTTTTCACAATTTAAAGTAGTCTCCACATAACATCGGTAATTGCATGCCCTTGATTTTTCCATGCACCTGTAAATGCTATGAAAATCAATGTTTTGGCCTTATGTGTCTTCATTTTTTTTCATAATACTGATAATAGTAAGGCTAAAATCATCGTAATAAAACTACAAACCAAATTATGTTTTCAATGTATTAAATTCAATTGTGTGGTATTTTTGTGTATTGCACGTGCACAACTACTAGTAGCTAGAAAGCCTACTCTCCTTATAATTTTCGTTAAAAAATTTCATGTTTATAGGAAAGAGGTCAAAACTCGCGGGAGCCATGCACATGCACTATCCAAGTTTAGCATCACCATATATTGTCCAGCCATATCCCAGTTTAGCATCTCCCTACCCACACCTATCTATATCCTTTATGGCCCTTAATTAAGGAACTAAAACTCTGGTGATCGCTTTGGCGAATCAAACTGAACCGTCATGGCTCCGATGAACGCCTACTTCGGCGCCGCGGTGCTGTCAGTCCTTTTCCTGGCGTCGTCATCGGCGGCCTTCAACATCACCAGGATCCTCGGCGAGTTCTCCGACTTCTCCACCCTCAACAGCCTTTTTTCCCAGACGAAGCTCGCGGACGAGATCAACCGCCGGCAGACGATCACCGTGCTGGCAGTCGACAATGGCGCGATGGGCGCCATCTCGTCCCTCCCATCCGACATCCAGCGGAAGGTGCTCGCGGTGCACGTCGTCCTGGACTACTACGACACCGACAAGCTCGGGGGCATAAAGAACCACTCCGCCATGCTCACGACGATGTTCCAGTCCACAGGGCAGGCCACCAACAGGATGGGTTTCATCAACTACACCAAGCGCGCCGACGGCGTCATGATGTTCGGCTCCGCCGAGCCCGGCGCCTCGTTGACGTCCCAGATGGTGAAATCCGTGGTCTCAAGGCCCTACAACATCTCCGTGCTGCAGATCAGCTCCGCCATCGTGCCGCCCAGCATCGGCTCCACAGACGGCAGCAAAGCTCACGCTCCGGCTCCGCAAAACGCCCATGCCAAGGCTCCCGCACCGGCACCCGCGCCGTCAACGAGCAAGAAGCCAAAGCCGGATAGCGCCCCTGCCCCGGCTCCGGCCCCGTCCGACGATTCTAGCACTGACGGACCTGCTGGTGCTCCTGGCCCGGCGGCAGACTCGCCCGACGCGGACGGCCCGACGGCAGATTCGCCCGACGCTGACGGTCCGGGGGCAGATTCTCCCAATGCAGATGGCCCGGGAGCCGCTGATGCACCAGCACATGACAAGAGCAGCGACGATGCCGCGGCCGCCGCGGGCAGGGTGGTTGCCCATGCTGGTCTTGGTGTCATGGCGCTTGTGATCATGGTTGTTTCGCTCTGATTTACGCTGGATCGATGGAGGGCATGAGAAATTGGAAGGGAATGATGTGATCGTTAATGGATCATCAGGGCATCACAACTGACAGAGGAAGATAAGAGATGGTGGGCATGGATCAGCGGCCCATGGCTGCATCACCTCGCACGGAGAATGGCGTCCACGAACCTAGACTAGATATGTAGTCATGTAGGGTAGCAAAGTTCCTTATCTCACAGAGTTTCAATGGTAACCCGATTGGGATACATCTGAGGACGGATTTGACCGATAACCATATGCTCTAGATAGCTAACTATGTATCTAATCGGTTCTGACCAGGACAGCCTGACTTGGCCGATTTCGTCTGAAAAAACAATGACATTTAATCACAGAGATCGTCCGATTTGGACTTCCGATCGTCTTGCGGTTAGGAGGTGGCCGCAAAGCCCGTTTTGTCAGCTCAAGAGAAGCCAGGGGGAAACGACCAGACACGGCCTTTTCGAATGCCGGTTCTCTCGTCGTATTTCGCAAACAGCGGCTTCTTGGCTTTCTTGCCCCTCTTTGGTTTAGGATTTGGACACGGGTTGTCTATCAGTTCTCGGTTATTGGCACGCCATTGTCAAGACCCCGACTACCTGTCCCAAGGGTTTAAAGTCGGATGTCGTTCTGCTGACCTAGGAGATTTGGAAGGAAATAAACGCTCACGTCTCAGCAATATATCATCGATGTCATCGGTCGTATTCCAAAAGATGAAGGATGAAGGGGGAAATTGGATTCTCGCGGAAGATAAGCATTTAGGAGAGATTGTTTCTTAGAGCGCTTTCACGTGAACCTTTTTATTTTAGCCTAGGTCATTCATGTTTGCTTCTCCTATATCAATATAAAAGAAAAAACTTTTGTCTCGTTTCGAAAAACAAATAAGATGGTACTATTCATATCAACGTAAACTCTGTGTGACGGCATGTAATTTGTGAATGATAAACTCTAGCCTGACCTAACTCTTATCAAAGTAATTAAACAACACTTGGTGGTGGTTTGTAGCTGATAAGAATCAGTACAACCATTAGATAGGATCGACCTGGTGAATGCACGTCACTACAACTGGGAGTTAACACATTATCAGAATTCAGAATCGCTATCTCCGCCGAGTGTTTTTAACGAGTACATTTTGTCAGAAACTTGAGAAAGCCATTGTCCTAATTAAACCGAGTGTCAGAAAAAACACTCAGCAACGTAGAAATACTTGGTATAGCCGCTGATTTACTAAGTGTTCCTCTTGTGAAGCTCGATAAAAGAGCCTTGCCACATGTCCCTACTAGCTCACCACGGTTGACAACACAAAGCTCTTTGTTGAGTTATAATAAATTCACATGTCATCATCATAGTTCCCATAAGCACCATTGTTCAGAAACATTCTTGGTCAACACATGGCTCCCAAGATTTTTTTTAAACATTTATTTGAGTAGGGGATATATCAATGCATGAAAACTAATATACATAAGTAGACCATGAGTATACACACGATTAGTGTCACATAGCAACTAAAGTTAACTAGGATTAAGATAATAAAGTAGTACCATCATCCACCATAGCGTATAAATTTGCTTGATCAATACTAAGCATCAAATCAATTTTTAGAAAGTAACATGCAACTTGTAATTTACTTGAATGGTTAAAGTGGGTGCTTTCCTAGCTCGGCGAATCCTCGTTTACAACCCCGTGTACAAAATCGCCTAACACTCACAAATAAATCAACATAAACAATAATTCATGAAATGTTATTGTTGGAGGAAAGTGATGTAATATGTAAATATTAGAGGGGTGTATATGAAAAGGGTAGAGTAGTAGTAGAAGAGAGGGGGAGGAGAGAACCAGGAGGAGTGTTCTAGTTAGTTGGTCCTCTGTCGAGAGAGTTCCGTGTGTGTGCTAAACAAGAGCTGTACCAAGTGAATGAATAGTGAGTGATTTTGGGCTAATCCCCTAAAACTGATTGTTGATTTCAACATGGTATCAGAGCGGGCTAATCTGCAGTGAATCCCTGTGCTAGTTGGTCTGCTCTTCTTCTGCATCGCCAAGCTGCGCCGCCTGTGTGCGTGCCGCTGTTGATTCTGCCTTTGAGCTGTGTCGTCATCTGGAGCAGGGGAAGTGGGGATATTCTCAGACTCAGGTACGAATCTGTTCAGATCTGAAAGGGCTGTGGTGATTGAGACTTTTTTGGTTTGCATCTCTGAAGCAATTTGGGATAGGAGTTGGATCTGCTGTGATTGTTGAGTGTGTGTGAAGCTGTGGCAGTTTCTTTCAACTGAATCATGGCAGAACCCAGCAAAGACTCCAGTGTGGAGAAGCTCTGTGAGAGTATGCAGCGCATGCTTTCACAGTTGATGGAGCAGTCACAGGGCAAGGCCAGTACTAGTTTTGAGACTCTGAAAGCACTAGAATCGAATCCAGTCAAGCTAACCGGTCCGGGAGATTTCTTTAGCTGGTCTAGAAATGCCATGTTGATCTTAGAGTCACATGGTTTGCAAAGGTTTGTGAAGGAGGATGAGAAGAAACCAGGAGATATTCCTCCGGAGCAATGGGAACAAAACAATAAGCGTGTCATGGTGTGGCTGCTGGGATCAATGGAGAGATCTGTCAGGGAACAAGTGGAGAACTTTCAGACAGCAGCAGAGGTGTGGACAAACATTGAGCAGCAGTTCTCAGGAAGGTCAAATAAAATGCAGGTCTGCCGAATACTGTATGAAATGAGACATGTGAAGCAAGAGCAGAAGACTGTAACTGAATATGCAGGAGAGATTAAGAAGCTTTTTCGGGACCTAGAGTTTTTTAGACCCTTCAAAGCTCATGATCCGAGAGACATCCCTCTTCTCCGAGAATGGTTTGAGCCACTTCTCATCCAGGCATTTCTTGAAGGCCTGAATCCAGAATTCCATCTGCGCTCGCAATTGATCCTAGCAACACCAGAATGGACCACACTGGATCAAACAATTGCTAGTATTCTAGAGGAGGAAACTAGACTGTCCAACCTGACTGCAGTTCCTAATATAACAGATACAAGGGCTGCCATGTCCTCTCTCACTCAGATGCATTCATCTGCAATCAGAGAAAGTGATCAAGCAAACATTATGAAGCCTGATTTCAGAAGGAAGACTAAAGTCAGATGTGACCATTGTGGGAAACTGGGACACTTGAAGAGAGATTGCTTTGACTTAGTGGGTTATCCACCAGGTTGGCAAAGAAGGCAGCCAAACCGTGCTATGAATGAAAATAATTATGAGAAGTACAAAGAGCGTGGCCATTTGACTGTAGCTCCAAAGGAACCACCTACTGTTGTTGCTGCCCATGCATTGGAGGAGTTCAAGGCTAAACTCATGTCAACTGAAGAGGTCCCTGAGGCTACGTCAAGTGCAAATATATCCCAAGGTGTGAATGATTCATTGACCTCCTGGATTATTGATTCTGGAGCCACAAACCACATGACAGGCTCATCTAAATCTTTTTCATCATATGCTCCACGCTCTGGAAAGGATAGAGTGCGCATAGCTGATGGGTCCTCAGCCCCAATAATGGGATGTGGAAACATTAGTTGTACTCCATCTCTGTCCTTGAGTCAAGTCTTTCATGTTCCTAATTTTCCAGTGGACCTTTTGTCAGTTAGTTCAATTACAAAGTCACTTAACTGCGGGGTATGGTTTGATCCCTACTCATGTATTTTTCAGGAGCTGGAGTCAGGAAGAATTCTTGGGATTGGGACTGAACGTGACGGTCTCTACTACCTCAACAATGCCACAAATCCATGTGCTCTCAGTATAAAATGCACCTCTTCTACTAATGAGTTCTTGTTACTTCATTACAGACTAGGCCACCTTTCATTTCAGTCCCTAGGTCGCATGTTCCCTGAACAATTTAGAGGTTGTTGTAAGGAGAAGCTTGTTTGTGATGTGTGTGAGCTAGCTAAACACACACGAGCAAACTATCCTACTAGTGGCCATAGAAGTAAGGTACCTTTTGATGTGGTGCACTCAGATGTATGGGGCCCTTCTGCTGTAATATCTCTGTTAGGAGAGCGATATTATGTGACCTTCATAGATGGTTTCAGTAGGTGCACTTGGTTGTACCTTCTTAAACATAAGTCTGATGTTATGTCTGCCTTTAATGATTTTTATAATATGGTGCGTAACCAATTTGGTGTTAGTGTGAAGGTACTCCGTACAGATAATGGCACTGAGTATGTTAATAAGGAATTCAGCACCTTCTTGTCATCTCATGGTATTATTCACCAAACTACATGTGTAAATACTGCTGAACAGAATGGAGTTGCGGAAAGGAAAAATAGGCACTTGTTGGAGGTTGCAAGATCCCTTATGTTCATGATGAACGTGCCAAAATTCCTATGGGGTGAAGCTGTAAAAACCGCAGCTTATCTAATAAACCGCATGCCTTCAAGGGTTCTGGAGTATAAAACTCCTCTTGAATGTTTGCATGGTACTAATTCCTTCATTGTGCCACCCAAAATATTTGGGTGTACGTGTTTTGTTCATGATTATAGGAGTTCAGCAGGAAAACTTGATCCAAGGGCCATCAAGTGTATCTTTGTGGGTTATGCCCCCAATAAGAAGGGCTATCGATGTTGGTGCCCTACCGAGAAGAAATTCTTTGTGAGTATGGATGTCACTTTCCATGAAAAGGAACCATTCTATTCTGTGAAACCTAATGATGAATATACAGGTGGCAAGGGGGAGAATTTCAGCAATGGGCATAATCCAGAAGGATCGGTGCTTGTGCCAATGATGGATATCATACAGTCAGGAAATGAAACTGAGGGGGAGAATAAAGGCAATGGAACTGAGGAGGCTGATGATACAGCGACCCATGAGGTATGCAGTAATTCTCCAAGTCAATCAATTTCTGGAACTGATATGTCACCATCTATAAATGCTGGAATACCACTTGATGAATCTATACCCAACAGAGTTAATGAGGACATTGCTGATCCGTCTCCAGCACTGGAAGAAACTATCTCACAGGAAGCAGGAGGTACTGAAATACCTACATCATCCTCTAATATCCCAGTAAGAGAAGAATCGATTGCTTTGCGTAGACCAAAGAGAAATGTAGGCATACCTGCACGACTCAAGGATTGTGTAGGATATGAACATGATATTGCAAAATTTGTCTCTTATGAAAGATGTAGCCCCTCATTTCGAAATTTTATTGCTTCCTTAGACTCTACAATTGTACCCACAGATTGGAAGGATGCAGTGAATGATCCTAAGTGGAAGGCTGCTATGCTGGAGGAAATGGAAGCACTAGAGAAAAACAACACTTGGAAGCTCGTGGAATGGCCAAAAGATAAGGAACCTGTTGGGTGCAAATGGGTGTATACTATTAAATATAATCCAGAAGGTAAGGTTGATAGGTACAAAGCTCGTTTAGTAGCTAAGGGGTATACACAAAAATATGGAGTAGACTACGAGGAAACATTTGCACCAGTAGCTAAAATGAATACAATAAGGATGTTAATATCTTGTGCAGCTAACCTTGGGTGGGAATTGCATCAACTGGATGTTAAAAATGCATTCTTGCATGGGAACCTTCAAGAAGAAATCTACATGCACATTCCACCTGGATTCAACACTGCACAAACTGAAGGCAAGGTCTTGAGACTTTACAGGTCTTTATATGGTTTGAAACAATCCCCCCGTGCATGGTTTGATCGGTTCAGGAAGGTGGTGATACAGCTAGGCTACAACCAGAGTAATGGTGATCATACACTGTTTTATAAAAGGAATGCAGGCAAGCTGACCATACTGATCGTGTATGTAGATGACATTGTTATTACAGGAGATGATGATATGGGAATATATAATCTGAAGAAGCGGCTGACAAAAGAATTTGAAGTCAAGGATCTAGGGCAACTAAGATATTTTCTTGGAATTGAAGTCTCCCGAAGCGCAAAAGGTATTTACTTATCTCAAAGAAAATATGTCCTAGATTTATTAGCAGAGACTGGTATGCTAGGCTGTCGCCCAGCATCAACTCCAATAGAACAAAATCATAAACTTTCTAGTGATATAGGGAAAGCAGTAAACCGAGAGCAATATCAAAGACTAGTTGGTCGGTTGATCTATCTTTCACACACACGCCCAGATATTGCCTTTGCTGTCAGTGTGGTTAGTCGGTTTATGCATGACCCCAAGAGTAGCCACATGGACGCAGTGATGAGAATTATACGTTATCTCAAGAGTTGTCCAGGTCGTGGACTGCTATATAAATCTCATGGCCATTTACAAGTTGAGTGCTATACCGATGCTGATTGGGCAGGTTCACTTGATGATAGAAGGTCCACATCTGGGTACTGCACATTTGTGGGAGGAAATTTAGCCACTTGGCGTAGTAAAAAACAAAGTGTTGTTGCACGGTCATCTGCGGAAGCAGAATTCAGATCCATGGCTCATGGGATATGTGAAGTGCTATGGCTGAAGATCATATTAGAAGAACTGGGTTTGTTCCAACAAAAACCGATGATGCTCTATTGTGATAACAAGGCTGCACTAAATATTGCCCATAATCCAGTCCAACATAGTCGGACAAAGCACATTGAAATTGATCGACATTTTATTAAAGAGAAGCTAGAGCGGAGAATTGTCTGCATGCCATATGTGAGCTCGTCAAATCAAATAGCAGATATTCTAACCAAAGGTCTTCCTGAAAAAGTCTTTTCTAAACTATGTTGCAAGATGGGTCTATACGATGTTTTTGCCCCATCTTGAGGGGGAGTGTTGGAGGAAAGTGATGTAATATGTAAATATTAGAGGGGTGTATATGAAAAGGGTAGAGTAGTAGTAGAAGAGAGGGGGAGGAGAGAACCAGGAGGAGTGTTCTAGTTAGTTGGTCCTCTGTCGAGAGAGTTCCGTGTGTGTGCTAAACAAGAGCTGTACCAAGTGAATGAATAGTGAGTGATTTTGGGCTAATCCCCTAAAACTGATTGTTGATTTCAACAGTTATTTACTTGTCCAAACTTTATGAGACTAGTGGCACGGGAAATATAATTTAATTTATAGGGGTTATTCACATAGATAAAAGAGTCATGTCATTTGAGTTTATAGATTAAAAATTATAGGGGTTTCAAGTTGTATGTTTTAGCCATAGTGTGCTCATCGGGTGTTATGGTAATAGGCATAACACTGTTCCTCATGGTACTATGCCGACACGACCGGATTTGGGTTATTCCATGCTGGCACATCATAGCGGCTCTGAACTCCACGTGATGTTGTAGAGCATAGTGTCCTCACGACAGGCATTATGCAAAAGGATTAGTTTCAAAAATATTATAAAAACAGGGTTATGTTGCGCTTAAATTTACATCTAAAGTTAGTTTTTCGTTTTTTTAGGTTGCGGCCGTGCTCTCGTCGTTCCATGCCCGCTATGTTGAGTTGCCCTCGTCCTAATGCGGCCGTTTGGCCCAGCCAACTGGGCTACACCCATGAGTTTGTGCATTGTCTTGTGTCCTCGATACAGTCAGTTGGACCTCACCCAAAGACAATAAATGTTGCTTTTGTGATAACCTGGAAACATTAGATCACTTGTTCTTCGAGTGTGCCTTGGCGAAATAAGTTTGGGTGTTGTCAAATGTGTTCCGAGTATAATGGATATACCTTGCATTTTCAGGACATAAGAGACAAGGTGATGCAATCTTTTTGTAGGTGATAGGAACATTATCTCTGTGGGTGTAGCAGCAATTTTCTAGGCAGTGTGGAAAGCCATAAATGTTGTTGTTTTGATCATGTCTACCCGCGTGATCCAATTGCAATAATGTGAACGTGAAGACCTGAGAAGTCTAGCTCGTGAACCGCTCCCCGCTCCCGCCCCTAGGGTTCCTCTCCCTCCAGGCCGCCGCCGCCGCTGGAGGCCACCACCGCCGCCGCCTGACGTGGGGTTACCACGCCAAATCCCTCGGATGACATCCTTGGGTTGAGAGAACGAGAGAAGAAGATGGTGGTACTGGTGGATTCGTCGGCTGACAAGCGGGATTTACCCAGGTTCAGGCCCCCGAAGGTAAAAGCCCTACGTCCTGCTTGTTTGGAATTAATGATGGAGCTTACAGATCGATTACAATGGTGAGATCGTGAGATGCGACCTCGCTAGGGTTTCTGGTGGCGAGTATGAGCGTACCCTAGGTCGGCGGCCCTCCCAGTCCTTAAATAGTGGGACTGGGTCTCGGGTCCTATACCGACTAGGTTTACATCTGGGCCTACCGACCTAATATTTCTAGCCTTTCCTTCGGGGCCTCCTTCCTGGGCCTGATGACAGATGGGCCTTTTACTCTCTTCCGCACCAGGGTAGTCCACGGTGGCACACCCGAAAGGTGTACCCACGTCAGTAGCCCCCGAGGACCTAGTAGACTTGGTGAGTCTGGTAGGGACTCCTCCGTATTGTATCGTCCTGGTGCGTGCCATTCCCTTAGCGATTTATTCGTGCCCGTGTTCCAGGACGCTTAGTGGTGGATATCGCATAATAAGCCTGGTACTCTCGACGGATCGGGACCAGTTAAGTGCTCTTGGGAACAAACGTTATTAGCGTACATCAAACTCGAGTCCCCAGGCTCGAGCTTGGAGGCTAGTCCCTTCGACTCCAGCCGCTCGGGATCTTACGGAGTCGAATTCGGCCTGAAAGGGTACCCAACGCGTCCGTCAGGATTTTTCTTCGCACCTGTTGGTGCGGCATATCTGTCAAGCTACCATGGCTGCTGCCAGTGGGCCTGGCCCTACACGACGGATCGGTGGGTCTTACCTTTGCACTTCAGAGTGCAGCATCCGAGGGTCAGCTGTATTTGATTCATCTCGGGTATTTTGCTCGGGTTAGACCAAAGTCAATAACCTATCGAGTGTCACATAGTCGTGCTTTCATCAAGTGCGCCGTGGCGCTCCTGAGGGGAGTGTTCCCAAAATTATGCTTAATTATTTATAACTGGGGATAATCCCAACCCGTTTATTCTGCCGTAAATCTTGTGATTTGTCTCGCTCCCGATGGGAGTGAACGGATGCAAATCTGTTCATTCTGTCAGGAGGCAGTCGACATTTTGCCAAATGGGAGCCGATACTTTGTCGACTAAGAGTCGATATTTTGTCGAGTAACGCTATACCAAAGGCAGTCTGCAACTCATGCGTCATGAATGACGTCACACGCGTGCGTTGCGCTGCCAAGGCACTCTGCCGTTTGGCCTGCCAGAGGTGACAGTATGAAACGTCACGTCGGTTTGACCGGTGGGCGCGAAAATTTCGCCACGCCATGATGATGGCCTCCTCGTTTCTCGTGCGTAGTGGGCGACACGGCCGGCGACGGTTGCCCTCCACGCGCTCCACGTGTAGGGTTGGATGTGCTCCGTTATACTCGGTGAATATTGGACGGCGCAGATCGCGCGGTCCGATGGATAAGTAGGGGGCGCCCCGGCGGTGAAAAAGGTACAATCCCCATTCTCACCGCCGGAGTTCTCCTTCTCCTCTTGCGCCCTGCTTCTCTGCTCGCAGCCACCAAACCGCGCGTCCCCATCTTCGTCATGAAGAAGACCACCGGAAAGAAGAAGTCCGCCAGCGCCGCCATCGCCGCCGCCGGTACGGCCGGCGGGCTGAAGAAGGTTCACGGTGACTGGCAGAGGTCATCCGTGGATGAGCGCCAGCTGGATGCGCTTGTGCCGCGACGGCCTTCTGCCGCCGTTGGAGAAGATGGCGACGCGGGCGCCCGGCGACGAGGTGGCCCCTCATCCCCGCGACGGCGAGCGCGTCTGCTTCGTCGATTTTGTGAACAGGGGATTCGCCTTCCCTGTTCACGAGTTCATCCGTGGGCTGATGTACGCATACGGCGTCCAGCTCCACGACTTCACGCCGAACTCCATCCTCCACATCAGCTGCTTCATCGTCCTGTGCGAGTGCTTCCTCGGCATTCACCCGCACTGGGGGCTGTGGTAGCGGATCTTCAATGTGAAGCGCAATGCCGGCGCTCACGGAGTTTACCCCGTCGGGGGTTTCGGCATCCAGTCCCGCGGGGACATCGAGTACTTCAATCTGAAGCTGCTCGAGTCCGCGTAGAGCTGGAGGAAGAAATGGTTCTACGTCGCCGACGTCCACCAGCCCGGGCAGAAGTACGGGGTTCCCCCGTTCCGTGCTGGCGTGACGGTGACGAAGAGGAAGTCTTGGACGCACCACCCTGACTCCCGAGAGACCAAGGAGTCCGAGCCTCTCCTGTCTCGGGTGTCAGGTCTGCTGAAGACTGCCGGCAAGGAGGTAAGTGGCGTTCACCTCATCGCCACTTTCATCAGAAGGCGGGTGCACCCGATTCAAGCTCGGGCGCACCCGTTGTTCGAGTTTGCCGGAGCCACCGACGTGACGCGCATGTCCGCGGAAGAGTTGTCCACGGGCGAGATCGAATCTCGAGTTTGCGCGCTGACCATGCTCAAGGTCGGCGAGGCGAACACCCTTGAATCGCCCGTGATGCCTTTCAGCCTCGAGAACCCTGTTCCGGAGGTATGTGCTTTGTTCTTGTGTATCTTTTGTCTGCTTGATGTGCTTGCCGATGTTTTGATTTCCGAGAAATTCGCCTTGTTTTTATGTTTTTAGGGCTTCTCGACGTTTATCAGCTTTCCTCCTCTTCCTGAGGAGAAAGGTACTTCCGCGGTCCCTGACTTGCGGGATGATCCTGATGAACAAGACATTTCTGTCTATTCCGCTGCGTCGGCCGAAGATGCAGTCGCTACAGACAGTGATGACGTTCCTCTCATGGCCCGCAAGCGTGTCCGCGATGCTGGCTCCAAGGCAGCGGGGAGGTCGAAGCAGGGTTCCGCCGCGGAGGGCTCCAGCACATCGTCGCCTCCTGCTCGTACCAACAAGGAGGTCCATCCGGCGCACGATCCCGTAGAGCCTCCGTCGAAGAGGACTCGCGCTGCTCCGGACTGCTTCGATCCTGCCACCCTGCTGACGGTCCTTAGCTCGTAAGTTCACGACTTCTTCTTTTCCTGTTTCGTTGCGCAGAGTTGCTATCTGAGATTCTTGGCTTATCTGCAGGGACTCTTCCTCTCGTGCGTCTCTGCCGCCCAATGCCTGCGAGCGAATGGGCGAGGGTGACAGTGCAGGGGGGCGTCGTGCGGAGACAACGGCTCCTCCACCGCCGTCTGTCACCGACGCTGCGAGAGCCACGACTGCCTCGACTCCCGGCGACGCCCTCGTCACCATCGCCAGCGCTCCTCCGCTTGACTCAGCTGAGCATGTGAGTAATGAGTACTTTTTGTTTGTATCGGGTGCGCGACATCGCTCCCGATGGGAGTAGCCCCCGAGTCTATAGTTAACCAGGAACAGTTGAGTATAGACTCTAAACTGATCTTGCTCCCTTGACTCTTTGTTCTCTGTTTATGATTTATCGGGTGCGCGACGGTGCTCCCGATGGGAGTAGCCCCCGAGTCTGTGGACGACTGAATTCAGTCGTGTACAGACTCAAGTTCTTCCATTGACTTTTTGTTTTTTGTTTGGTGCAGCCTATGACGCTCGAGCTGTTGGGTATCGGCCGTCGTTTCGCGGCCATGGAGGCGGAGAAGAGTCGTCTGGAGCGAGAGTCCGCCGAACTCCGAGGTTTGTCCTTTATCTTCCACCGTTTTGGACTGTTTGTGTTATTGCTATTTGGCTGAATGCCTGTTGTCTGTAGAGTTGTTGGCGCAGTCGCGGCGCGAGGGGGAGAGTGCCTCGCAACAGGCTGCTACCCTTAAGGAGCAGGTGGATGCCACCGTGCTCGCGAAGGAGGCAGCCAATGCCCGCGAACAGACCTTGGTGCAGCGCCTCTGCACGACGAGCAACTCCTTGTTGGGTAAGTGTGAACTCTTTTGTTCTTTGCTCTTTCTGCGTCCTTTGGTTTGACCGAGTTCTTTTTTCTGTTTTCTTCAGGCAACCTTGGCACTGTGGCATGTTCCAGTGCACAGGCTGCCGCCGGTGACTTGGACAGCGCAGTTGCTGCTGTAGAGAGTGCTGGCCAACAGGCAGGTGGTCTCTTGGAGAAGGCTACCGGCGCGCTGACGAGCTTGCACGGCAGTCTGTTTCCCGAGAGGCAGCCTCCTGCTTCCCTCGTTGAACTGGCTGAGGTGTTTGGTCCCGACGGCTCCGCCATAGATGACTTCAAACGCGAGCACATGGTACGTGGCTCGCAGATCACCCTCCTTATGCTGCTGGGGCACGACTTTGAGGGTGACCTCGACAAGGCTATGTCTGGGCTGCCCCGCGGACCCGAGCGGCAAGCTGATGCCTCTTGGTAGTTTCGCCGAGCGATCCCGCGAGTTGGCACAAAAGCTGACTGGGACCTTGGAGAAGCAGGCTGCCAAGCGTGCGGAGAAGGCCAAGAAACTCGCAGTAGCTGCTTATCTTTGTATTTTTCATCTCTTGTAGTTTGTATGTGGCGATGCTTGTCGCTCCTTTGTAATGACTGTGCCAGCTGCGAACTTTAGATAAGATTTTGCCTTTATTCTGATTTCCTTGTGCCTTGCGACTTCTTCCAGCCCCCGTGCCTTCTTCCAGAAGTTTGTCTCATACCTGTCTGCTTGGCTTGCTAACAGGTAAATCCAACGATCGCCGTCCCACCTTCTGGTGCCGCACCCCATGTCCATGCGGCCGCGATTGCTGGTTGTTCTTCTGGGAACCGCGACTCCGGAGATTATCGGCTCATGATGCTCCGGGATCGCTGCTCTAGGCTTGAGCAAGATTTGCGGGTGGCGTAGGATGCCTTGGCCGTACTGAAGTGGAAGCAGCCTCGCCCCGCTGAACGGGAAGCTTTCCTCCTTGAGGAATTGGAAAAGGCCAACAACGACTTACTGTGTAAGTGGCTGCGAGCCCCCGAGTCCTTTAGCGCCACTTGTTTACTTAGTTGCTTCATTTTTTCCTTCGTGTGCAGGTGTACAACAAGACCCTCAAGCTGAGACCGGTCGGGTGGAGAATCGACTTCGCCATATTGCTGAGGCTGTCGGGCGCGACACCACCTCGTTTTGGTCAGACCCCTCCCGAGGTCGGGTGCTGGCCGTTCTTCAAGATCGCATAGGCCAGGTGACGTCCTTCGCTGGGGCGTGCCGTTCTGCACTGGCGCTTGTGTACAAGGCGTTGTTCCCCCTGGATCCGCAGCCGCAGGGTCTTGGTGCTCTCATGGCGCGATTCCGCAACGGCAAGGCTGCACAGAGTTTTATCCGGACGCAGCTTGTCAGCGGTGCGACGTACGCCTTAGCTTTTGTTCACCGGCGGCACCCGTATCTCGTCCTGAGGGGAATAGAAGAGATCCCCAACAGGGAAGACGGGGAGCCTACGCCGATGGATGCCCATTATCGTGCCGTAGAAGACGTAGCTGTCAAGTTGGTTAGAAAACTAGAACGCGACACCGAGGTTTACTCGGACTATGTGGCGTCGCGGGTTCCAAAGGGCGAGCCTGTAGACTGATTTTTTGTTTGTGCAAGCACATTGTGTACTTGCAGGAAAATTGTGCGTTTGCTCTGTATAGCTTGGAGTTGCTTTGCATATAGAGTTTGTTTTTTTGCCTAAGCGACGCGGTCCCCGAGTATAGGGTGCCACGGAGGCGATCTTCCTTGTTTTTGTTTTGCTCGACAGTGCAGCCCCCGGGCGTCGGGTGCTGCTCCGGAGTTTGTTAGTGGTTAGCCATACGACGCAGCCCCCGAGTATCAGGTGCTGCGGAGGCAATTTTCTTTGGTGTGCAGTGTGTCGACTCCGGAGATAGAGCAACATTGCACTTTTATTATTGGAGACATAGTCTCAAGGATTACATCGGTGGCTGAATAGCCTTATCGTCAGTTGTGCTACGTGTAAAAGCGTCTTAGTTGCGTCGCGTTCCATGGATTGCGAAGGAGTTCGCCTGTCTTCGGGTCCTTCAGGCGGTACGCGCCTCCACCAATGACCTCGGCGATGACGAAGGGTCCCTCCCATGGGGAGGCGAGCTTGTGCACTTTCTTCTGTTTGAGCCTGAGTACCAGGTCTCCTTCGATGAAGGCTCTTGTGCGCAGCCGCTTGCTGTGATAGTTGCGGAGGTTCTGCTGGTAGATGGCCGTTCGGGAGAGTGCGATGTGCCGGGCTTCATCCAGCAAGTCGACGTCGTCTTCGAGTGCGGCTTCAGCGTCGTCTTCATCATATGCGACGATGCGAGGTGCATCGAAGCGTATGTCATGTGGCAGGACTTCTTCTGCTCCGTACACCATGAAGAATGGCATGTACTGGGTTGATCAGTTTGGCGTGGTGCGCAGGCTCCAGAGCACAGAGGGCAGCTCCTCCACCCAAGCACCCGCCGCACGCTTGAGCGGCACGAAGAGGCATTTCTTGACTCCGCTGCAGACGAGGCCGTTCGCTTTCTCCACTTGTCCATTGGACCGCGGATGAGCGACCGAAGCATAATTGAGCTTGATCCCTTGTTCCTTGCAGAAATCTTGGAACTCTTCTGCGGTGAAGTTTGTTCCGTTGTCGGTGATGATGCTGTGAGGCACCCCAAAGCGGAACATGATGGACTTCATGAAGTTGACATCTGAGGTAGCTGCGCAGTTGGTAACTGGCACGGCCTCTATCCACTTGGTGAATTTGTTGACAACCACCAGTAGATGCGTGTGTCCCCCTCGAGAAGACTTGCGCAGTGGCCCGACCATATCGAGTCCCCACTGGGCGAAAGGCCATGCCAAAGGTATTGTCTTCAGTTCTGACGCTGGTGCATGAGGTCGTGTTGTGAATTTTTGGCAGCCGATACACCGCTTGACGATGTCCTCGGCGTCCTGCAACGCCGTTGGCCAGTAGAATCCAGCACGCAGGGCCTTGGCGACTAAGGCTCTGCTACTAGCATGGTGTCCACACGTGCCAGCGTGGATCTCGAGGAGAAATGCCTTGCCGTCCTCTGGCGCGATGCACCTCTGGAGGATGCCTGAAATGCTGCGCTTGTACAGCTCTCCGCCGATTATTGTGAATGCTTTGGCACGGCGAGTGATATGCTGCGGTGACCCAGCACACCACTGCATGTTGTAGTGCGCAAGTCGTTGACATAATACTCACAGAAGGACTTATCCGTGAATATTACATCCCTCAGAGTAGTACAACAGAAACATAGCAGGTCCAAGGTAACACTATAGGATTACAACATTCAATACAAAATCTTGAGAACCTCCTTTATACAAAAGCAAGTCTCATACAAATGAAATCCAGAAAAGATCCAATTCGTATCACTAAGCTGGAGATTAACTCTAGCTCTATTTCTAATCCACTACTACTATTGTCATAGCCCTAATCTATTCCATCTGGAACATGTTTATCCAGGGTTGTACTCCTCCTTCCAATAGATGTTGTCTCCTCCATTGATACTGTGGTAAGCGTGTATGCCATTGACACTGCTATCATTGCCCCTCCATTGCCATGGTTGTCGTCATTCTTCCGTTGGTGAAGTAGCGGTCAACTCCTTCAAGCTCCACCAGGTCGACTTGATTCCTTGTGGAAGACCTCCTCAACATCGTGATGGATATCTAGCAACGCCCTTGATGGCTCCAAAAGTCTAAGCAGGGGGGTCAAATAGGAAGGGGTGAGTAACAGCGTTACTCAGCAAGTTCAGAATATAGAGATAAGGTGTTTCATGCACTAGCTACTGCCAAAACCTCAGGTCTTTGGCATAGATGCAAGTTTTTGCAAACATTTCTTCAAAGGATAGATTTTATTCTAAAAACTATGTCCCAGCCTCCACCGGTCTTGTGAATCCAAATGGGACTCCATTCCGGCCTCGATCTCGTAGTTCCATTCCGGGAACACGGTTGTGATATCACAAATTTGTTGTTTGACTCTGCAGAGTTGCATCACTTTACCCAACAGTTGCCTGGCCTTATATATGCTCTCTTTACACTCCATGAGTGTTATAGCCAAGACTCAGGACATCCAGTCATGTGGAGCTTCTCCCAAATCAACACACATCCGCCCATTTATGATGCGGTAGGGGAATCATGTTCCACGCATACCCATCACCCCTCCCAAGCTTCCCCACCAATTACCCCGTCGGGCAGGAAGAGCACGCGCTTCCACGCTGTTGGCCGCCGCAACGACCCAACCCGGTGTAGGCCTGCCGAGGATATGCGGATGAGAAAAGAAGCCTCTAACTGACCCCGCCCATACAAAGTCCGTTGGTTGATGCTTTCACTACGGCGAAAGGATCACTGGAACAGGGGTTATTAGTTCCTAAGGATATATACCTTCCCATACGATGGAACACCGTACCTATTCATCTTACCATTGTTCCACCGCCAACCAATAGTATATACCACATCATTCGAAAATACCTTTTTTTTATGCAAGTGAAAGGAAAGTATAAGTAACTTTGCAAGTACTTTGATAAAAATACATCAAACGGTATGCAAGAATGAACTTGCCTATGATAAAGGTGGCAATTTATGTCTTTCGGGGTTCTAGGGTTTGCGGTAAAACCCCGAGATCTGAAAATAGCAATGTAATCCTGGTAAGGACTACTGGAAACACTGTCAAGATGCTATTATGCATAAATATGAGATGCATCGTAAAATCCCCAAAAATACCCAAGCTTGTAAGTGTAGGCTTTGTTTTATTTGATACTTTGATAACTGAAGTGATTTTAGGGTTAAGGATTAGTTAGTGCTTTTATAATATGTGGGTTTGTTATGATATCTAGAATTAAATATTTACCACTTTTATTGAGGTAAAGAATTTATTTTATTCAAGTAAATACTTTTCTCTTTGCTAGAAAAACAGGATTTGCAATTTTAAGTCATCAATTTTATTGCCTTCAGGAAAACATTTCATTAACAACATGAAGTAGTTATTTATTCAAATTTTATTTACTTGACTAACTTTCAAATATTATCAACATAAGGGTGAATGAATTTTAGATAAATTCTTCTTTGTGTGTTTTACCTAGGATGAGTTACAGGACAGTCATTTATAGTATGCAATAAAGTTCAAAATATATGCTTGGAGCTTATTACTCAAATTATTTTTCTTTTGGAAAAATAATTGTTTTTGAAAATAGGTCAATTCATTTCCACTTAAGGATCTTTGAATTATTATTCACAAAATATTTTTCAAAACTTCAAATAAAACTTATATTAAAATTCCACATAATTTATAGAGTGTGTTGACTATTTTTAGCTGATTTTTGTTCCTTTTGTTTGGGAGTTAAAATTCATTTAAGTTTGGATAATTTTATTTGGTGAATTACCAAAATGCCCCTGGGCCTAATGGGTTGGACCCAACCCATTAACCTTGGGTCAAGGTCTGGCTTGGTCGGTCGTTGACCGACCCACTCCCTCCTCTCTCTCTCTCTCTCTCGCACGCACGCACGCCTCCTCTCGGTTCCCCTCCTGGCGACGCGCTGCCGCCGTGCTCCTCTATTCCGGCCGCTGCTGGCCGGCTCCGGCGCCGCCTCCGCCCGGCGCTGATCCGCCATGGTCTCCGCCACCGGTTCCTCGCTGCATCGCCTCCGTTCTTTAGCCCGCACACCCGAGGCTAACCCTAGCCACCATGGCTCGGGTCGCAGGCGCTGCTCCCCGAGCTCCCGCGCCTCCGCGCCTCCTGCTGTGTCTCCTCGTCAACCACGGTCATCTCCACGATCCTCTGCTCGAGCACGCCGTCTTGGGGTCCCGTTTCTGTCGACCCCGACATCTACCTCGAGCCTCTGCTCTACGATCTGCTCAACCATGCCTCCACCTTGATGCTGGCGGGACGGCAGTATGTTGTTGCAACCCCGGCATCCTCCTTCGGCTATGGTCTGATGGATAGTGGTGGTGCGGTGGTCTGGTGCTACTGTACATGGTGGTTTCGCTTTGGTTCTCCCTCGACTTCCTCTTCTCTGATGCCGGCGGGATGGTGCACTGGCGCATCTCCGGCATCGACACACTCACCTACGTCCTCCACTGCTCCTCCCGGGTCTGCCTGGCTCCAACTTCATGAGGTACTCCTTTTGTGACCGGCTAGTGAGCCGATGATCTATTTGGTCTCATACTTAGGACTAGCTAATGATTGTGGTGATGCTGTGCTGCTGATAACTCCTCAAATTGGATGATTTGATCATCCCTGGCATGTGTGATGTGCTTGCGGTGCTTCTCACCGTCACTTATGTTATCTGAAGAAATGTTTAGTTTGACAATTAACAAATATGATCTGCTTATATATGTGTTGCTACAACGTTGTTTACTAGCTCAAATCATGTGCATACATGATCTGATGGTGTGTGGTGCCGAAGTGTGAAGGTATTCATATAAATATCCGGGTTCTTGCTGTTTTAGATGCTTTAGATTATTTTCTTGCTTGTTCTCAAGCTGTAGCTGATCAAGAAATTATATGGATATATTGTGCTTGAATATTTGGGAGATCCAATGGTTTCTGGACAGCACCAAGTAGTTGTCCAGGATCATATGATAGGTCTGTAGATTTCTTAGTGTTTTAATTATGTTGAAGTGAACCAAAAATGTATTTCTGGATAGATTTGGCGGATTAACTAATAAGAACAGATTGTGCACTTGATTTCTTAGCCCTGGCCTGTGATGCAAAGGTTGAGGCATGTATTTTGATAAGAACAGATCTGCCCCTCTCCTCTCTTTCCCTCTCATCTAAATGCTCTTGATCCTAGTAACCTGCTGTTGAAGAGAAGCTTGGTCTTCTGGAAAATGATGATAACCTGCGTCTTGTGGCTAGCCTGCTCCTCCTCGCTGCTTGACCTATTTCCTAGTTGTTCTAAAGATTGGGCATGGTTTGGTGGTGTTCTTGGTGTTCTTGAGATGCTATGGCTGATATGGAAGAGTATGGTTTGTGGTTGATATATTTGTGTTGATGTGCAAAAGAAGTGGTGCGACTGGTTGTTTCTTTTGATTGTGGGAAATACCATAGAGAGCAAATTCGAATTTTATGTGTGGCAAGCATGTTCTTATATAGGCCTAGCATGAGGATTACTTGGAGTTGAAGTAAGAATAGATATTTTCCTTATGGATAGCTATCCTATGTGTCAAGCATATCCATAACATGGCTTTTCTTAAGGTGCAAGTTAACTTAGATATTTTGTTTGTGGATAGGGATGCCTAGTCATTGGTCTTATCTCCTATGTGGCAAGCTTATCCCTCTCATGCTTGGTATTATCCTCTTGTAGGATTTATTTTTGGGCATGCCAAGTGGCTTTTGTCACTAGATGGGCTTGTGGGCTAAATCTCTTATATGGGCCTTGGCCTAATGATGGTTCAAGTGGGCTTTGAATTAAATGGGTGGTGATCAAGTGGGCTTGAATGATTTAACTTTCTTCCTTGGTAATTTAATATCATTGGAGAAATATTTAAGATGTGGGCTTTCTTTTTATTAGGAACTTGACTAGATTAGAGGGATTGACTAATTGCCTTGTTGCCTAAGATAATAAACATGGATCAATATTAGTTGCCTTTGTCCCATGTTGCCTTTGCTCAAATGGATCATGTCCCTTGTTGCCTTATTGTTGCCTAGTTGATCCATGATGTCTCAAATGATCCAAATATTCCAAGTATGATCCATGATCCAATGTTGCCTTAAGATTGAGATTAATCCCTCTAGTCAAATATTGGATGTTAGGACAAGTTCCTAATGTCCAATAGTTAAGTTCCAAAATCAAATTGCCTCACCCAGGTGGTGTGGGCAAACATTTTAATTAACAGAAAGTTTTCTTTTGTTCTTATTTAATTTTAGATGAATTTCAGTTGGTTATATGACCTCCAATTGCTTTATGCATACAAAAATAATTTGTTAACAAGGTTGATCAGGCCCTGTTATCAAACTACTTCTATAACACCCAAAGCATTTGAATATCACATGATTTTGTTTACTAGATAGGTTGATAATAGCAAATGATTGCTTTCTTTCTTTCTGCTATGCTGCCATGTTTTGTTTTGCAGGAAATGAAGTATAAGAAGATTGGAAAGATTTGAATATAAGAAGATCAAGATTTGATTAGGAATGTAATTTCCACTTTTTGTAATCTTCTTTTATTTGTTTTAGATACATGTATATATTCTGTAAATATTGTAATAATTGTTATTCTTTCAATTTCAATTTGGAAAGCTTGTATCATGTCATTTCCATTGACATCACAATGTACTTTGGACATTTGCAATTGGGATGTGCTTATTCGATAATTGATGTAATATTACTTATTCTTTCAGTTTGGGGAGTTTGTAAGATTTGTATAAGATCATTTTTGTATTCAATGGACTTTGGACATTATGATTCTAAGTGTTTATGTAATGGGTTTTGTGAGATGTATTTAAGATGATGTGTGTAAGAATTGATGATCTGGTAGGGTAAAGATACTTATGAAATCATGGATGAGTGTGGATGTTTGATGAGATGAGATGAGATAATATATGTATGAGATGAGAAATTTGTTTATGATCATGTATATAGAATGATAACTTGATATTTGTGTTTTGTATTCAATTGGGATGGATATATTGTCTTTATAGAATTGTGATAAGAAGTGTTGAGAATTGGGAAAGGTCATGTTCAAAAATCTCGCACCTCGACAATCGACTAATTTGACTAATTAGTCTGTCGAGTGATAACTCTTTTCTTGTTCTTGTGATTTCAATTTAATTTGGTATAAAGCTCATCTCGAAGTTTATTGCACTTGACAGGATGATCTAAACCCTAACTCATCGAGTCGAGCGAAACATCGATCACTTTATCTCCTATTTTTTTTTAAAGCGCGAAATTTTCCCGCATTTTCAGATGCATGCTATGCGAATGCACAAATTCTAAATCTACCCTTCGGGTCTTTGAACTATGGGGTATTACATATGCCGTGCTTCAACTGTGCCCTCTGGAAGCTCCTGCCGGAGCATATACGCCAGGAATGGCTTTGTCCAGATAGGCTCGACGAAGAAAACTTCGACTGAATGTTCTGCTGCTGGAGTTGCGTCGTCGCTTACGGCTGCGGTCCCAGTTGTCGATGTAGACGGAGTCGCGGGCTGCTTTACCTTGATAGACCTTTTGTTTATCTTCTCTAGGAAGACGCCGGGGGGCAACTTGAGTTTCAAGGACCCGATGTTGGCCAGGGTGTCCTCCTCATTGCTTGCTCGCCCAACATGGCGTAGCTCGCAGCCGTCGAAGCATCCTTCCATGATGTTATACAGGTTCCTGTATGCTATCATGTTCTCTGTTGTTGCATCGCACTCCTTCATGGTCTGTTGAACGACCAAGTTCGAGTCTCCGTATATCATCAGGCGATCAGCACCACACTCCTTGGCCATCTTCATCCCATGGATCAGGGCTTCATACTCTGCTTCGTTGTTGGATGGCTTCTCGAAGTCCATCTGCAGCACATAACGCAGCTTGTCACCTTTGGGTGATATTAGGACAACACCTGCTCCTGCGCCTTCGTTCCTCTTTGACCCATCGAAGTACATGGTCCATGAGTTGGACGTATCAGGTACCGATGGCAGCTGCATCTCCATCCACTCTGTAGTGAAGTCGGGGAGAACCTGAGCCTTGATTGCTGTTGGGTGTTTGTATTTTAGGTCTAGAGAACCTAATTCGATACTCCATTTGGCGACTCTGCCTGTCGCTTTGGAGTTGTTGAGTATATCACTTAGGGGAGCCGCGCTCACCACCGTGATGGGGTGCTCTTGGAAGTAGTGTGCCACCTTACGCGAGGTCATGAATACCCCATATGCTAGCTTCTGGTAGTGCGGGTATCTCTGCTTCGACTGAGACAGCACCTCGCTGAGGTAATATATTGGTCTCTGCACCCCATGAGCTTTCCCTTCTTCAGCCCGCTCGACTACCAGCACCGTACTAACTACCCTGTTTGTGGCCGCTATATAGAGATACAGCAGCTCCTTTTCGTGTGGTGCCACCAGGACTGGTGGCGTCGACAAGGTGCGCTTGAGGTCGACGAATGCAGCTTGGGCTTCCTCGGTCCACTCGAAGCGGTCTGTCTTCTTCATCAGTTGGTAGAACGGGAGCACCTTCTCCCCAAGCCTGCTGATGAATCGGCTGAGTGCCGCTATCCTTCTAGAGAGCTGCTGCACATCCCTGAGCTTCGACGGTGTCGGCATCTTCAGAAGCGCCTGTATTTTCTCCGGGTTTGCTTCAATGCCTCGCGCAGATACGAGGTAGCTGAGTAGTTGCCCGGCTGGCGCACCGAACACGCACTTAGTAGGGTTCAGCTTGATGCTGTACTTCTTTAGTGCGGCGAATATGTTTCGCGTAGGTCGTCAAGGAGTGTTACTTCCTCCTTGGTTTTGATGACGATGTCGTCAACGTACACCTGGACATTGCGTCCGATTTGCTTCTTGAGGTAGTTCTGCATCATACGCTGGTATGTGGCACCCGCGTTCTTCAGCCCGAAGGGCATTGTTGTGTAACAGTAGACACCAAAGGGTGTGATGAATGCTGTCTTCTCTTCGTCTTCCTTCTTCATCCTGATCTGGTTGTAGCCTGAATAGGCATCCAGGAAGCAGAGGCGCGCGCAGCCTGCAGTCGAGTCGACAATTTGGTCGATTCGAGGCAGTGGAAAATGATCTTTTGGACAACACTTGTTTAATGAAGTGAAGTCGACACACATGCGTAGTATGTCTGTGTTCTTCTTTGATACCAGGACTGGGTTTGCGACCCCGTCAGACTTCTTGATCTCCCGGATGAAGTTGGCTGCCAGGAGCCTATCGATTTCTTGCCCAATGGAGAGGCGCTTCAGCTCCGCAAAGCGGCGCATCGTTTGCTTGACGGGCCTCGCATTGGGTACGATCTGGAGGGCGTGCTCGGCGAATTCCCTGGGTATGTCTGGCATGTCGGCTGGACACCAGGCGAAAATCTCCCAGTTCTCACGTAGGAATTCGACGAGCGCGCCTTCCTATGCGGAAGGCAAGCTCGTCGATACGAGGACCGTCCTTGGGGTCCGTCGGGTGCACCTGGTGCTCCCTTGTGTCGTTTGTCGCGTTGAAGGCAGAGCCTGACGCTGATTGTTTGCCCTCTGGAAAGAGGGTGCGGTCGTTGGTGAGAGCCAACTCCTGGAGTTGCTCCTGCGCCCCGAACGACTCAGAGATCGTGTTGAACTTGCGATCGCACTCGTCAGATCGTTCGAAGTTTCCGCTGACGGTGATTGTCCCGTAGGGTCCCGGCATCTTCAGCTTCAGATATGCATAGTGCGGCACCGCCATGAACCGTGCGAACGCTGGTCGTCCCAGGATGACATGGTACTGTGATTTCCAGTCGACCACCTCGAACTCTATCCTCTCCTTCCGGAAGTTAGCTGGCTCACCAAAGATTACGTCGAGTGAGATCGTTCCCAAAGGATAGACTGGTCTCCCTGGTACTATGCCGTGGAAGGTGTTGACGGAGGGTGCCAGGCTTGTCGTCAGTATGTTCATTCCGCGCAGCGTGTCAGCGAACATGATATTGATTCCGCTGCCACCATCCATGAACACACGGCTCATAGCGAAGCCTCCTATCTGCGCATCCAAAACGAGGGCCGCGGGACTTGAGGTGCATGATCGTGCCTGGTGAATGTTATGCTGGCATGTGACCAGTTGAGGTACTCTGGTACCGCGGGTGGTGATTTGACGGCAAGGTGGACCTGCCTTGTTATGAGCTTTTGGTCCCGATTTGAGGGACGTCCTTTCTGGATCATGAACATGCGACCCACGGGCTTTGGGTAAGCATCTTCACCTACCTGAGGTTCCTCGACGCGTGGTTGGAGCTGGATAGCTCCCGCCATATGTCCCGGAGGCAATGGTGGAGCGTGCGGCGCTCCCAAAGCCAATGCCCCCGGTGCCACCTGCGCTTGCTGTTGTTGCTGCAAAAGGAGCCGTGCGTACTGCGCATGGAGGTCTTGAAACTTTTCGCAGTCCTTGAGGAGGTGCTTGGACGTGAGAACACCATTCTCATCCCTGAACATGTGAAATCGGCACGCGTCATGGAGCGTTGGAGGAGGCCGTGGAGCTCGACCACCTCGCGACTCTCGCGGCCGCCATTCGCGCTTGACTTCCTTGCTGCTTTTGTAACCGGTTGTTCGACTATCGTGCTCATAGCGACTGTCGTCACGGTTTCTTTGCTTGAGGCTATCAGTAAAGCCTGCCGCCACGAGTTCCATGCCCTCCGTTTCCTCGTAGACGCGCGACTTCCTCTTGCGACGGCGGTCGCTGTTACGGCGACTCCAAGAACCTTGATCGCCGTTGACACCAGGTGTGCCGGCGCGCTCGTTGAATCTTCACCATCCGCCCACTCATTGGCTATCTGCATGAGGTGGGCGATGGTTTTGGGCTTCACTCGACCAAAAGTCTCCCGGAGCTCGACCCGATAGACTCCTCGGGTGAACGCGTATATGGCGTTGTCTTCCGATATCTTCTCCGTCGCGTTGCGGAGGAGAGTCCAACGCTGGATGTACTCGCGCAACGTCTCATCTTCACGCTGCTTGCAGGCTCGCAGTTCCTCGAATGAGGCGGGTCTCTTGTACGTGCCGATGAAGTTGCGGACGAAGTCTTCTTTGAAGTCTTCCCAGCTGGTGTATGCGCCTCTCGGTAGGCTCTTGAGCCAGGCTCGAGCCGATCCCGAGAGCATGAGTTGTATGTACTGCATGGCAGTAGACGTCGATCCTCTTTGGCAGGTTACCACCGTCAGGTAGTCCTGCAGCCAGGCGGACGGTTCTTGCAAGCCATCATACTTGGGGGTTTCCGAGGTTAACCTGAATCCTTTCGGCATTCTGGTCTCCCGGATGCGTCGACTGAAGCATAGTGCGCCGTAGGGTTCGAAGTCGTCATCGGACGACGAGCTGTCGCTTTCTTCCTCTTGAACTGCTCGCCTGGAGCGGTTCCTGGTGACCTTGTTATGCGTGATGGCATTGCGCGCATATTCGCCCTCGGTGAGTTGGTAGCGTCCATCGTGCCCGCGATTACCGCGGTTTCGCTGGTCGCGGGTGACGCGATTGTCTTCTTCTGGAGCTGCTCGCTCATTGTTGCTGCGTGTGACGCGGTTTTCTCGATCTCGGGCAAAGTTGTCAGAATCATGATTCTGAGTCGGATCGGAACCTCTATGGTAGAATCGCAAACAGTAGGATCATAGCTTTCAGAATCGTAAAATCTAAGATTCTACTTAATAGAATCGTAGAATCGTTCGGCTCAATTTGGATTGTAAAGTCATAGAATCGCATGGTAGAATCATGATTCTGACAACTATGATCTCGGGTACGGTCGCCCGATTCTCGGGTTCTTGTCTCCCGCTGCGGACTCGACTGGCGGCGATTAACCGTGTTGTTGCCAGCTGCTATGATTGCAGCTGGTTGTGGCTCCTCAGGTAGCAATGTCGTCCCCATTGTACTGAGGAACTTGATTGCTGGCGATACAGGGCTGCCCGCGGATCGCTCTCTGGCGGCTGTGTAGCCTGCAGGTATGTGGCTACTGACATTAGGACACCAGAAGCAGTCTTGGGGATAGGGATTCCCTGCTCGTCCACAGACATGAAGGACGCCTCTAGATTACGGGTGACGTTGTTCCGATCTGCCTCTGGTATCCGCAGTACCGAGGCTGTGCTTGGGGGTCACGGGATCGCCCTGAAGATTGGACGGACAGACCTGCCCGCCGTGCACTCGATATGCTGGCCTGCCTTCTGCGCTCTGCCAGCTCCGCCCTCATGGCTTCCAGCTTGAGGCTTTCTTGCCACAGCAGGTACTGGTAGCATGCCAGGTCCTCTGGTGTCGCGTCGGCTGCCGTTGGCCATCTGCTACAAGCCTTGATTGCTTTTTTTCGCCCATAGCCTGGTTGATGTGAAGCTGCGTCCGCCCGTTCTGCAGGGTGACAACGTATGGGTAGTTCGGCTGTTCACCCCTGTTAGGCGGAGCATTTACTTCGGCCTCCGTGTTTGCGGCTGCCGTCCTTGCGGCGGCGGCGGTGGCAGCTGCGGCTCCTGCCGCGGCCGTTTCCCCGGGTCCTGATGCTCCTCCCCCTGCGGGTCATGTATACCTCGATCGGTAAGGGATACGGCGTCTGATCGTCGGAGTCGTCACCAATGGCGGACTCAAAGGATGCCGAGGCTCCGCTGGTGGAGTACGCAGGGCTTGACGGAGTAGATGAGATGTATGGCACGACCGACATCTCGGTCGTGCGCGTGAAGTCGACGGTTGGCGATGTAGATCGCGATGCTGCGGTCAAGGGCGACACAGGTTCATCGAGTGTTCCTTCCGCCAAATCCGTGTGGGCTGGCAGGATGCCCACCGATGTAGTCGATGAAGTTGCGACTTCCGCCGATGAAGTCGATGAAGCGGCGGGTTCCTCCGATGCAGAAGGGGGTGTGTCCGTGAGACGGAGCGTGCCCCACTTGTTGACGTAGAAACGCAGCTTGCCAAAGCTCGCCTCCACACTAGCTTGCAGGTCCTCGAAAGCCGATTGCACGACCGACGAGTGCGGGTGAAAACCCAATGAGCCGAAGTAGATCGGCTGTTGCAAATCCGACGAGTCGCCGATGGTCGCTGATGAAGCCGCCGAACCCGTAGATCCAGCACCAGTCCTTCCCACAGACGGCGCCAATTGACGTGGGGTTACCACGCCAAATCCCTCGGATGACATCCTTGGGTTGAGAGAACGAGAGAAGAATATGGTGGTACTGGTGGATTCGTCGGCTGACAAGTGGGATTTACCCAGGTTCAGGCCCCCGAAGGTAAAAGCCCTACGTCCTGCTTGTCTGGAATTAATGATTTAGCTTACAGATCGATTACAATGGCGAGATCGTGAGATGCGATCTCGCTAGGGTTTCTAGTGGCGAGTATGAGCGTACCCTAGGTCGGCGGCCCTCCCAGTCCTTAAATACTGGGACTGGGTTCTCGGGTCCTATACCGACTAGGTTTACATCTGGGACTTCCGACCTAATATTTCTAGCCTTTCCTTCGGGGCCTCCTTCCTGGCCTGATGACAGATGTGCCTTTTACTCTCTTCCGCACCAGGGTAGTCCACGGTGGCACACCCTAAAGGTGTACCCACGTCACCGCCCCTCCCGCTCTCCTCCCCTCCCCCACGCCCCCGCGTCGCCCTCCCCGAGCGGGGCGACCGGGGTGCCTCCTCCAGCACCCATCCCCCGTCCCGTCCCCCGTCCTCTCTCCCCTTCCGTCGCCGGCGGGCGCCGCCGGCTTTGCCTGCGTGGTGGTCCGCGGCGGCAGGACCTTCTTCACCCGCGTGCGGTGGTGCCATCTCGGGAGGCTCACGACGGCGGTGGCGCTCGGCTTGCAGCGGTTCGGGTGTTGTTTGGGCACTCTGCTCTAGGCAGGCCCGGTCGGTCGGAGCACGGCGGCGCCTCTCCTTGGCGGCAGGACCATGGTCGTCGTGGTGCTGGTCTAGCTCGCCGCCCCCAGCCCAGATCTGGGCCCTCGGGCCCCATCTGGGTTCTAGGCGGGCTAGCCCGAATCTTCGATGGCGCGGTCTTCTACACGCTGAAGACGGAGGGCAGCTCGGATGGAGGGCTGCGGAGCCAACGGCATGCCTTCTGCAGCACGACCGTGGGAGCTTTACGGGCCTCTCGAGACCCGGCCGGGCCTGTGGCCCACGGGCCTGGTCTGCTCCTGCTATTGCGTCCTGTCGGTTACCGTCTTTGATGGTGGAGGACGGTCCCTCCCGCGTGTCGGCGGTGCTGCTGCGGCCCCTAGTCCCGACTCTCCTTCTTCGATGTGCAGGCCTCTCTTCTCCGGGCCGTGGAGAGACAGCGTAAGCGGCTTCAGGATCGTGGTGGCGCTGGGTGGTGGGCGGTATGGTGGAGTGCTCCGGAGCATTTGGGAGGCTGGGCCGGGAGAAATCCCAGTCGGCTTGTCCGACACCGACGCGGTGGCTCCTATGGGTGACGCCAGTCCTTCCTGAAGGGTGTCGGGTGTCCCCCCTCCCTATGGTGTACCGGGGGAAACCCTAGGCAGCAGCGTCGTCATCGTCGCATTCCTTCCTGAAGGTGTTGTTTTGGTGCCGGCGCTTCGGGGCACTAGGAGCTTGGAGGGCGGCGTCTGATGGCGCAGCGGTCCTGGAGCTTGTTCGCTTTTGTCGATCCGCCGGGGTTGGCATTTATTTCTTTTTGTATTTTTTCCTTCTCTTCTTTTGGGCGTGGTTTTGTGCTGTTGTCGCCCCAGCGCCTATCGTCGGTTGTATCTGGTTGTTGCTTTATCTATAAAGCGGGGCGAAAGCCTATTTCGAAAATTACAATAATGTATAATGTAGCTAATTTGATGAAATATTGGTCCATTATGTAGAGAACAAGCGCGCGACAAGAACTTCGCAGCGCTCCTCGACATCAGCCGGGATGGCAACTGATATTTTCAGCAAACGCGCTGGTTGGGGACCTCTAACGAGGAGGATTGGTGTTGGCTAAGTTCTTTCCTGGGAGAAACAAGGCGTCTGTTTTCTGTCGGAGACGGGAGTACAAAAACTGGGGCTGTTTTTTTGTTGTTGGTTCTGGATGTTTGTAAAAGCTTTCTGTAAAATTTGTAGAGACGGGTTGTAAGTCATGGACATCGTCTGGAAGTTTAGCTCTGATGTCTGTTTTTCAGTTGTCTTTTTGTTGCTAGTAGGTGGGTAGGGGGTATGCTGCTCGGCATGATTTTGATGTGAGACGTAAACAAAACTTTTGGTTTCATTTTTCAATGAAACTAGAAGTATAACATGCATGTTGTAGTGGGAATCCTTTTAATAAACTATACAATGTAAATAAAAGGTATGAAAGTATATGATACATTAAGTTGTATAAAAGAATATAAAAAAATTCAATTTCCATAGTCAAGATACTTTTAATTGACACGAAACATGTGTGTATTAAGAATTAGAGTAAAATGCAGGTTAATACAACCACTTGTCGCGAATGTGCGTTCTGGTCACCAAGTGGCGAAACACGAAAACGGGTCACCAAGTTTTAGCGAGCGTTTTGGTCACTCCGTAACAGCGACGATTAGTTCACGTACGTGCAGACTATTTTCTATAAACCCCCCTAAAGTTTTGCTTTTTTACAAATCCATCCTAAAAAGCAAAAAAAAAAACAGTTCAAAAGGACCTAGCAATTGAAATAAATAAAATATAAGGGGCAATTTGCAAAATAGCCACGTATGCAAACTCATAGTCGCCGTCATGGTGTGATCAAATGCTCGCGCGTGATAACTTGGTGACTCGTTTTTCGCGTTTCGCAATTTGGTGACCAAATTGCACATTCGTGATAAGTTGGTATACTAAACCTGCGTTTTACTTTTAAAAAAAATTGCATGAATAATTAAATGATGAATGTTGTGAAATTTATATGTAGAGATTAATAAATATTATTGGAAATGGCATGGACAGCTGATTGGTTAAGAAAAGACATGATATAGATAGCTTTGTATGTTGAGATAAGAAAAAATAATAAATTTTCGTGGAATTTTGTTTATAAAAGATAGAGGGACCTAAGCCCCTTAATTCGAAAAACAAAAATCACTTGGACCTCTAGAATGGAAGCCGTCGAGCCGATATATCCCTGGCCCGAGAAACCTGACAGAGAATGCTGCTAACAAAAACATCGAGCTTATTGACCAAAGCGAAAGCAGTCGGTCCACTGCTCCACTGGACGGGAGCTTTCGGATAAGATAAACTCGGAGTACGATGAGCGGCGGCGACGCCCCGTCCTCGGCGCCGGCGAACGACGCCTCCGCCATCTGCGCCCAGATCGCATCCGTCTTCTCCACGCCCTCGGCCCACCCTCCGGCTCGCTCCGTTCTCGTCACGGAGCTCACCGCCGCGGCCTCCCGGGGCGGCCGCGTGTTCGTGCACGGCGTCGGGCGCGAGGGCCTCATGATGCGCGCCCTCTGCATGCGCCTCGCGCACCTAGGCCTCGCCGCGCACTGCGTCGGCGACGTCACGGCGCCGCCCGCCTCGCCCGGAGACCTCCTCCTCGCCTCCGCAGGGCCCGGCGCGTTCTCCACCGTCGACGCCATCTGCGGCGTGGTGCGCGGCGCCGGCGCGCGCGTCGTGCTGCTCACGGCCCGGCCGGAGGGAGAGTTCCCGGGGCGCCAGGCCGACGTGGTGGCCCACGTACCCGCGCAGACCATGGCTGACGACGAGGATGATGATGGCCCGGCGGCGGCACATAGGAGCTCGCAGGCGAAGCTGCCGATGGGGAGCTTGTACGAGGGGGCCATGTTTGTGCTGTTCGAGATGGTGGTGCTGGAGCTCGCGCGCGTTCTGGGCCAAAGCCCGGCCCAGATGAGAGCCCGCCACACGAACTTGGAGTAGTCCGATGTTTAAGCCTGTGCGCAATTGTATTGTTATTATCATTTGTCAAATGCCTCCTGCTCTTAGCAAAGTATATCATGTGCAGTACTAGGTTGGATACTGAGTAACAATAAAGTTCTCACGAAGAAGAAGAAGAAGAAGAAGAAGAAGAAGAAGAAGAAGAAAAGACGTAGCCAACTTATGCTTTTGAGTTCTGGAGTCGTGTAAAAGTTGCTGGAGTACTATTTCTGTTAACATGATATTCCCTTTCGACTCGGAAATTCATAACGGTCCCGTTTTTTCGGGAGCAAAAAAAAATTATGAAAACTTTACAAAAAAATGCGAAAAAAATGCACGTACCTGACCATGCTTCGCACTATCGTGAAAATTTCGCACCAAAATATCATCGTATGCGCCTTGGGGAAAAATGACAAAATTCTGACAAGAAATTCAAATTCCGATCAGAAATTTGGCATTTTCGCCCAGGTCGCATACGATGACATTCGGTGCGAAATTTTTCACGGCGATGCGGACCATGGTCAGGTACGCGCATGATTTTTTCCGCATTTTTTTTGCAAAGTTTTTGATTTTTTAATTTTTTTTGAAAAGCACCGGGAGCTGGTGCGCCCGGGCTCACAAACGCCGGCCTCCTTTCGACTTCCCAACATACCAACTTTACATGGAACATGAGAACGAATTTGTGGCACCCAAGCACACTGGTGCTCGGTTTTCATAAAAGTTGAAAATTGTAATGTTTAGTTTAAAAAATCCATTTTTTTCCCATGAATATGTATACCTACTATGTATATTTGTGCAAAGTGCACACATAGAATGTCGAGATTCACACGCGATTTTTTTGATATTTTAAAATATTTTTTCAGTGGCAGGAGCATATGTTTACATGTGTCAAAGTGAATTTTCCCTATAAAAACTAATTAAAAATTCAATTTATCCCGAAAAAAGTCTTTCATGTGTTGTCCATTTTAAAACGAAAGTTGAGGCGTGCTTACCTAAAAGTACATCGAGTAACCTCACTCTAAGTGATTTTTGGATAGATGAAAATCAAGGTTAAGGACTAGCATGTGCGCTAGTATACACAGGTGCAATCCATACGGTGATTGGTGTAAACACCTTAAGAGTTGACCCAACTCCAAGATATGTAAAAGAAACATAGTCGCCAAGATGAGAATTCATATGAGACCTCAATACAAGCAAAAACGTGAAGATTGTGAACCTAAGGCAAAGAAGTCTCAAGAGAAGAAGAAGCACACTAGCTGAAGATAAGGTGAGTTTGAGAATATAAAGATGGAGTAGTGGCGCCAAAGATGAACCCTTCATGATATGAAGAAGCGCAAAGACTTAGCTTGAAGTATGAAGACGCGAAGATGAGGAGATGACCCCTCCAGGTGTGGAGTGAAGACGATACATAAGCGCACATGTGAGTGTTCATGAAGATGACTCAAGAAGCACGTACTACGGGTCGGAAAGCATGTAGTGCATCAGTTTTCTTACTTTTGAGTCATAGAAAAAATTGTACTGGGTTAGATCTCTTAGAACGAAAGTGAACCTTGATAGCACGTGCTCAGCTAGACTCACACTCTACGAAAAACATATCATGATCGGCTTAAACATGAAACCGAAATAGATACAACAGTATAACTTATGTTGAGTCTAGTTTTTTCAGAAGAAACATGATGCCTTTTAAAGTTGAATATTCTTGGAATAATCACTAGTATATGTCTAGCGTGGCCTCCATGCAGAGAACTTAAGGAAATCTGAGATATGAACTGTGAGGGGCAAGAGGGGGGCATGCAAGGTATACTCGTCTAATGGCTAGTTTGAAGATCACAAGTTTGAGTGGAGCCTCAACCCCCACACCCCGACAGAACCAAGTAGTCACCCACACCATGTGGAGCTTCAACCCCACCTCATAGGACTGCCACTTCGTCAAGATTTGCGGCCACCTCCCTGACGCACACACTATTGCTCGAAGCAACCGTCCCAAAATCCAATGTCTTGACAGCGGTGACATCTCCTACCTCTATGTCATCGCCCACTTCAGCACCTCTATGGTGCCAACGATGTTGAAGCGGCCTTAGTCGTGTTAACTCCAATTGTACGAGTGGAGATTCCAGCTCTCGAGTTCCAAGGATCCCGTTATTTAAAAAAAGTCATATTAACAAGTTTTAAGAAAATGAAAAAAAATTCAGGATGTAGCGGTGTAGCCAATGGTGTCTGCCACAACATGCAAAAATATCAATTTCTTATACATTGTATTCCGAGCTACATAAAATTAACAAAAATATAGATCTAAGTATGCATATTTTCAAATCTTCAAGTGTATCAGATTGGTCATTTTCGTGTAGGTCATAATACAAATAATTTGCAATTTCGAATTTCATGCTTGTAGGATATATCATTTTCGTGTAGCTCATAATAGGAATAATTTGCACTGTTTTCAATTTTTTTAACTAGAAATATGATTTTAAAATATTTTAAAATGAAGAAATTACTGGAGCTCATAGCCAAAAAAATTTCCACAACTGTGCCCTCTTTTTTCCTGTCCACTTTCTTCGTCCTCCCCTGCTTCTCCTGATCTCCTCCGCTCGTCTGCGCTGATGCAAGTTATCTTCTTCTTTTTTGAGAAATGATGCAAGTTATCCGGTCCTTGTTAAGCCAAATTAAGGACCCTTCACTGATTAGTTTTTCCATGAAACAATTGGGCTGTTGCAAGGCTGCATCTCAGCCCGTCTTCTCCAAAGCTACAGCTCAGCCCGTCTCCACCGCTCTAAAGGCCGACAGAAAGTCTCGGAACCTTCCAGAACCAGCTGGATGCTTCTCGCCCCCAATCCTCAACCTATCACCCCTCACAAATCCCCATTTCTAGGTCATTCCTTCCTTCTGAACCGCATCCTCCAAATCTCCTCTGGCGAGAGCACCAGCACATCCACCACTCCTAACCAACCAGCTGCAGCTTAATGGCGTCCCCGCCGGCGCCGCCGTTCCTCATCAAGACGTACGCGATGGTGGACGACCCCGCAACGGACGACACCATCTCCTGGAACGAGTCCGGCACGGCGTTCGTGGTGTGGCGGCGCGCCGAGTTCGAGCGCGACCTCCTCCCCAGGAACTTCAAGCACAGCAACTCTCGCGTCCTTCGTCCGCCAGCTCAACACCTACGTGCGTGCGTCTCTCTATCCCCTCTCCGTTGGCCGGCTCTGTAGATCCAGATTACGAATCGTGCCGCCGTCGTTTGCTTGTGCAGGGATTCAAGAAGGTCGGGATCGATAGGTGGGAGTTCGCCAACGATTGCTTCAGGAGAGGGGAGAAGCGCCTGCTGGGGGCGATACAGAGGCGGAAGGGCGTCGGCGTCGGCGCCGGGTTGCCGGCGTCGGCGACGATACCGACGGCGATACCGATCTCGCCCGCCGACGACCAGCTCCGGCGGGGATCCCGCGGTGTCCTCGTCGCCGCCGCCGCCGCTGCCGCCCGGGTCGACGGCGAGCGGCGCGATGGCCGAGCTGGAGAGGAGAACGCGCGGCTGCGGCGCGAGAACGCGAGGCTGGCGCGGGAGCTCGCGCGCGCGCTCCGGGTCTGCGACGGCGTGCGCCACCTCGTCTCGCGGTACGACCACGGCGGGGAGAGGACGACGGCGGGAAGCCGATGCTGTTCGGCGCCGCGATCGGGAGCAAGAGGTCGCGCGAGGACGGGGACGACGAAGACGGGGACGAGGAGAACGGCGAAGACGGCGAGGACGAGGCCAAGTCTAGGAGGACGGAGCCGTCGGATCTGAACGTGCTCTCGCTGTCCGTGCGGGCCGCAGCGGCCGCAAGGCCTGACGGGGATTCGCGTGACAGGAAGCACCCGTCGGTGCCGAAACCTCAAGGCCTTGGTTGGTAGGCTACTAGCGGTAGTGGCCTAGTGGGTCTAACGCTAGGGCATGTTCCTCGAGACATANTAACATTCTTGTTATATGAAAAAAAATTCAAAAAGGATATTTATCTTATATTTTTAAAATATAAGATAAATATCCTTTATTCATATATTCTTAAAAACTATTTATTTTATTTGAATTATTTTCAAACATGAAAAATTATGTTATTTTAAAAAGTGAAAATATTCATATAAAAATATTATTTTATTTGAATTATTTCAAACGTAACTATTTCAAAAGTGAACAAAAAAAGTTGGTGAACGGAAATTAATTTTGAACGAATTTTAAAATTGTGAACAAAAAAAGTTGGTGAACAAAAATTACTCTTGAACGATTTTAAAAGCGAACAAAAAAAGTTGGTGAACGGAAACAAATTTTGAACGATTTTAAAAGTGAACAGAAAAGTTGGTGAACGGAAACTAATTTCGAACGAATTTTAAAATAGTGCACGGAAAATGCTCGGTGAACAGAAACTATTCTTGAATGAATTTAAAAGTGAACAAAAAAAGTTGGTGAACAGAAACTAATTTTGAATGATTTTAAAAGGGAACAAAAAAAGTTAGTGAATGGAAACTAATTTTGAACGAATTTTAAAATAGTGAATAGTAAATGGTCTATGAACAGAAACTATTCTTAAACGGTTTTAAAAATGAACAAAAAAAGTTGGTGAACGAAAACTAATTTTGAACGTTTTTAAAAGTGAACAAAAAAAGTTGGTGAACAGAAACTAACTTGAACGAATTTTAAAATAGTGAATGGAAAATACATAAGATTTTCTTATTTATTTTTATGTTATTAAAAAATTTCAGAACATTTATGTTATTAAAATAAAGAAAACTACTTAGTTTTTCAACAACATAAAATTTTATTTAATATAAAACAAAAAATACATAAGATAGAAAAGAAAATGAAAAATAAATATAAAAATAAATAAGAAAAAGAGAAAAAAGAAATGCAAAGAAGAAACGAAAAAGAAAAGAAATAGGAAAGAAAAAAGAAAAAGGGAAAAGGAAACCAAAAATATTAAACATAAAGTAAAATAGTTAAAATAGGAATATAAGAAAAAATAAGACACAAAAATGAAACAGATAAAAAACGAGAAAGAAACAGGAAAAACAGAGAAAAAAACGAAGAGTTGTGCACTTAATGGGCCGGCCCACTAGCGTCTCCGCGGTATGCGGAGCTTTGTTAGCTCCGCGGTACGCGGAGCATAGGAATCGCGGAGAGGTCGACGAGCAGTCGAGCACAGGTACAGCGCGGTTTCGATTACAAAACGGAGGCCCAACTAATTCCAGAATGGGACCTCCTAAGCGTCCCCCGGGGGATAATTTCCTCCAATCCCCCGGGTGGAGACAGCGACACGTGTCCCTACTATTAGTCAACTACGGACAGATTTGCGTGCATCCTCTGGTTTCCCCACAGAAAAAAAAACAGAAGAATTCCTGGCCATGGCCGCCGCCGCGCAGACTGTCCCCCGTCGCTCCGCCCTACGTTGCCGGAGAACACGCCGTCACCGGAGAATACGTCGTCGCAGCTTCACCGTTGCACCACCGCCTCCTCGCTCGAAGCTCCGGCGAGATACCTCACCGGTCACCGCCGGCAGCACCGCCGCGCCAATGACGGCTGGCAGCACCACGGTCTTGTAGCACCACCGGAATCCTTGCTGCATCCCCGGTCTCCCGTTGGCAGCACCCACGACCGCCCATAGTAGCATCACCTATTTACGCTGGTAGCATCCTGCAGACGCGCGCCATGGCTGCACCACCGCACGTCTCCCCGTCGCACAAAGAAGTCCGGCGAGAGACCTCTTCCTTGCAGCACCGATTCACCCTCTTTGTAGCACCGCCTCCCGTCGACGGTAGCACCGCCTCCCATCTATGGCAGCACAATGGCCCCGCTAGTAGCACCGCTGCCCCTCACCGCGCACCGCTGCCCCTCCTTGCAGCATCACCACCCATCGATGGAAGCAATGTCGCCCACCGATGACAGCACTGCCTACCACCGATGGTAGCACCGACGAGCTTCCGTGGTAGCACCGTCCACCACCTATGGTAGCACTAACGCCCTTCCTTGACAGCAATGGCGCCCACCGACAGCCGCACCTCCGCCCACCACTGACAGCAACTATGCCCACCGCTGACAGCATGAAAGCGGCCTGTTTCGTAGCATAACCAATGCTTGTGTCAGCGCGCGTCGCGGGGCGGCGCCCATTTTACTGCGTCGGCGGATCTCGTAGCACCTGCACGTCTTCCACTGCTTGAAGCAGAATCTCCTTCGCGTGGGAGCGGCTTAGGGCGAGGAGATACGCGTCCGGGAGCTGCGGGGCAGGGCGGACGACGCGACAGAGGGTGTGGCTGTCGTCCTCGGGGATGGCGACGAGGCGGGTGTCGAGGAGGAGCACGACCACTGGCATCGACGACCTGACGATTATGACGAGTCTCGGTTGCGGTGGCGCATCACACCGTTGGTGTGCTACGCCGACCGCCGGACTGTCCGACCTCGGCCGCGCCGTCCGCTCCGTCGGCAGCGCGCACTCCGTCCACGCCGAGATCGCCACCGTCGACAGTAGGACTCGCAGCGTCCTGGAGCTGGACTACGTCTGCCACAACGCCATCACTGCGACGGGGAGGTAGCAAGAGGAGGCGTTGGGCGATGGAAGAAAGGCGGCAACGCGCCTGTGAGACGGCGCCGGCGGCGCGCGCTGGTGGTTGGGCGGAGCTCCGTAATGTTCTGTGAGGAGAGGTTTCAGAGAGAGGAGACTAAACAGGAGGAAACATATGGAGGAGAGGCACCGGAGAGAAGACGATAAGTATATGGCGGACCCATCAGATGATGCTGTGTCTTTTCTTTCAGACGTAGGACGCGTGGCACACGTAGGAACCGGAGGACGCGCGCGCGTCATCCCCCGGACGAACAGAAGCATTTCCCTTCCAGAATCGGGTACTATGCGGCCAAAAGTAGGCGCGGTTTCTATGTTTTTTTACTCTTTTCGATCAGTATTAATTGTTGTTGAATCAAATGTAATTGAGGGGGGGGGGGGGGGGGGGATCGCGATGCCAACTGAGGGGGGTATTGCGTGTGTGTGCCTGGTCGCCGCCGGCTGACCTTGGCGCCACCGGCGTGGTCGGGGGCCGCCGGATCGCGTTTCTCCTGTCTGGGGGGGGGGGGGGGGGGGGGCTTACGGCGGAGTTGTCCGGGGAGTTGGATCTAGACACGGATCACATCGCGGTTCGGTCGGCTTTGGGGGCTATGGAGGTCGACGGGGGCTCTCCGGGTGGTTCGCCGCCGTCTACCCTCTTCGACGAGGCTATATGTCAACAGTTCTGGGTCGACGCCGGCTTCCCTATGCCGGCAAGCCGTTTCTGGGAGAGGGATGTGTCGCCGGCGTTAGGTGAGCTGTCTAATGGTGCTTCTGTGTGCAGGTCTTCGGCAAGGGTCGAGCCGGTGTCGTCGCTGCGGGGGAGGGGTCGCGGTGTGGTCTCGTCACCGGTCAGGCTACGGATCGCACGACCTCCACCGAGGATGGGGCCATGGAGGGGTCCGCTCCCTCCTCGGCGTATGTCTCCCCTACCGGTGCTCGCTACCTTCCTCGACCGGGCGCTCGAGGCGCATCTGCGGGAGGCTCCCGTCGGGCTGCCTCCGCAGGCCGTGGCTCCCCCGCCGGCGGACTTGGCGGCCGTGGCATCTTCGTCGTCCTGTCCGCCCACCGGGTCGCTCTCCGTCGCAGCTGTGCCATCGTCGCCAGGCACGGTGGACGTGAGGGGTTCGCCGCCGAGTTCGGCCGTCGGGCCGGTCAACGCTCCGTATTCGCCGCGATTTCCGGGGGGAGGCGGGATCCGCGGGGTTCAAACCGGGAGAGGTTTGTGTGGCGGGCCGGGGATGCATGCGATCAATCCTGGCCATTGACCATGGGCCCATCTTCATCGACGGTTTGCCCGGCTCTGGGATCGATTGTGCCCTAGGTCTTCCACGCCTGCGTCCCATCCCGATCGAGCGCTTCCTCGTCCCCCAACGTCCTTGCCCGCGAGCTCCCTCCCGTCGCCGCGGTCGACGTCTTCGCCCGCGTGCTCCCTCTCGTCACCGCGATCGTCGTCTTCGTGCGCAAACGCCCTCCCGTCGCCGCGCCCGTCTCCCCCTCTTGCCGGTGCTGGGATCGCTCCTTTGTCGCCGTTGTCTCCGGTCCGCCGCCTGCTCCGATGAACCCCTGCTGGTCCTCGTGGGGGGGGGGGGGGGGGGGGGGCGCCCCGGCCGCCGTCGCTGCATGCTCCCCTCGGGCCGCAGCTCGGGTAGCAGCCTCCGATGGGTGCCGCGGCGGCCTCGTCCGCGCCGGCTGGTGCCCCGCTGCCGGTGCCTCTGGCGGGGGGGGGGGGGGGGGGGGTCCCGTACCGGCCTCTTCAGCCGCCATCTCGCCAGTACGGGCCGCCGGCGTTCATGCCGCCACAGCTGATGCCGTATGGGCAGTTCCTACCGCCGCAGATGTCGGCTCCTGTGTTCCCTCCCTATCAGCAGCAGCCTGCCCCACCTCCGGTTGCTGCGGTTGGGCAGGGGGCGTCTCGTGCAAAGAAGAAGAAGAAGAATGGGCCGATGGTGGCGGCGATTCAGGTTCCACAGCACGTTTTACCTCAGCAGGGGTATCCGCCGCAGCAGGTTGCGCCTTTTGTGCAGCCTCAGATCGTGTCCTCGGGTCTGTAGCAGGGGGTGGTGATGCATGGTCAGCAGCCAGGGGTTCAGCAGTAGCAGGTCCAGCCTGTGGTTCCAGTTGCTCCCGCTGCACCGACAGTCGCTGTTGCTGCCGTTGCAGGTGCTGTTGTTTCCCAGGGTAAGGCCAAGTCGAAGAAGGCTACGGTTTGTTGGAAGTGTGCGGTTAATTCCCACGCAACCAAAGATTGTACGACACAGCACTTTTGTTTGGTTTGTAATAACACGGAGCATCCTACTATGAGGTGTCCGACTCTTCGACTGCCGAGGCCTTCAGCTTTCGCTTCTGGTTTTGGTACGGATGATACTCTGTTTCTGCAGCTGCCGGATAGTGTGTTTAAGGAGCACCTTGCCCCGTCCAGCTCCCCTACTGCTTTGGTTTCGATTGTCGGTGAGCCGGTCACAGCAGTCGCCATTCAGAGTCTGATGTCGAGGATGTGTCCTACGAGATCTCAGTGGACTTGGGAGGCCATCCCCCATGGTGCTGATGCCTTTTTGATCGGTTTCCCTTCTGTAGAGGATCTTCAGAGGGTGGATGGGTTTCAGATGAGTGTTCCTTCTTTTTCTGCTCAGGCCACTGTTTCTGTTTGGGTGACTCGGGATATTCAGCCTAAGAGGATGCTTGAGCACGTCTGGGTTCACGTACAGGGGGTTCCTTATACTGTCAGACACTTTTTGGGGCTGTGGGCAGTTGGATCTCTCATTGGCACGACTTTAGATGTGGACTTGGTCACCTTGAGGAGCCAGAATGTGGTCCGGATCTTGGTCGCTATGACCGATTCCTCGGTTCTATATTGGTGCATCATGTGTTATCAAGCTCGGGGAGTATGATTTCTTCTTCCGACGGGAGCCTGGTGCTTTTGTCCCTGACCCGAGCTTTGTTCCTTTTTTCTGGAGGCGTAAGGGAGATGATTCTGGGTCCGATGGTTCTGGTAATGCCGAGGGTTCGGGCTCTTTGGATCAGGCGACTGCTCCTGGTGGGACTGGTCAGCAGAGTTCCAACATGGAGATAGATGCTAGTACGGCTTCTGGGGCTCCTGTTGTTGGGAAGTCTGTGGTGTCGGCTGTGAGGCACATGGTGGCGATCACTCCGTACAACCCTAGTCCGATGATGCCTCGTGGTATGGAGATCGTTTCTAGGGTGCGGCGCTCCTCGCCACATCTTCTGCGTCCGACTTCAGGGCCGGTTTCTCCCTCTGCTCCGGGGTCGCCCTTGGTGCTGCCGGTGGCCGCCGGACTGGCATCGGAGTTGGTTGTGGTCGCTGCTGAGGGGCCCACGGTGGCCTCTTCTGAGGGTGGCGGTCCGGCTGGACCGATGCACTCTGCCGGGCTGGAGACTGGGGCTGCCGACTCGGGCAGCGCAGCCCCGGCCTCTCCTGCGGTAGAGGATGGAGTGATGGAGGTGGTCTCGACCCCGACTGTGACCCCTCCGTCACCTGTTCATTCCTCGCTGATGGAGACTGAGCTGGCATCTTCTTCACCTTTGCCAGCTCAGTGCGTCGCTGGGCCAGGGTCGGCTCCTACTTCGCCGCTGCCGACCTAAGCCCTGGCTTCGCCGGCGTCGCCTGTACCTGTTGGAGGTTCCGCCTCGCCCCGTACGCCGCCTCCTACGATGACGACTACTCCGGTCCGTCGTAGCGAGCGGTTTGGAGTGGCGACGGATGGGGCCTCCGCCACGGATGAGGACTCGTTGGCGAAGGCTATGCGTCGCAAGGCGGCTCGCAACTTGGACTCCATAGGTACGGATTTAAAGTCAAAGTCTTTCCTTTCTTTTTCACCTAATTCAATTCAGTCTAAGCTTCATAGTGTAGGTTTTAAACTTGGTAGTAATAAGCCTCAGGTTGAGGTGTCAACTAATGTCTTGAGGCATATGGAATTTGACCGTCTAACGGTTATTCCAAAAGCTTCGACAGTGTTGACGGCCACCTATGAGGATGAGGAAGAGGAAAATGCCACATCAGATGGTCAGCTTCTTTCTCATCTTATTGGTGATGTGTCGGAGGTGGGTTTGGATGAGGACGGTCTAAGTTCATTGTATGAGCTCATAGCAACCGGCCGGAAGTCTAAATCTGCCTCTAACAAGGCGTCCCGGAAACGGGCTAAGTTCTCCAAATCCCCAATAGTTTCCAAATGAATGGCATGTTTGCAAATAGCAGAGGTCTTGGTGACTTGGCTAAACATTTGCACTTCGCTGGATGCATTCGGGATCACAATTTGGATTTCTTAGCTATTTCTGAGACGGGTAGACGGGAGTTCTCGCAAGGTCTATTGAACCGCCTTTCAGGTGGCATGGATTTTGCTTGGTACTCCCGACCCCCGCGGGGACGATCGGGTGGCATTTTACTAGGCGTCAGGACT
This sequence comes from Puccinellia tenuiflora, assembly GCA_012064385.1. NCBI lineage: Eukaryota > Viridiplantae > Streptophyta > Magnoliopsida > Poales > Poaceae > Puccinellia > Puccinellia tenuiflora. The sequence goes on along the minus strand of QRDG01000079.1, from coordinate 181,430 downwards.
GATACCATGGAAGTGTTGGCCGTTTCGGATGGTGATTTTCACATAAAGATGCACATCCGAAATAAGGCAGACAATTTCATTTGGAGTCTTGTTGCCGTGTATGGGCCCGCCCAGGTGGAGCATAAGTCCGATTTTCTTCGTGAGATGGTAAACTTGGTAAAGGACAATCCGCATCCGTTTATCATCGGTGGGGATTTTAACTTGCTTCGTTTTCCATTCGAGAAAAGCAGGGGACGTTTTGACAACCGTTGGCCTCTTTTGTTCAACGCGGTCATTGACAGCTTGGACTTAAGAGAGATTTCAATGGTTGGGAGACAGTTCACTTGGGCTAATTCTCTTCCTGAACCCACATACGAGAAACTGGACCGTGTGCTGATGGACACCGATTGGGAATCCAAGTTCCCATTGGTATCGGTACGGGCTCTAGAGCGTATTGAGGGTCTGTCGGATCATGCCCCTATTCTTTTGACCACCGGTATGGCTAGACCTCCATGCAAACCGCGGTTCAAGTTTGAACTTGGCTGGCTGCTGCAGGAGGGATTCCATGAGATGGTCAAAAGGATTTGGGAAAGACCAGTTGCGGGTGCCTCTCCAATCCAGATATGGAATAACAAGATACGGTCTTTGCGCACTTATCTTGTTGGGTGGGCACGTCATACTACTGGTTTACTCAAAAAAGAAAAGATACGTCTATCCTCGATTATCGATGCTTTGGAGGCATTGGCAGAGGTACGACTATTATCCCCACTGGAAATTGAGCTGAAAAGCCAATCCAATGCGGAAATAGCCAAACTTTTGCGCGAGGAGGAGTTGAAATGGTATCAACGTTCCAAGGCACAATTCATCCTTCAAGGGGACTCGAATACTCGCTATTTCCATAGTATTGCCAATGGCAGACACAGGAAAAAGCGTATCCATTCCCTAGTGCAGGAAGAGGGAACGATTGAGGGCCAGGAGCAACTCAAGTCGTATATTACCAATTATCACAAGGGGCTGTTCGGGGCTCCAGAGGAAGGGAACTTCACTCTGGATGAGTCTAGAACAGCTGATATTCCCCAGGTTTCTGTTGAGGAGAATAACCTGCTCACTAACTCCTACTCGGAGGAAGAAGTGAGAAAGGCAGTTTTCCAAATGGAACACAACAAAGCACCCGGACCGGATGGTTTCCCAGCGGAGTTCTATCAGAATTTCTGGGATGTAATCAAGTATGATTTGCTTAATATGTTCGCCTCCCTCCACGCTGGTCAACTGGAGCTATTTCGTCTCAACTTTGGTGAGATTATTTTGTTACCTAAGGTTAATGATGCAGAGAGGATCCAACAGTACAGACCTATCTGCCTCCTTAATGTTAGTTTCAAAATATTCACTAAAGTTGCAACGATTCGGCTGAATAGTGTGGCGGATCATGTAGTTCGACCTTCTCAGACTGCTTTTATGCAAGGCCGTAATATCCTAGATGGGGTGGCAATCTTGCATGAAACGGTCCACGAACTGCACAGGAAGAAGTTGAATGGGGTAATTTTGAAAAAGCTTATGATAAAGTTAATTGGTCTTTCCTTCAGCAGACGCTTAGAATGAAAGGTTTTTCTTCTGAGTGGCGTGCGCTTATTGACTCCTTTGTTTTGGGTGGAAGTGTAGCCATTAAAGTCAACGATGACACTGGTAGATACTTTCAAACAAAAAAAGATCTCAGATAGGGAGACCCACTATCGCCAATACTATTTAATATAGTGGCTGATATGTTGGCCATCTTGATTGAGCGCGCTAAGTCTGAGGGTCAAATTGAAGGTGTGATTCCCCATCTAGTTGATGGTGGATTATCGATACTTCAATATGCCGATGATACAATCCTTTTTATGGAACATGACATCGAAAAAGCTCGAAACCTAAAGCTAATCCTATCGGCGTTCGAGCAATTATCGGGTCTTAAAATAATTTTCCATAAAAGTGAATTGTTTTGTTTTGGCGAGGCCCAGTATGATGCCTCCGTGTATGCCGAGCTTTTCAGGTGTGCACAAGGTCAATTTCCTATCAACTATTTGGGTATTCCGATTCATTATCGGAGGCTCACTAATGTTGAATGGAAGTCGGTGGAGGAAAGACTTCAGATCCGGTTAAATAGCTGGAAAGGTAAACTCCTATCCCTCGGAGGAAGACTGGTTCTCATTAATTCAGTACTGACAAACATGGTACTGTATATGATTTCCTTCTTCCAACTACCCAAAGGGGTCTTGAAAAGATTGGATTATTTCCGTTCAAGATTCTTTTGGCAAGGGGATAGTGAAAAGAAAAAGTATCGACTGACTAAATGGAGTGTGGTTTGCCGGCCAAAAGACCAAGGAGGGCTTGGTGTTCATGACCTTGAAGTCAAGAATAGAGCCTTGCTTGGTAAATGGTTATTCAAGCTTCTTTCTGAAGATGGAATTTGGCAGACACTTATAAGGAGGAAGTATGTGGGAGACAAAGCTGTATCCCAGGTTGTTTGGAAGCCTGGTGATTCACACTTCTGGGCAGGTCTCATGGCCATAAAGAAGTATTTCTTCCCACATGCTTCTTTCTCCATTAGGAATGGATCGGAAATTCGGTTCTGGAAAGATAGGTGGCTAGGCCAAACTACTCTTCGTGAACAGTATCCGGCTCTATATGATGTTGTGCGTTACAAAGGCGATACACTGGCTAAGGTGATGGGGACTTCCCCACCAAATGTATCGTTCAGAAGAACGCTCTTAGGGCCTAGAGAAGCATCTTGGAATGCTTTGCTTCTCCGGTTGGACTCTGTCCAACTCATGGAAGGCCCTGATGAACTTCGATGGATCCCAACTAAGAATAGTATTTTCTCGGTTGATTCTATGTATAGAGCTCTTATCCATGCTGTTGTTCCTGTCGATTCAAATAAGAAAATTTGGAAGATTAAGATACCGCTCAAAACGAAGGTGTTTGCGTGGTATCTTCGTCGTGGAGTAATTCTTACAAAAGACAACCTTGCCAAACACAATTGGCATGGGAGCAAAAAGTGTGTTTTCTGTAGTCATGATGAGTCCATTAAACATCTTTTCTTCCAGTGCGAGTTTGCTAGGTCTATATGGTCAGCTATCCAAATAGGTTCTACCTTATATCCACCACGTAGCGTTGCAAATATTTTCGGCAACTGGCTAAACGGGGTGGATCCTAGGTTTAAACTACTTATTAGGGTGGGAGCGATTGTCGTTATTTGGTCGCTTTGTCTATGTAGAAATGACAAGGTTTTTAATGACAAAAATTCTTCTATTCTGCAGGTTATCTACCGATGCACATCTACGCTCCGATTATGGTCGGTCCTGCAGCGTGTGGAGCACCGGGAGCTGTTCTTGGAGGTTTCGCTGCGTTTGGAGGCGGCGGCCAGCGAGTTTTTCTCCCGGCTTGGATGGTCGCATAACCTGCGAATCGACACTTCATTACCATAGGCGGCCTTACAATTTCTCATGATGATATGTAACTCGCCTTTTATTTTTCTGTTGCCTTGGATTTCTGGGACGGTTTGGGGCTGTGTGCATCTTAGTTATGCAGAGGCCGGGTGTAATGCTTAATACTCTTTAAGTAATAAAATCCCTTTATAAAAAAAAAGTTTTGAAGATTGTTTCAATTTTAGTCTAACACATTGTTTACTTTGCTCTTTTGGATCCATATTAATTGTCGCTGAATCAAATGTATCTAGTTTTGAAGATTGTTTCAATTTTAGTCTAACACATTGTTTACTTTGTAATGTTATCTTATAGGGGACCTTAAAACTAGATCTAGAATTTCGTTCGGTCTGGATGTAACTTTTTTCCATTTAGTCCAACTAGTAGAATGCCCATATGTTGCCACGACTCCTTAATTTTTCTTTTGTCATACTCTAAGTAGTTGTCATGGTGAACTTTCATCTTTCCACCTTTGAAGTATCTACATTGTAATTCACTTCCCTTTCGAATCAATTCACCATTGTTAGAAAATGCATGTAATATATCCCGTTTCAATGAAAGTGGCTTTTAATGAAGAAAAATGTTTATTAGAACTTCACGGTACAAGTTCAATATCTACACAACACTACATGCAAATCAACTCAATACTACATAAACATGGTATTTCACAACTAGCAAATCTCAGATAATTCAATCATAGACAAACACATTTAATAGCATACTTCCTGTTAACTGATACACCATCATCACTCAATCAAAGTAATCATCATCATCATCACTAAAATAAACAAAGGGGGATCCCATAGCAGCATGACCACCCGTATACCCGATCCCACAGATAGGATGCTGCAGTGCATGCATTCCTTGATTTTTGCATGCGTAGCAGTGACCTAAATAAAGATATACAATTCAGGAGATCAAAACCACAACTTTGCAGCACACAAACTTAACACGATCCATGTTTAATCAGAACAAAAGAAAAGGCAAGAAAGGCATGTACCGTCATCATATGAATTTAGTTTGTAACATGAATAGTACTTTCTTCCAGAGACCTCTTTTACTTCAGCAAAATAAGGTGTCACTGACCAAGTGGCGTCTGAATTCTTCTTGGTCTTCACGGTGAAGTTGAAGTGATGAAAGATATGGTCGTAGCTCTCCACGCTGAAGCACTGGTGTTGAAGCTCATCAAGGCAATACCGCACATCCTGAAACAACACCATATAAAAAACCTGGTCTCGATTAAAATGGACAAAGTAGTTGAAAATCACTTACTTCGAATTGCTTCTTTCCTTCGATGTATTCCTCAAAAGCCAACATAACTTCCTCGCCCATCCACTTCTTACCATTTTGAATTATCTCCTTTGTAGATGCTTCACCCCTGCAATAAATAGGTTAAAACTTCTGCATGCTTCAACAATTATATGAAGATCATATGGGAACGTACTGTGCTAGATTTTCTGCCGGAGAGGCAAGGGACTTTGATGCTTTAGGAGCTGTGTATTGTTGAAAAAATTCACTTCCCATTGCCCAGAATGCTTCAGCATCCCGTTTATGCTGGGCGGGGTTGCTGTAGCCATGTGCATGGGCAATCAAAGCCTCTGCGATGTCAACCTGTCTGTATACCCTGAATCAGATCAACAAAACGCAAAATAACAATCCACAAGACATCACTGAGCCTAAGAGGTAATATAGCACAGGTTATGCCATACATACTAAAAAGTTATTAAACAGCATTGAGCTCCATATATATACACACTGTTCTGGTGCAGCAAATAAAAAAATATTATGACATGCAACGATCGATATATTGATCATGAGTCCTGATCAGTGATCACGTATGTTAGTATGTACACTTCACATAAAATGGCATGGTACCACAGTTGTAGTTTGTGAGACAAGTAAAGCAAGGAAAACATAATAAAAAATAAACTGGATTGCCCCTTTGCACTGTTTGGTTTGTTTACTTGCAGGCTAGGATGCATCAAGGATCCTGAATTGGTATAAGATGCATGAAAAGAACATGTCAAGCAGAGAAGGAAAATAAATTTCAACTCCTACACAAGCACAAGGAAGTATACTGAAGCTAAACCGGAAAGTTTTCTGTTTTAACTGCAAAAAAGCCGGGAGGATCACACAGGATCCGACGCACTTGGATCTCTTCCATGGCGGTTTTGCTACATAATGCATTTAAGGCTTACAAAATACAACCTAATAAATAAAAGAAAAACAATCATACGTACCAAGGAACTGATTCGTTTTTGGGCTTCTCAACAATTTCAGAGCTAGTCTCACCGTTGGTAGTGTCATAAGCACATTCCATGGACCTAGAGAAACAAATGTCCGTGCCATCAGTGATTATTCTACCGCTACCATTTATTTGATATAAATAATTCATTCAACTAATTTTTTAAGTTGACGATGAATATATACATGTTTGGATGATATGCAGAACAGATGAAAGAATGCTACATGCATATTTTATCGCTTTGAGGCTTCTAAAAGTAGTAATAAGCAACAATAATGCAAGATAAATATTGGGATCAATAAAAACCAAATTCAATCAATAAATATTAACCCATGGTTCTACAGATCTGTGCAGAAAGGGGTCAATGTAGTACCTGTGAGTTGAATCAAGTGTAGGAGGTGACCTAGCGAGTTTCAGTGCTCTCACCTCACTGGCATACTCCTCAATGCTGACGAAGACAAAGCAAACCAATATGCTCATTAGTCAGCTGTTACAATCGTAGGCGCACCCGTCGATCTACCGAGGACAAGCAATCACAGCACGATGACGACACTGCGATTTGTTAACGCAGTTCGGCCATGATTTGTCTACTCTGTGGGGTATGACTAGGGACGCTCCTCCCCATTGATACCACTGCACCGGCCGCCTTGGTCGCCGGCTCAAGCTGCCGGCTCAAGCCGCCGGATCCCCTTGCGCGCCTGCTGCTATCAAGTCGTCATAGGTTACAACGTGTGGTGCCCCCTCATTATATAGGAGGCCTAGGCTACAAGAGTTTGACTCCAACACTACTCGTATCCTATCCACACCTAATACAACTCCAAGTCCTAACGTAACCCAACTCGTACATAATATTCGACACAAACACAACATCAGCGACTATTATGATCGATGGAGGTATTGCAAGTTCTTGTAAGGAGCTATGGAGAGGCGAATGCAGTACCTAGGAGTCGAGTCACGTGTCATAGGTGATTGATGCATTGTCAGTGCTTCCAACTCCCTACTGCTCACCTCTGCCACATGCTTCTCATCCCTGACCGAAAGAAGCATGGCAAAATGCTCATTGAGGCTTGGTAATTTTGATGGAACTAGGCACACATATGAGGATCCGAAACAGTATCTAGAGGCACACTTACGGCAAACCAGTATCTGCAGGACCTTCACTGCCGCTCACCTCGCCAGCATTCTGCTCAATGCTGATCAGAACATGTTGTTAGTTGATGAAAGTATGGGCATGAATTATTAGCGTCATCAAAATATACTAATTAGCTACATGCAATATGGTCAGTAGACACTGATTATTGTGATGGGAGGTACTGCAACAAGAACGAGGGGAATTCTATTTCGTCTATGAGAAGGACTGAAGGCCACTAACTAATGACTTTTCTGGTGATGGTAATAGGCACAACTGCGATAACTGTAATGGAAAGAAAAAAAAATCATCTAGATACATACTTACGGTAGCTTGTCTGGTGTACTTCTCCTGGATCGCCTGAGGCGATCTGAGTAAAGAACACTCTGGCGAACACGAGCTCCTGCAGGTGTGGTTGACCTGCAAAGGTTGAGAGATCTGAAGTTAGAGTTTAAAACTGTCATGAAAAATCATTATGTTAGGTGGGTACCAAAATATTTGTAACCTCAATTTTTTTTTTGGACGGGTTCACTAATTTGAAATCTAATTGAACTTCAGTCAATTTTGTTATAATCAAATGAGCTATGATAGATTGAAATTCGCAAGAATTTCCAGAATCTTAGAAATTTTCGCTAATTTTAAATCTTGCTCTTGGGCTATAGAACTCTTGCTTGTTCCTATAGTGTGCATTCATGTATTATGAGTTATAGGCAGACCGTTCAGGTCAAAACTTAGCAGATACATTTTGTGGCTCACTGAGTCATTCCTGCTTTTAGCTCGATGGCAAAGGTTTTCCGGCAATGTTTCCTCCTGCTTTATACTTTGTTTTCCTGCTTGCTCCTCCTCAATGTGTTGAGTGTCATTGGTAGGAGTTTCAAGTGGCCATGGCTTCTAGTAGCGGGGGCGGTTGGTGGGGAGAGAGATCGTGGTGTGATTTTCCGAACTATATGGGTGTACCAAAATCCTCCATCTCTAGCTCAGTAGGTCTTTACTCACATCTTGAGAGCGATGGCCTACCGAAGGAGCTTCTTTCTTGCTTGCCTCTTTGCTTCCTTCCTACCTTGAACTTTACTATGCTCATCGACCAAAATCGCCAATCTAGAATCCAATAGCAATTGATTCGCCTCTCATACTGCTCTTTCTAGCTGGCTAGATATTAGTTTTTCCTATCAGGTGGTGTCATCTGTTGAAGTGTATATGTGGATTGGCTAGCTTTCTCCATCAGTTCAGATTTTTTTCTATCACTTAGTTCGGACTTGACATGGTGTAAGAGGGTGTTACAACATATGTGGATTGTCTATCCCTTTCCATCTGTTCGGATTTTTTGTTACCTTGGCTAGTGCATGAAACATGGCATCATCTACCTTTTTTTTTCTGAATGTTATGTATAACCTTCTGGAAGGGGGTATTTAGATTCTATTTGCATGCCGATAAGAAAAGTAATCCCGCAACGTCAATGCATCCGACAACCCCTGCTCAATTAAAGTGAGTGGATGCGCAAATAAGAAGTGAATGTACAATACATTCGATTCTAACATCGGAGCCCGAAGGTCGTAGCAGTGAGAGCTGACAAAGAAGTTAATGTACACTACATTGGATTCTGACATAGGAAGGGGGGGGGGGGGGGGGGGGGGGGGGGGGGGGGGGGGATACAAATATAGTATGTTTTTTTGGATATTTTCATGAACCGTGTTGTTGGTTTCCCATGGATACAAAATTATATATTCAGAAATATGGTGTGTTCTGCCCTAGTATTTCTTAATTATTGTATCGTTGAAGCAAGAAAAGAAAGCGAGAAGGGGAAAGTGGGGTTCCTAGCTAAATCACCTTGGACTTGGGTGAGGGTCATGGCTGCCGGAAGAAGTTGGTGTTTGGCCCATGGCTGCTCGACGACGTCGGATGTGCTCCGTCGATCGATCAATCAATCGCCGGGTAGTTGCTAATCGGATCAACAAGATCTGCGTTAATGAAGTCGGCGAGACGTACCTGTGTATCGTAGCAGTACCGTAGGTCTCGATCCTACCGGCATTTGTCCCGGCTGATCTTCTCTTTATGAGTCCGACCCGGCTTTGGAGTCGGTGTTTGGGTTTCCGTTTACAAGTACAACTCTCGATCGTGCGTACGTGGACCGACGCCTACGGTGATCGATGGAGCACACCCGCCGCCGCCGTCGTCCACGCGCCATGGCCCAAACACCAGCTTCTCCCAGCAGCCATGGCCCCGATCCAAGGTAGCAACACCTCTCCCCCTGCTTTCTCGTTTCGACGATACAGCCCCACCTCCTCCGGCTCTCATTGCTATGATCTTGCTTGGGCATCAACTCACTTTAGTTTTCTCATCTCGCGTTGGCCATCGCGGATGCTCGCGTAACTTGTTGAGCTTTTGGCCTTTTGCCCCTTGCCCTCTTCACGAGCAGCTGCCCATTGCTATTAAAAAAAGGGAACTTTGATCACAAGTACGTGCAATCAAGGTTTTGGTTTCTGAATATAAAAAATCCCAATCAAGGTTTTGGTATTCCTAAAGAAGGCTCAATATAAGCATTGCACAAGAGACAATGTCGTTAGTGCAACTTAACTCCAGACCTTGTCAACCTTTGCAGGTCACTCCCATCCACAGGAGCTCGTGTTCGCCAGAGTGTTCTATACTCAGATCGCCCCAGACGATCCAAGAGATCAACAAGGTTTTTCCCTTGCAATTACATTAACCGCAATTGCATGTGCCTATTACCATCGCCAGTTTACAACATATTAGTTTTTTATTATCATTCACACTAGCCTTCAGTCTTTCTAGTACACAGAATAGAATGCCAACGTTATTACTGCAGTATCTCCCATCATAATAGTCAGTGACTAATGAGCATATTACCGTGCTTGTTTTTGTCAGGGTTGAGGAGTGTGTCGGAGAGGTAAGCAGCAGGGAGGTTGAAGCGTTGACACTGCAGGATCAATCACCTCCTACACATGACTCAACGGACAGGTATGCCCATTATATATGTTGCTTTCTTCTCTTTTGTGTTTCTTTGGTTGCTGTTGGTTCTTGTGTTTAAATGATGGATGCTTGTTGTATGCAATCCCCACGGGTTATGTGCGTGTGTCGTCGACAAAAATCGATATTGCTCCTAACGTTTAGAAACCTATCTTGGAACTATTTTAAAATATTTTAGCTAATACACACATATGTTTTGCACCGGTAATACATTAGCATGCGGGTTGCTCATTAGAACCATGGCATACTATTTATTGATTTCTTTTGCTTTTTATTAATCTTCAGGTTACCTTGCTTTTGTCACTATTTACAAGTTTTGAATTTGCCGATGTAGCATTATGACACAATGAAATAAATTTTACCTGTAATACATGAATCGGACAATTTCTAGATCAACTGCTATTTTGTGTACCTGATTAGATATAAGCCCGCAGACAAAATAAAGATCTACGTTGCAACTTTGTGTTTCTTTCCCACTGATAATGTATTTTTTTGGTTATTATTCTAACTGCACTTTTCATAGAAGAAATACTCCCTCCATCCAAGTATACATGGAATAAAATTTGAATGAACAAATCCCATATTATTGTATGAGTTTGTGAAAAATTTTACTAACCACGTTATTATTGCAGTACCTCCCATCATTATAATCAGTGAATAATGAGCATGTTACCGTGCTTGTTTTTTTCAGGGCTGAGGTGAGCAGCAGGGAGTTTGAAGCATTGACACTGGATGAATCACCTCCTACACCTGACTCAACTCACAGGTATGACCATTGTATGTTGCTTCTTCTCTTCTGTTTTTCTTAGATGGCTGTTGGTTCTTCTGTTTAAATGATGGGTGCTTGATTTATGCAATTCACCAGTTCTGCCTGTGGCCCACGTGGTGTATTTAATCCCGTGGCGCTGCATGCGAGATACTAGGCAGTACATTAGGTTAAGTTACAGCAGAGAGAGAGAGAGAGAGCGAGAGAGAGAGCGCATGGGAAGGGTGGGGAAGACTTGCATAGGATCACCCTTTAGGTGAGATCGTAGGATCACCGTAAAAAAAGCATATTTGTGAATTGTTAAAAATCTGAAAAAATTACACAACATACCTACCGGTATTTGCACAACTTCAAAAAAAATCAGCTCAAAATTCGATCTACAGCGTGAAAAAAAAATGCTAAATCATACTGTGAATAGTGTCAGATTTGAGTGTACAGTGTTTCGCACTATTCACGCCGAAATTTCTCTTTTTTGTTTCTCCAACTGTAGATCGAATTTACTTGAAATTTTTTGACGTTGCATATATAGCAGCGATGCATGCTGTCAATTTTTTTCAAAATTTTTGAACATAAATGTTCATGCAAAAAAATCGATCCTACGATCTCAACTAAAGGGGTGATCCTATACAAGTCTCCCCGGGAAGGGTGGGAGATCGAGGTACTGCAGGAGTAGTTTTATATGCAATGCTACTTTTCTTTTAAATAAGCTAGTAATTCTTTCCCATACTTCCACTGACCAACAATGTTCTGATCAGGGTTGAGGAGAATGCTGGCATGGTGAGTAGCAGTGAGGGTCCTACAGGGCATCTACCTGAACTCAAGGCGCTAGCGCTAAATGAGGCACCTCCTAAATCTTAATTGGCTGATATGTATGATAGCATTGTTTTGTTATTTGTCTGCGTTTTTTTTTGCAATGACAGGTGCTTATTATGTCTCATAGTATTCTTTTATACGTTCTGCATATAATTCAAATATATTTGGTTCATCAACTTCATGAAAAATGCCGATGAATATCATGTATATCAAATAAACGGTAGCTCTACAATAAACACTGATTTTTATCATATTTGTTGCTCTAGGTCCAAGGAATGTGACAATGCCAGCAGCGAGACTGAGTCGGATGTCGTTGCGGAGGAGGAGCCAGAAGATGAATCAGATTTTGATTTGTATGTATGATTTGGATTCTGTTAATATATTGTTGTATTTTGCTGTTCGTAATTTGTACTCTAAATTGCATTAATATATATGACAAGAAGCATCAAAGCTGTATTTTTTTACCTGTATATACATGGATCAAATATGCAAGAGAATAACAGAACATTATGCCATTCAACTGTTGACATTCTAGTTTATCGTTCAAGTGCTATTACCACCTAGCCAATTAGATATAAGCCCATCAAGCACATAATATTGATCTAGCTCATAACACCCGCAGGAAATAGACCAAACATGTGTTTCTGTTATTTTGCAGTAATTGTGCTTTGTTTTGCTTGAATGAGATATGGTCACTGGCTCAATGTTTTTAAACAAATTTTCAGTGTGCATGGCATAACCTTTGCCTTTAGGCTCTGATTTGTTGCTTGCTTTTGACCATATACACATGCTTTCATAGGGAGGAGGAGTGGCGTAAACTCAAAGAGTACAAAGAGAAAATGTTTGACAAGGATTTTTTTGTTGATAGTGCCACTTTAGCTGCTTCTTTTGATAAAAACTCAGCTGTTGAACATTTAACTGATGATTCTGGAGCTACCGAGTGGGCTAGACGAGCATACTTAAGACAGGACCAATCTTTGCTAGTTTGTTCAGATTCTCAGGATAATATGGTGGCATCTTCAAGCGATGAATCAATGTAAAGTTTCCAATCATCTACTCTCTCTTTCTTCTTATTGTGTTACTATCCTCTCCATTGTTTGACGCTATCTGCTGTTTATTTCTCTACGCGTTACCATTTTGTACAATCGTGGTCAGGCTTTGTACTCTTCATAGCGTTTCTTCTAATAAAATCCAATGTGTATTTAGATGTGTGTTTGATAAAAAAATAAAATAAAATAAAAGTATTGGTCATCTATATTTGTTATTTTGCACAATATCAATAACATTCATATATGAGTTTCAACTCCTCATTTCCTCTACCACCATTATTTTTCTAAGATAAAGGGAGGGATCGTGCTCCATGTCAGACACATTTTCTACCTAGCAGTATCCACGACTTTATACCAGCCTTGGAACTACATATTGGTGTTTGCAACTTTGCACGACACATATATTTTGGTTGATTTACTCCGATGCATTGTGTGGTTCTTAAAATGTGTAGAGTATTGTTGAAAACTTCATCATCATATTCTGCTTTGTATTTGATCCAGCTTGTACATGATCAGGAAATGGCAAATTCTAAATTGCTTGTACATACAGGTGTGACGAAGATATTATTCAAAATGGAAAAAAATGGATGAGTGAAGAGGTGATGGTGGCTTTCGAAGAATACATTGAAAGAACTGATAAAATCAGGGTCTGTATTATTTTATATTTTAATTGCAAGGTAGTGTTCTTTATATCCATGCAAGTAACTAACGATGTTGTTTTCTTTGTTTTAGGAACTTACTTACTGTTTCGAGAAACTTTGCCATCAATGTTTTAACGTAGAATGTTATTTCAAGATTTTCCACCACTTCAATTTCACTGTGAAGTCGAAGCTTCCTAGTTCAGATGATTGGAAATATAGAACATACTTTGCTGAAGTGAAGGAGTTATTTGGGGAAAAGTATTATTTCTGTTGCCCTTTGGAATCAAATGAAAATGGTATTAAATCTTTATCTCGACGAATGATCTAAGAATAACTGCAGTTGTGTAATAAATCTTCTGAGTTTAATTTTTTTTTCAGGTCGATGTTATGCTTGCAGTAACCAAGGGGTGAATGATCTGAGGCATCCAGCTACAGGTGGATTTGAGAGGGGTTTGCCGGATACTGTATTCCCTTATATGTAGATGGTTACTGTATTCTGTTAGAAGGTAACGCTATGGTGCCTTTTCAAATATTGGTAGGTAGCTATTATGTTTCTTGCTAAACAAAAATCATCTCATTGGAGTGAGGAGGAGGTATGGTGTCAAAATAAATCAATAAAAATAAAACGTAAGATATATTGAATTAATTCGTAGAGAAATCTTCCAATACCTTCATGGCATAGGCACACACAAGGTTTTCGAGTCGACGTGTCGTTCTGGGATAGCGACTCATAGATAAGTCGTGACTAGTCAAGACTCATGTCAACTAGTCGACATGAGTTAAGCAGTAGGTACTATAAAATACCATAGTATGCAGTTAGTAATAGTCCAATACAGACCTGGGCATTTCCATTCAATAGTTACATGCAACCAGATCCAAATGCAAGTATATGAGTTCAATACTTCAACACCAAAACATGAATGGCAGATAGAAACAATCTAACAACACATCTTCAAGCAATCAAGCCTCAAGGATAGTTGTGGGGGAGGATCCTGGGAGAAGCAGCCACCGGCGGAGGAGCAGACCAGCAGCAGTATGCAGCAGCAGCCAGCGGAGGGATAAGCAGACCAGCAGCAGCATGCAGCAACAGCCAGCGGAGGGATAAGCGGACCAGCAGCCGCAGCAACCAGGGGAGGAGCATATCAGGAGCCACGAACAGGCGGCGGTGCCATGGGTTTGCGGCGGCGCTGGCCGGCAGGCTCGTGGTGGCGGCGGCGTCCAAGGGAGAGGGTCGCGGGAGCCAAGATACGTTTTGGGTCACGGGGGAAACTAAGGCTCGATCTAGGTTTCACGTGGAAACTGGGCAAGCAATATTAAAAAAAATACAGGTGTTTTTAGTCGCTCGACTCAGAAAACTGGACTAGTCGAGAGTCAAGACTAGTCAAATGTCGCTCGACTCATCCAATTAGTCGAGTCGAGACGTTGAGTCGAATGTTTATATGCAAATCTCGGAAGTGCGCTTGAAGGCAGCGTCAGTAGATATAGTGATAGAAAGGAGACTAGAAGAGCCGAATGGGAACCGGTTTCCCCTGCATATTCTGGAGATCGCTGGACTGGTCTCTGAGTAAAGGTGTAGGAAGAGTGGGGATCTTTGGAGAAATTCACATTGGCTCCCGAGCTCACATGCCCCGACAACTTCAAAAAAATAAAAAATAAAGTAAACATTTTTTTAAAATCTGAAAACAATGGGCGGGATCTTTCAGCAGCGAATTCCCCATACAAAAAATGGACCGCCGTGAAAAGTGGCACAAACCAGGATATCCTATAGTTTGGAAAAAGGCATTAGCCAATCCCAGGAACGGAGCGTAGAAGGTTGGAGTCAAATATGCATAACTTTTTAACATTCGTGCAAAGTTTTGGAAGGAAATGACATTTTCTGTCCTCTGTGCAAAAAGACAAAATCAGTGGCCAAAATGAGATATAAAAATACAGTTTTGAAAGCACTGATTGTCTTTTTTACACAGAGCAAAATATCATTTGATACCGAAACTTTGCACGGATGTTGAAAACTTATATATGTTTGTCTCCAAAAATTTTCAGATTTGTTTATAATAGAAAATATCAGGAGCATGTGAGCTCGGGAGCCAAAACGCCTCTCCGGGATCCTTGTTGGTACCTTGATATAGTGAAGGGGAAAGGATAGACTCTTGAGGGTAAGGAACTACATTGTTGTGCTAAATCCACCATATAACTAAGCTTAGATTGAATGGCTATCTCTAATCAGGGTGCACTAGTGGAGAAAAGGCCTGTAGTCTCGGGTGGGGAGGACCTCTAGTCCCGGGTGCCCACCCGGGACTACGGAAGCGGGACTAGAGCCCCCCCCTCTCTAGTCCCGGGTCAGTTACGACCCGGGACAAAAGGGTCCCCCACGTGGCCCGTTCCTCCGCGCATGGTCGAGGACCTCTAGTCCCGGTTCGTAATACGACCCGGGACTAGAGTTCTTCCCCCGTGGCAGCCTCTCCCCTTTTTGTTTTCCCGCAAAATCTCAAATTTAAAACTATGATCAATATTGCAAAATACATGGTCAATTAATTACAAAACAGAAAAATACATATAGCATATCAAAATGTTAATAAAAGAAATATCTATCTGATAAAAATATAATTTATTCTTTATGCTAATTCAAAATTTTAATTAATTACAGCGAAATCACAACCGGGGCTAGAGCCCGTCTAGCTATTCAATTACATGGAGATCATAACCGGGACTAGAGCCCGTCTATTCGATTACATGGAGGGCACAACCAGGACTAGAGCCTCGTCTACTTGGTGCCATTGTATTTTCCCTTAGGGTTTATGACGTGGTTCACCAAAAATCCCGCAATTTCCTCTTGAAGCGCTATAAAGCGCTCCTTTGGTTGCAGTTTCCTCCGCATTCTATCCAACTATAAAAGAAGGAGATCAATCATCATAACAATAATTATGAATGACACTCAACAATGGTAATAAAATAAAATTGTGAATATATTTGTTCACGTACCTCTATAAAGTTCGATGCATTCCGCCCACTGACCTCCTCGCGAATCCACTCGCAAACGAAGAATCCACACAAATTGGACGCCGATGGCTGCCTCTCGCACTTTACGAGAATAGAATTCAATAAAATAATAATCAAGCATGATATAATGGTATTGAAATTAGAATTAAAGAGATGCGCGGACCTAGCTCGTACTACTTACCTTGACTTGATGAAAACTAAGCTCGTTTTTAAATTCACCATGTGTCCTCTTGATGAAACTTTTCCAAATCCTGCCGGCAAAAAAAATGAATAAATGAGTTATTAGTTACTTGATATCTCGGGAAATGAACAAAAGAGACCGATATAGTGCGATAATAATTGAAATTACCTTTGTAGCACATCTTTAATGATTTGGTACTTCTTTTCGGGTGTATCCAATGAGTCGTGGAGTTCAACTCTTCCAGAGTCAACTTCAATGATTAGCAGAATGTAATGGAAGCTGCGCACACGTTTATATACGTCAGTAACTCATCAGTTACAACTAACATCGAGTAAGCAAAAATTAATTTGTACAAGACAGTAACAGTCTTACCCGAAGTTGTAAGGAAACAGTATATTATTTTTATAATGTTGGCTATGTATGAACCTTAGCAAGTTGCTCTCCGTTTCCTGGGGGAACTGCAGCAATTTTCATTAATTCGTACTGGGTTAATGAACCCAATGTCAAATATTACTTTTTCATCACATTCATGACTCTTCATTCTGCATAATAGCGTAGTGAGCATAATTATATATAGGCAATGAAAACGAGCTGCGCTACAGACTTTATTATGGAAACAAATGAATTGAATCACTTACAGACAATAGGTACTGATGATACTCAAGTCGAGGGCGTCAAGCTTGTATAACTGATAGAGTTCTTGAAGATAAATCGCTATCTGGTCTTGACCAATGTAATGCTCTTCTGTAATTTTCACAAGGATCATATTTCGCCCTTCCTTTGTGGCTTCCAAGTACCAGTCATGCAGTATTCGCATTTCTGTTGGTAGAAGATTGATCTGATCAGGTGGCACCAGAGACTTCCCGTATTCCCATTTCCATACTACTTCCAACATAGGCCCCATATCTCCGCCGAGTATTCCCGTTTCCAGTTGAGAAAGAGAAATACCAGCTTCTGCAGCAAATTTTGCCTTCATTGCAATGTCCGCCGCGAAGCCCTGATTAGTGGGTAACACCTTGAGCGGGGAGATCGACTGTTTTGCCTGTTGTCCGAGCTGGGCAACGTCTCTTTTCCCGCTGGCACTACTACTTTTCGTCGGGCGGGAGCTAACTTTCCTCATACATCGCAAATAGTCATCAGCCTTATTTATGTCAAATTGCGATGGCTGCTCAAGAAAGTCCTTAGCCCACTTTAACTCTTCTGGCTTAAATGTTTGCTTTGCCTCGGGCTTTTTCGGTGCCAACTGTCTTTTCACCTCGGCGTCCACGATCACGGCGTTTTCCTCAACAGTCCGGTCGTAAGCTCGGACGGGAGGAGCCGATGGTACTTTTGGGAGGGGCTCCTGTCGGGGTCCGTGTCGGATACCCATCGAAAACGAAGGAGTGCGCTTCCTCTTTTGGCTCTGAGCCTTAGTGAGCGGAGGCGGCGGAGTCGGCTGAGGAGTCGGGTGATGCGGCATCGGAGATCGAGATGGACTCGTGCTGTGGTGGTCGTCCCTCTCGTCATCATGTGGACTTGGAGGTGGTGAATGGCGACTCGGAGGAGACGATGGTGGCCTTGGCGCCGAGTCTGGAAGCACGATATATTTCTTGCGCCATAGAATGATACCACCCTCGACGTCTCCCAGTGTCCTCTCATCATCACCTCTAGGGATGTCAAGCTCCAGTGATTCATATCCTAGTGCCAGCCCGGCGGAGACCAGCTCAGATCCGGGTCGACGACATCACCCGGATTCCTCACCAAGCTGCGCGTCCCGGAAGGTAGCACCTCCCAGTGCCAGCCCAGCGGAGCCCAATCCCGCACATTTCCCCTCTAGTCCAACAGGGACATCGTCGCCGAGAACAATAAACTAAAAACACCTAAGTCAAAATTTCTATTTCTACACTAAAAAAGTAATACTACAAAAGTAATACTAAAATTAGGTTAGATAATTAGTGTTAACAAAAATTATCCTAATTGGGTTAGCAGAATTGGGAAATATTCTAGGAACTGTCAAATTAGAAACCCCTAATGGAATTACATATGATGTCGGACATCATATGTAATCCTATTAGGGGCTTCTAATTTGACAGCCGCCGAGAACAATAAACTAAAAACACCTAAGTCAAAATTTCTATTTCTACACTAAAAATGTAATACTACAAAAGTAATACTAAAATTAGGTTAGATAATTAGTGTTAACAAAAAATATCCTAATTGGGTTAGCAGAATTGGGAAAGATTCCAGGAACTGTCAAATTAGAACATCATATGTAATTCTATTAGGGGCTTCTAATTTGACAGCTCGTGGAATCTTTACCAATTTTCTGCTAACACTAATTTTCGAACCCAATTTTTGCTAACACTATTTTTTGCTAATTTTTGTTAACACTAGGTTTCTAACCCAATTTTCTGCTAACACTAATTTTCTAACCCAATTTCTAACTAGTATTATTATGGGACTTATTAGCATATTAATATTTCTAACTAGTAAATCTAACTAATTAACCACCTAAATCATCTATTAAATCATCGACCTAATAAATTTCAAACCTAATTTTTAAAACTAAATATAAATTCAAACCTAATTTCAACCCTAAATTTCAAAAATTAAATCATCTAAATTAACCACCAAAATTAAAACCTAGCTAATAACTCTAACTAATTCACTTGCTAACACTAAATTATCTAACCTAATTTTTACTAACACTAAATTTTGCTAATACTAATTATCTAACCTAATTACGTAAAAATTCAAATAATGCAAAAAAATGCAAATAACGAGGTAGTTACCTTGATCGACCGGAGGCGTCGGTGTGGGGCGGGCGACGGCGGGCCGGAGGGTGGACCGAGCGGCGGAGGGCCGGAGGAGAGGGCGGTGCGGGCGGAGGAGAGGGCGGCGCGGGCAGAGGAGAGCGTGGCGCGGGCGGAGGAGAGAGCGGCGCGTGCGGACGGCGGACGGCGGAGCGGCGCGGCGGGCGGCCGGAGGAGAGGGCGGCGCGGGCTCGGGCTCGGGTAGCCCGACGGCATGTCAATTTCGTCGCGGTTGGCCTCCTTCTCTCTTCTCGTGGTTCGTTGCTCGACCCGGGGAGGAGGCCCTGGGTATTTATACCAGGTACCTCTAGTCCCGGGTAGTGTCACGAACCGGGACTAGAGGTTTTTTCGGTGCACCGAAAGGGCGCGCCAAAAAAAACCCTCTAATCCCGATTGGTTCCACGAACCGGGACAAGAGGTGTTTTTTTTTTCGCGCAAAGGACAATTTTTTTTGAAATTGAATAACTTCTGCATATTTTTGAATTTGAATAACTTTTGCATATTTTCGAATCTGACAAAAATTTCAAAATGAAAAGTGTTTGAATTTAAATAAGTAATCCAAAACCATTTTCTGTTTTCCAAAATAATTATTCTAACTATTCAAACTATTAACCATTTTGCCATTTTCAATTAAAAATGCATTAACTAATATTTTTTGAATCTGACAAAAATTTCAAAATGAAAAGTGTTTGAATTTAAATAAGTAATCCAAAACCATTTTGCCATTTTCAATTAAAAATGCATTACCGTCATCAGTGCAGGTAGTATGTCCAATCAGGAAGAAGCACACGGATCGTGTGTTTCCTTCGAACGCTTGTGAGCCGTTGGATCAACGGTGTGTTTATTTCGAGCGCTTGTGAGCCGTTGGATCTCAAGCTGAAGATAAGGCGCACATGTCAATGCTCCTTTAGTCCCGGTTCCAGCTACCAACCGGGACTAAAGGTGAAGAGTTGCCCTGATCTTTTAGCTATAAATACCTACCATGAGGAGGAGATGAAGAACAAGAGCACGACAACAGCAGAAAGAGAAGACTGAGGACTCCTCTATGTCCGAGCTTCTCGAAGATGTCCTTGGGCAGTGACCTAGGACATCTTTGAGGGCCTCGGCATAGAAGCGTTCTCTTAGTGCTAAGAGGGTTCATACTGTAGTCAAGCTAGTCCGGAAGGCAAAGACAGAGGACATCTCTATATAGAAATCCTTTAGTTCATCGACCGAATACAAATCATTCGGATTCCCTGCATACGTCCAACGGTGCATTTGATATCCAGGCACTCATGAGCCACCGTTGGGCTGTATGCAGGGGAAACCGTGTGTTTTGTTCTATAAAGAAATCCTTCAGTTCATCGACCGAATACAAATCATTCAGATTCCCTGCATACATCCAACGGTGCAGTTACATAAAAGGTTTAATACATTATTACACATCACCAACATCCCTATCTAGTGTTTGGGTTTTTTCTGCGCCGTAACCGTGGAGCATCTTCATTAATTAACAGGAGACTTGGGTCATCCTTCACGTGGAAGTCATGAGACTTTAGGTTTTCGAATTTTTCTCGGTCATATTTATTATTCCCTTTATAATCGACGAGAAGCCAGACGGGACCTTCATACTGCTCAGGACTTCAAAAAATATTTCCTTCTCTTCTTTCATAAGAGTGTAGCGGGCAGGACTTAGACCTCCTTTATCCGTCTTCATTGGATGCAGGTCGTCTGGTCTTTCATACGTTGCTGGTCCTGGCGTGCTTCCGGCGTATCTTTTGTCTTCCAATACACGCCCAAATGTCCTAGCAGGTTCACGCAAAGATTATTCGTCACGTGCATCACGTCGATTGCAGAGCGGACCTCTAGGACTTTCTAATAGGGTAGCTCCCAAAATATTGATTTCTTCTTCCCCATGGCCGCGTGTCCGGTGGTGTCATTCGGAACAGACTAACCGCCAGGACCGTTTCCAAAGATCACTTCTAGATCCTTGACCATACCAAATATATCATCACCAGTACGGCGGATAGGCTTCCTCCGGTGCTCTGTCATATCTTTGAAATGCTTGCATTTCTTTCTTACGGGATGCTTAGGAGGAAGAAATCGACGATGGCCCAGGTACACAACCTTCTTACATTTCTCCAAATATGTACTATCAGTCTCATCTAAACAGTGCGTGCATGCATTGTATCCCTTGTTTGTCTGTCCTGAAAGGTTACTAAGAGCAGGCCAATCATTAATGGTTACGAAGAGCAGCGCTTGTAGGTCAAATTCCTCCTGTTTGTGCTCATCCCACACACGTACACCTTTTTCGCCCCACAACTGTAAAAGTTCTTCAACTAGTGGCTTTAGGTACACATCAATGTCGTTGCCGGGTTGATTCGGGCCTTGGATCAGCACTGACATCATAATGAACTTCCGCTTCATGCACAACCAAGGAGGAAGGTTATAGATACATAGAGTTACAGGCTAGGTGCTATGACTGCAGCTCTGCTCCCCAAAAGGATTCATGCCATATGTACTTAGACCAAACCTTAAGTTTCTTGCATCATCTGCAAAGTCCTTGTACTATCTATCCATCAGCGGGGTGTCTCAACATCTCGTCTTTTTTGCGGTCTTCTTTGTGCCATCGCAACAACTTGGCATGCTCTTTGTTTCTGAACAAACGTTTCAACCTGTAGCGCCCCCACCCCGGAACTATACAGAGATACTATGTAACCCACAGGCCATGCTACACAATCGAGGGTTACTGGGGTTACCACTCCCAGGCCAAAACCTTTGGCAGGCGTGCTCGGAATGGATCATCGGCAACGCAACACCTCGATCATGCCATGAACACTGGCATAGCTATCAATGCATAATAGAGAGATCAAGACTGCGGAACATCTGGCACATCATAGACTCTACGACACAAAGAGATCATAGTTCAACTCATATAATGAGAAAGATAGCAAATAACACATCAGAGGTCACAGACCCATCATTACAACAAGCGGAAGCAAAATAGTTGTCTAATACAACAAGATCCAAATTATGGCCTAAGAGGCCTACAGATAAACATCCCGTGCCAGCCTGTTCCAGGACGTCCCAAGCTGCCACCTGGGAACCCCATACTATTCATCGATGTCAACATAGAACCCACCTTCCTGTTTGGCGACGTCCTCCTCTAAAACATGTAATAATCAACAAAGAGAGACTGAGTACGACGTACTCGCAAATTTAGTAGGGCGATATAGGCCCAATGATGACAAGAAGCTGTATAGTGGTTGTTTTGCATAAAGCTAGTTTTCATTCTTAAAGACATAAATGACTCCTGGCATCGACTACTCAGAAGGTTTTCAAAAATGGGTAAGATAGTAAACTTCGATCTTTGGTTCTCATCGAACCCATAGTAACCATTTCTCATCGCTCATCTCCACCAAGGCACTCCCTCGAATCACCCTCGAGGAAATGAACCTTTTATCACACGTTGACTTGCAGCCTCTAGCTGCCAAGTTTTAGTGATTATGTTCAGATTCTCTATGGTCTCGTATATCCGTTCCCAAGTCGTCCATAGCCGCGGACACGACTTTTCGAAATATTAAACCCTGCAGGGGTGTACTAATTTACCCATCGGTACCGTCCGGCTCGCCTGATTAGTTCTCTTCCGGGGAGAGATGGCAAGTGGGCGCGGTTAAACCTTTACCCCGCATGAGACTATCCAAGGATCATCTGTGGCGACAGGACAAGTTTATCCAGCCTATTTCAGCCCCTGCCCCATCGCCACATCCTAAATACCACCACACACACCCTCTTCATCGCGCCATCGTCCACCTGCAACTCACACGCAGATGGAAAGCGCAAATCTAGAGGAGCCTTGGATACGCCCGCACAGGTTATTTAGTTACAGAGGATTCCATATGTCCCCACCGTTGGAAGCACGCTCAGTCTTGGTTCTAGAGACAAGAACTCGCACCTAGGGGTAAGGATGAGGCAAAACACCATCCCCGATAGCAACTCACCCAAGCCTTTTAATCAGTTTAATTAAGCAACCACAAGTAACCACCATGTCTGAACATTCCATCAACATCAATATTATGGAATTAATCAACGGACAATATGCATTTAACTAAGCATGGCTAAGCATATATAAACAACAACTATATCTTTGTCTCAGGCCAACACATCAAACCTATGGTTCATAGGAGGGGAAGCATGTGATGGTTCAGGGGACAATGCATATCATAGTATTCTCTACAACTTGATCAAAAGAGACTTTGGAATCGAATGCAATATTATGGTGGATAAAATAATTGTAAGCAATATGATGCTATATGCCAAGAAGGTTAGGTTATCTCTTGCCTTGCTGATAGTGCTGGTCGCGCGGATCGTCGAGGTATTGTGGTGGAACCTCGACTCCGGAATCTACCGAAACACAAACAATAACCGGAAACTAAATAAATAACACGAATACAAAGGTGCAATGCACACTCATGATGATATGGTCAAATGATGCACTGAAATGGTCTTGGGCATGTCCCACAAGTTAGATGGAACCCCTAAAATAATTATTGCAATTAACGGGTTATATCTCCATATTTAACTTTGTGAATTAAGCATTTATCCAAAATGTATAGTACTTAAATATGAGTCCTACATGCATGGAAATGACATTATTAGATAGGTATTGTTCTCCTGATCGTTTCGGTACTTCGTTTGCAATTTTTCGATTAACGATGAAGAAATGGTGATTTAAATGGTTATTCAATTTAAATTATTTTAACCATTTCGAAAATGACATCAAAGGAAAATTTATTTTCATGCTGTGAGATTAACATAACTAGACAACCCTTGTTTTGCTGATCATTTTGGTATAACATTTGCAATTTTTGGATCAATATTTCTCAAGTTATAGTATTTCCAATTATTGATTTAAATCTGCCATTTTATTCAATTTGTATAAACAGCACAAAATTTAATTCTACAATTCCTTCAAATGACATAAACTTGTAGTTCATTAACTGCTGAACAATTTGATACCTTATTCATAATTTTTGGATAAGTATTTTTCAAGTTATGGATTTTCTAAACATTGGTTTAATTCTGCCATTTTAGTATTTATTAATTAAAGTCAATTTAATAAATTTAATTGATCATGGCAAGGGTACTAATAGGTAGATATTATTTTTCTAAGCATTTTGGTATATTGTTTGCAATTTTCTGAGTTGAGGTTCAAAAGTTATTGAATTTCAAAGTTTAATTTAAATTCTGTCTATTTATTTAATTTCAGGAAAACTGCCCGAACCGTTTTTCACCCAGTGGCTGGCTAGCCACAGCCACTGACCGGTGGGGCAGTGGCCACGGTGGCGTCCACGTGGGCGAGGCGGCCCACGGACGGGTTGACCCGGGGGGGGGGGGGAGGCCACGACCGGCACCGAGCGCGCGGTGACCGCCGACACGGCCGTGCACGGAGGTGACGCTACGAGGCAAACTAGCCCTAACGGAAGCTGCGGGTGAGCTCTACGCGACGAGGCGAACTAGGCGGCGGAGGCGCGTGACCATTTGGTCACCGGAGCGAGGCGTACGTCGGCGACATGCGGCGGCCGACGGCGGGCTCAGGCGACATCGGCGAACTAGGGAGAGAGGGGGAGAACGAAGATGTCCAGGAGGACCACTGGCTCACCCTCGTTGCGTGTACGTGCTCGTTGGAGACAGAGGAGGACTGCAACAGCGGCAATCAGCCCGACGGTCGTCGGTCGGAGTCGGGGAATGATGCATGTAAAATGCATCCATGAAGTTTGCACTACAATACTTGTATTCCATTCATATTTGCATAATATAAGGGGTATATTACTATTATTTAATGATTTTTGGTAATTAATAATGATTTCCCCTATTTATGGAATTAATCCTGCGCAGGCAGAAAACCCCTATTTCTTTCCTTATTTATTTCAGGGCCTTAACGACGTCATAATGAGCTGCAAATTTACGGGGATCATTATTTTGGAAGGAGGAAGACCTCGGAGCGAAGGAAGCAAGCAAACGGAGGCCGGAGGGCCGAAAGAGGGTGCCCCACGCGGCCAGGTACAGGGGCCACGTGGGCCCACCTCTTTTGGGCCTCGTGGCTCCGTTTGCGCCAATCCTTCTTCCCGAAGCTTCCTCGTGACCTAAAAACGCCTATATAAAAAGCCCCCCGACGTTCTTCGACGGGGGGGGGGGGGCGGCCGCAAACAGAGAAACACCGAAATGGAGATCAGAAGCTGCAGATTGGAGGGGGAAAACTCCGGCGGAGCGCTGCCGGGGTGGTCTCCATCTCCCCCAACGACATCTCCACCGTCTCCATGATGAAGGGGGAGTAGTCTCCCTCGGGGCTGAGGGCTCATGCCGGTAGCTATGTGGTTTATCTCTCTCTCCCATGGTGTGATCTTTATGTGATCATGAGCATTGTAATCTAGTTGAATCCATAGATGTTACTCTTCATCATCTTATGAATTATGCTACTCAAGTGGTTTTATTGATGTGATTTCTGGAGTCACCTTTGTCCCATAGTGTGAAGTTGACAGTGTGTGCACCGTGTATGGCTCTTAGGCTAAAGATTACATGAATACTTATCATGAGTTATTATTTGTGTTGGATGTCTCTATGATATTGTGGTGTTTGTTAGTACTATCTTTGGATGCAGATAGTGACCGCATGAAGTGTCCATAGATGTGGAATACGAACTTTAAGGTGTGCTTTTTGTAGCCCTACACATTGGATTGGTGTTCGTTATCACACTAGAGGATAGTTCGGGGTAGCATAGTGAAGAGGAAATATCTATATATTCAATTATATTATTATTGTTGAGAGTATCCACTAGTGAAAGTATGATCCCTAGGCCTTATTTCCAAGCACCGTTTACACCTTTGTCTTGTCCTCTTGCATTGAAGAGGATTGGAACACTTTCACATTCTTGTTTTGTTACATTAAACTTCCATCCATTAAATCAACCATCTTGTTCTTTAAACTTGTTTAGTGCACAATCAACTAAAACTTGTGACACTTTAGTTGTAGGGAATAGATAACTTTTCCTTCTTGCTCCTACGGATCGATAACCTTCTTCCACATTGAGAGGTGCTACAGTGATACCTGCTCTTGGGGGTCATCAAGTACTTTTCTGGCGCCGTTGCCGGGGAGCGTAGCGCTTAAGTTTCTATTCTTGTTTGCACTAGATATTTATTTTCAGTTTTGCATTTAGTTTAGTTTTACTTTCAGTTTTGCATTTATCAAAAACCCAAAAAAAATTAGAAAATGGAAAACAACAAAAAAATTAGAGATCTTTATGAACTTTATGAACTTTATATTGAATTAGGACATGATGCTTTTGAAGAGATAATTAAACCAATGGGAGTTTGTTTGCATAATAGTGATGGCAATGCTATTAGCATGAATTCTTTGAACACCATTATTCCTAATGCTATGGAAAAGTCTAAGCTTGGGGAAGCTAGTTTATATGAAAATGATCTTTTTAGTTCCCCAGCTTTGGAGAAAAAAATCTGCTCTGATAATATTTTGTCTCCCATATGTGATAATTCTAATGATGCTTCTGATGTTCTAAATCCACCTACTGAAAGTATTCCTTTTGAAATATCTATGGAAATTGTTGAAATGGTTATGGATGAACGTTATGCAGGGGATGAAAAAGTCCATCCACATGATCACTTGTTGAAACTTACAGAACTTTGTGAGTTTTTTAAGGTTGCAGGTGTATCAAGAGAAGATGTCATGAGGAAATTATTTCCATTTTCACTTAAGGACAAAGCAAAGGAGTGGTATAGGATGCTGGATGATCGTCCTTCAAATTGGAAACAGCTTGAATCTCTCTTTTACTCGAAATTTAATCCTCTTCATGAAGTGCATCTAGCTAGGAGTTACATTTTCAATTTTTATCCTCATGAGGGAGAAAGCATTGCTCAAGCTTGGGGAAGACTGAAAACATTAATACTCAATTGTCCTAACCATGAGCTTCCTAAGGAAATAATTGTTACTAATTTTTATGCAAGGCTTTCAGGTCATTACAAGGATTATCCAGATGGCTGTTCAGAGGGTTCTTTCACAAGCAAGAAGGTTGAAGATAAATGGGATCTTCTTGAAACAATTCAACGCAATACCGAAGATTGGGAGAACGACAAAGGTAAAGAATCATGTATAAACTATGAGTATGATTGCATTAAGTCTTTCGCTGAAACTGCTAATTTTCATGGGCTTAGTGCTAAATTTGGTCTTGATTCTCAAATTTTTGTTGATTGCTGTAAAACCTTTGCTTCTGATATTAATATTCATAAAGAAAATTGGGAATTGTATCATGAACCTTTCAAAGACACTTGCATGGTAAATGAAATTGTTACTAATGATTGCAATAAACATGCTCAAACTTCTGAAAATACTATTTCTCATAAGCATGTTAATTTTTGCGGAGCACTTAGACCTTGTGAAAAGAATAAAATCGAAGAGGAATATTGTATTCATCATAGGAATTAAAAAACTACAACATGGTACAGAGCTCTAAGTGATATTGCTGAAAAAGTTTGTGCCCTCTATCCTTTTATTTGTGAACTTTGCAATGAAGAGGGTCATTTCAAATTCCAATGCTCAGGTTCTAATATGAGTACTGCGAGAGACTTTTGTGATAACATGATCACTCCTAATCAGCATGATGAACTTACATTATTTTTGGGGTGTGAAGAGTTATCAAGAAAAACTTCTTCATTAGATATGAGTGCTTTTGATATGAATAGCGTGTTGCATGGATGTTATCTCTATTGTGTTAATAATTGCCATGACAACACTTACATACAAAATATCATAAAAGATGGAATGGCTTTACCAAAATATGAAAGGACTAATGTTTGTTTTACTCTTATTAATGAAAAGGAGGAATCCTCCCTAGTTTCTTCTATTGTTTCTGACAATAAACCAGGGTATGTGGAGAAGCCTCTTTTCAAGCCTCTCCCTCCTGAGGAGGGAAAAGAAGAAGAATAGGAGGAGTAAAAGGAGAGAGGAAACGGTATCTTCCCCTAAGCATGTTGCTCCTATTATAGTTGCTGCTGATGAGTCTGAATTCGATGATGATCCTATGCCTTTTACTTATAGTAGTGATAATGATTGGGAAAAGCACACTACTTTTGATATTGAAAATCTTTTTGGTACCAATTCTGAAAAATTATGATGTTATTAATTGTTATACTATTAGTACTATCCATGTTCCCTCCAATGATGATATGGAAAGCTCTAAGCTTGGGGATGAGGTGTTTGAAAATCCTTTTGCTACTGATGATTATATATTTGAAACCTCTCCTTCTAGTAAAAATGATGATGATATGTTTACAAATGAACACACTTGGGAAGATAACTATTCCATTGCTTATGATGATTCTATGCCTCCAGTCTTTGATAATTATTATAAAGAATACTATGACATAGACTATAATTACAATCATCCTCATGAAACTTGTCATAATTATAGAGGGATTGACCAAAACCATTCCTCTAATATACAACTTGTCTATCATGTTCGAGTTCTTTATGATGATCCTACTCCCATTGTTACTAATGAGAAGAATTTTGCTTATGTTGAGAGTAATAATACTTTTATGATGATGAATGAAAAGAATGCTTTATGTAGTTACATTGTTGAATTTGCTTATGATGCTACTGAAATTTATTATGAGAGAGGGAAACATGTCTCTAAATATCTCAATAATATTAAGTTTCCTCTCTTTATGTTGAAACTTTGAAGTCCCACTTGTTTTGCCTTCTTATGCTAGTCACTTTGTGCTTTATTGATTTATTCTCTTATAAAATGCCAATGCATAGGAAAAGAGTTAGACTTAAAAGTTAATGGGTTAATGTCTTGTGGTGGGATCTTTATGCTTTTATTTCCTATTCTGCCTGGGCTCACCTTACATATATCAAATAAGTACAATAATTCAAGCTTGGGGATGCCAAGCCACCTCACTCCAACCATCTTGATACCAAGTAAGTAAGCCTAGCTATATGGCTATAAAGAAAGCGCTTTACGGGAGGCAACTCGGTTGTTTTTATTGTGTCCTCTTGTTGTAACAAGAGACTTAGTTTTTAGTTTAGTTTCTGGAATTTTTAATAAAGTGCCAAGTTTTACCTATTTTGGTTTGAAAAGGTTGCTATTTCTATTGGAGATTTTATTCCTGCATGAAGTCTGTGCACGGTTTGATTTTGCATTTTTATTCTGTAACTCCGAATGCGCTGAGATGTTTACTGTAACTTCAAGTTTCCACCCTCTATATGCCTGAATTTTTGCAGAATTTTTCGACGAGTTTAAGTAGGACAGAAAAATACGTTTTTCTGCTGCTGTTTTTCTGGACAGATTCTGTCCCATATTGTTCTATGCATAGTTTGAACTTTCGAGTTGAATCTTTTTAATCCAATTGAGTTTATGAGTAGGCATACAACACTATACACCTTCTGAACATTCATATGTGATTTAGTTCATGGATTATATGCAGCAAGAAGCCTATTTGTTTATCTCTACTAATATCACCCCTAGAAAAGAAATGGGAGAAACAGTGTTTTGAAGTTTTTTCATAGGGATTGGAGGAGATGCACCATGAGTTATCCAAGAATGGTGAAGCTTGGGGATGTGGAGAACATCCCCACTGAACCAACATACTCTCGGTTTGCACACGTCTAACTTCTGTTTTTCATTTGAAACACTTTATCGCATAAACTTGGAGCGTCTTTTTATTTGTTTTTGCTTTGATTTTTATTTTGTGAGACCACCACACTATCATTTATATATGAGAAAGCTACTGGAAATATGGGTTGAAATATCTTGCATGCTTTTATTGTATTGGGAAAAGGGATGTCTAAGCTGATTTTTAATGACACATATAGTTGCATGATTCATGAGCTTCTTTATGAGTAATAATTTGCAAATGTTTTATCATGAGCTATCTTTTATTCATGTTTTGATGCTGTATGTTATTTCACCTTGATTGACATGAATTAGTTAGTTCTATGGACACTCATGCATGCATCTAGATGGTCATCTTTCTCCCTTTTGCTAGCCCAAAAATTCCAACAAGTAAAAACTTGTTTCCAACACCTTCAACCAAAGTTTTCCAGTGAGTCCACCATATCTACCTATTAGCTTTATGCTATTCCGAGTATGTTTATCATGTTATTTGTGTTATCTATACCTCTAAATGAAAATGATTATGTTATTTATTTTAATGGGAAAAGTTGGTTAAAAAGCTCTCGCGAACTTGATGCACACTTTACTTGCATTTAATAAACATGAACCATTGTGATTAATATTATGATGATAGTGGCTTGATAAATGTTTAAGGTTGGGAGTTAGCCCATATGTGCTGTCACATGCAAAGCTTTCAACATGTTCCATCATTTATTTAGTTGATATCATGTACTTTTTTTTATGGATGCCTATCATGCTGAAATAATGTGGAAATAGAGTAAGTTTAAATGAGTTTGTATAAATGGTTAGAGAGAAACCTGGGTCGCTAATCTAAGCCATGCATCATTCATGGTGGAAATTTACTTACATGCTATTTTGAACTTTCTGTGATACACCCTACAATAAAAAGCTATATCAAGTGGTAAATAAAAAGGGTGTTGAGGTTGTTCATTATGTTTGTTTGTCTTGTTGTTTTGATGTGGGCTTGATCCATATCATGGGACAAGAGGTACCCCAGTTGAGGCTCTTGATAATACCATTTTTACTTACAATGATAGATAACTTAAACTTGCTTTGTTTCCCAAGTTGAGTAATCATGGTGTAGGTACTTGTATTCAAGGGGCATGAGACATCTAACCTTTGCTTTATCAAGGTCACTACTCATATTTGCTTTCACATTAAACTTTAATCATTCAAGATGCTATGTTAGGGGAATGAGAGCTTGACACCAAGTATTACCATTGCAATCAATAACTTAAGTAGAATAGTTTGGAGGATATATGAAACTTATGCATGTTTTACCTCTACTCATTTATACATCTTTTCCAAAGTGTCCACCTTTTACATTCAGATTTTCATCTTCACTCTATGACCAATATAGGATGTTCTTACTTATCATATTGCATACATGTGGTCCATATTACTATCTTTTATGTTACACTTTGCGAACTATCATTGAACATCCTTGCATTGAATACTTGATATCACTTTATAAACTGTTTGCATATTGCTACTTCTTTGAATAATGAATCATTTGACTTTATGTAGCAGTAGCAATCATCTTTTACATCCATGTTGTTATTATATTGCAAAGTTCATGTTAGTTTTATCACTTCCATACTCGAGGACGAGCATGAGTTAAGCTTGGGGATGTTGATGCATGTAAAATGCATCCATGAACTTTGCACTATAATACTTGTATTCCATTCATATTTGCATCATATAAGGGGTATATTACTATTATTTAATGATTTTTGGTAATTAATAATGATTTCCCCTATTTATGGAATTAATCCTGCGCAGGCAGAAAACCCCTATTTCTTTCCTTATTTATTTCAGGGCCTTAACGACGTCATAATGAGCTGCAAATTTACGGGGATCATTATTTTGGAAGGAGGAAGACCTCGGAGCGAAGGAAGCAAGCAAACGGAGGCCGGAGGGCCGAAAGAGGGTGCCCCACGCGGCCAGGTACAGGGGCCGCGTGGGCCCACCTCTTTTGGGCCTCGTGGCTCCGTTTGCGCCAATCCTTCTTCCCGAAGCTTCCTCGTGACCTAAAAACGCCTATATAAAAAGCCCCCCGACGTTCTTCGACGGGGGGGGGGGGGGGCGGCCGCAAACAGAGAAACACCGAAACGGAGATCAGAAGCTGCAGATTGGAGGGGGAAAACTCCAGCAGAGCGCTGCCGGGATGGTCTCCATCTCCCCCAACGACATCTCCACCGTCTCCATGATGAAGGGGGAGTAGTCTCCCTCGAGGCTGAGGGCTCATGCCGGTAGCTATGTGGTTTATCTCTCTCTCTCTCTCATGGTGTGATCTATATGTGATCATGAGCTTTGTAATCTAGTTGAATCCATAGATGTTACTCTTCATCATCTTATGAGTTATGCTATTCAAGTGGTTTTATTGATGTGATTTCTGGAGTCACCTTTGTCCCATGGTGTGAAGTTGACAGTGTGTGCACCGTGTGTGACTCTTAGGCTAAAGATTACATGAATACTTATCATGAGTTATTATTTGTGTTGGATGTCTCTATGATATTGTGGTGTTTGTTAGTACTATATTTGGATGCAGATAGTGACCGCATGAAGTGTCCATAGATGTGGAATACGAACTTTAAGGTGTGCTTTTTGTAGCCCTACACATTGGATTGGTGTTCGTTATCCAACCAGAGGATAGTTCGGGGTAGCATAGTGAAGAGGACATATCTATGTATTCAATTATATTATTATTGTTGAGAGTGTCCACTAGTGAAAGTATGATCCCTAGGCCTTATTTCCATGCACCGTTTACACCTTTGTCTTGTCCTCTTGCATTGAAGAGGATTGGGACACTTTCACATTCTTGTTTTGTTACATTAAACTTCCATCCATTAAATCAACCATCTTGTTCTTTAAACTTGTTTAGTGCATAATCAACTAAAACTTGTGACACTTTAGTTGTAGGGAATAAATAACTTTTCCTTCTTGATCCTACGGATCGATACCCTTCTTCCACACTGAGAGGTGCTACAGTGATCCCCTGCTCTTGGGGGTTATCAGGGAAGCAGAGGGCGATGACGGCGAACCCCGGGGTCCCGGCACGATTCAGCAGGCGAGGATGGAGAGGAGGTCGCGGCGGAGCTAGCGGTGCCTTCGGCTTGCCCTGAGGTGGTCGGGATCGACGTCGATGCGGCGGCGGCTCAGCTAGGTCACGGGCATGGCAGCTAGGGTTAGGGTTCCGTGGGGGGGGGGGGGAGAGAGGGGGAGAGAGAGCAGGGCGGCTTCGGGGGCTTCTTATCCTCCCACGGGTGGGGGGGCATGGCGCGTGGAAGCGGCAGAGGAGGACACGGCAACGCAGCGGCCATGGCGCCAGTGGTTCCTCTGTCGCCACGGGGAAGAGGGAGGAGAGAGAGGACCCACCTGTCAGGATTTTAATCTTTTCCCAATTTATTTAGATCCAGTAGGGTTAGGCAATTCATTAAGGCCTTTACACACTTTTAAAAATTCTGGAAAAATTCACAGAGCTAATATATTATATTTGGGAACTGTCATAAAATTTGCAGCCCATTTGAAAAACATTTTATGTGTAAACTATTTTGGAATTGCTCACAGACAATTTAGGTCTTTATTTAATTATTTGAATTTGCAATTGCATTAATTTTTGCAACAAACATATTTGAAGTTGTTAGTACTTCCTGGACAAATATGAAGTTAAATTTGGATTTTGTGTGTCTAATAATATTCACCATCATTGATTTATCAATTGTTGCTTTAACATTATTTCATGTTGAGCAATTTAAATATGGATGCCATGATGCAATATGAAAAGAAAAAGTGAAAAATTTATTCATATTTTCAGGTTCCAAACTGGGGCTGTTACAAATCTACCCCCCTTACAGGAATCTCGTCCCGAGATTCTAGGCTTGAGTGAAGAAGGCGGGATATTCCTGACGAAGACTAGTTTCGTGCTCCCAGGTTGCTTTCTCTTTGGAATGGTTAGACCATTGGATTTTGAGGAACTTGATGGTCTTGTTGCGGGTCTTCCTTTCCGCTTCATCCAAGATGCGGATAGGATGCTCACGATAAGTTAAATCCTCCTGAATGTCAAACACTTCATGATCAACCCCACGAATGGGGTCTTTGAAGCAATGACGGAGTTGAGAGACATGAAACACATCATGCACATCCGGGAAATTTGATGGTAGCTCGAGTTGGTAGGAGAGATCGCCTCGCTTGGCTAGGACGGTGAAAGGACCAACATAGCGGGGTGCCAATTTTCAGTTGATTCTGAAACGACGAACGCCTCGGAGGGGAGAGACTCGAAGATAGGCTTTGTCACCAATTTCATATTGAACCTCCTGATGATGCTTATCATAATATCTCTTCTGCCTGGATTGAGCAATCTTGAGATTTTCCTGAATGACACGGACTTTCTCTTCAGCCTCGTTGATCACATCTGGACCGAAGAGTGGCCTCTCTCCAGTTTCAGACCAATTCAGAGGGGTTCGGCATTTTCTCCCATAGAGAACCTCAAAGGGAGCCATTTGGAGGCTAGCTTCGTAACTGTTGTTGTAGGAGAACTCGGCGAGGGGGAGATACTTTCCCAACCCTTACCGAAGGAGATAACACATGCCTGAAGCATGTCCTCAAGAACTTGGTTCACCCTCTCAGTTTGACCATTAGTCTGAGGATGATAAGCGGTGCTGAGGTTCAGTTGGGTTCCCATAGCACTCTGGAAGCTCTGCTAGAATCTGGATACAAACAGACTCCCATGGTCCGATATAATGCTCAGAGGAACTCCATGGAGTGGAACAATCCGGGCAAGGTACAACTCAGCCACTTGCTTAGCAGTTATATCCTCACGAACAGGAAGGAAGTGAGCGACCTTGGATAGTCGATCAATGACTACCCAAATGGCATTGTTACCCTTTTGTGACCTTGGGAAGCCAGTAATGAAGTCCATACCAACTTCATCCCATTTCCACTCGGGAATAGCTATGGGGCGAAGAGTACCAGCGGGCCTTTGATGTTCAGCCTTCACACGGCGACAGACGTCGCATTCAGCAACATATTTGGCAATTTCTCGCTTCATGCGAGTCCACCAGAATTTGCTGCGGAGGTCTTGGTACATTTTGGTGCTACCAGGATGGATGGATATGGGAGATTCATGTGCTTCTTGGAGTATCAACCCCTTGGTATTTCCACTATTGGGCACCACCAGTCGGTCCCCGAAGTAGACAACACCGGAGTCATCAATGGAGAAACACTTAGCCTTCCCACTTGTGATATTCTCCTTGATCTTGAGGATGCTAGCATCATGTTGCTGGGCTGCCTTGATTTCATCCTCAAGAGTGCACTTGATCTCGAGGTTTGCTAGATATCCGGAGGGAACAATCTCTAGATTCAAACGGGCAAAATCCTCATGAAGGGAAGGTTGGGCCTTTTCAACCATCAGGGTGTTGCAATAGGCCTTGCGACTCAAAGCATCTACCACGACATTGGCCTTGCCGGGCTGATAGTTGAGGGTCACATCATAGTCCTTGATTAATTCCAACCATCTTCTCTGTCGGAGATTCAGATCCGGCTGGGTGAAGACATACTTCAGACTTTGATGATCCGAGAAGATTTCACAATGGTTTCCCAACAGGTAGGGCCTTCATTGCTTCAGAGCATGAACCACGGCAGCGAGCTCTAGATCATGAGTTGGATAGTTTTGTTCATGCGGTTTGAGTTGACGAGAGGCATAGGCTACAACATGGCCTTCTTGCATTAGCACACAGCCCAAGCCGTGCAACGAGGCGTCAATAGACAACAAAGTCCTTGTCGGTGTCAGGAAGGACAAGCACCGGAGTGGTCATGAGCTTGACTTTGAGAGTTTGGAAGCTCTCTTCAGCTTTTTCGGTCCATACAAACTGTTTATTTTTCTTGAGGAGGTCAGTCAATGCTTTGGCTATCTTGGAGAATCCCTCGATGAATCGGCGGCAATAACCCACCAACCCAAGGAAGCTACGGATATGTTTGACGGACTTGGGGGTTGGCCATTGCAGGATTGTCTGAATCTTGTCAGGTATCACCGCTAATCCAACAGCTGACACCACATGACCTAGGAAGATGAGCTCTTTTAGCCAAAAGTCACACTTGGAGAACTTGGCATAGAGGCGGTGATCATGGAGCTTGGTCAGAACCATCCGAAGATGTTCAGCATGTTCTTCTTCGGTTTTGGAGTAGAAAAGGATGTCATCAATGGAAATTAGCCTCATGAAGGTAGCCGGAGCATTTGTGAGGCCGAAGGACATGACGGTATACTCATATAAGCCATTTCGAGTAGTGAAAGCCGTCTTCGGAATATCCATCTTTTTGATCTTGATCTGATGGTAACCTGACCTCAGATCCATCTTGGAGAATACCGTTGCACCAGCTAGCTGATCGAACAGGTCAGTTATTCGGGGAATAGTGTACTTGTTTTTGATGGTTACCGCATTCAGAGGGTGGTAATCAACAACCAGACAAGGAACATTTGTATCCCTCTTCTTGACAAAGATGACTGGGCAGCCCCAAGGTGAGCTACTCGGTCGGATGAATTCTTTTTCCAGCAGCTCATCAAGTTGCTTCTTCAGTTCAGTTATCTCTTCTGCTGGCATGCGGTAGGGCCTTTTGGAAATTGGGGCGGTTCCCGGAACCAATTCAATGATAAATTCCACGCTTCGATCAGGTGGCATGCCAGGCAGTTCCTCGGGGAAGACGTCGGGAAAATCACACACCACAGCAACCTCATGCATTTCAGGTGGGGTGGTTCCTTCCAGGAAACATAGGCTGATCTCCGGCGAGAGAGGAGTGGCAGCGGATGGAGTTGCGGACGAAGGTGACCAATAACTCACCAGCCCGACGGTTGGGTGGATCACTGTGACAGACTTGCAGCACAGTTCAAGTTGGCCTGGTATTTGACTAGCCAGTCCATGCCCAAAATGACATCTAGACTATCTGACTTCAGGGCCATCAACGAGAACGGAAAGGACCAATAGCCTATGGTAATCTGGACCTCCGGAGCAATCCATTTAGTGTGCCAACTAGAGCCTGGTGTTTTGACCACTAGAGGGGAGTCCATGTTCACAAACGGTATTTGATGGTTGTGTGCAAAAGCTATGGATATGAATGAATGCGATGCTCCAGAATCAAACAATACTGAAGCTGGGTAATCATTTATTCGAAGCGTACCCATGAGAACACCGGGGTCCTCTTCGACTCCTTCAGCCGAGACGTGGTTCAGGCGGCCACGGCTGACAGTCATGGCCTTGGCGGCTGGTGTAGAGGGAGCTAGTGCAGGTGCTGAGGTAGCTGGTGCCTTCTGGGGACACTCCCTAGAGTAGTGCCCCGGCTGGCCACAACTGTAGCAGGTGTGCCTCGGTGGTGGTGGAGGTAGCTGAGGGCGGAAGCCACTTCCAGCCGCACCCAAGGTCGAGGTAGCTGGGCAAGGCGGAGGTGGCCTGTACCCTGAAGGCCTTGCCGCGAAAGGAGCACGAGGCACAGCACTGAAGGGCACAAATACCCTGCACTTCTTGCCCTCAGAAGAAGAGGAGCTCTGATTGTCCACTGGAGCTGGCCTCTTGGAAGACTCCAGCTCCTTCCTGCCCTACTCCATACTGAGAGCCTGGTTGTACAGCTCCTGGTAGGACTGGAACTTGAAGGGCAGGAGCTCATAACGGAGCCTCGGTGCAAGCCCCTTGCGGAACAGGTATTGCTTGTCCTCATCGTTGGTTACGTCCCGAGGAGCGTAACGGGAGAGGTGGTTGAACTCACGCCCATAAGCTTGGACGTCCATACGTCCCTAGGTCAGATCTAGAAACTCCCTCCTCTTGAGGTCCATGACGGGCTTGGGGATGTAGGCCGCACGGAAAGCGGTACGGAACTCCGCCCAGGTGAAGGCATGGCCCGCGTCAAACAGTGACACGTGGCTCTCCCACCAAGAGCCGGCGGCTCCATTCAGCAGGTAGGTGGCGAAGTTCACTTGTTCCGCCACCGGAACATGCAAGGCTACGAACTTGCGCTCGAGAGCCCGCAGCCAGTCATCCGCATCAAGCGGCTCCTTAGCTTCAGCGAAAGTAGGAGGTTGGGACCGCAAGAACTCGGTGAGAGTGTTGCAGTCATTGTTCCTCCGTGCCCCTTGTTGCACCAACTGCTCGAGCAGACGCTCATTTCGTAGCCGGTTCTCCTCGATAGCCATCAGAACCTCCGGCATTGAGGGTGGCGGCGGTGCATCCGGATCACCTTGGTTACCACAGCGGGCAGGAGCCATTCTGGAGATGTAAACAAGGACATAGTTAGTATCTATCTCCGAACGGCTAGGAAAAATAGTATTCTCTTAGACCCGGCATGAGCGACTACCGACAGCAACAATTCATCAAGATTGAGCGAGGGAGGACAGGTATCATCACATCAACATGACAGAAACAATAGTTGAACTCAATCAGACATAACCCAGTTGGAATAAAACCCATTAGGTGGTTCAAATACGAGCTTACAAGCTTTAGTACGCATTACACGAATGGGAAATACGGATGATACAAGTCATTCAGTTCGATACAACAAACTCTAACTCGAAAGGCAACCACTACAGATAGTGAGTATCTTGCACATCACGTAGGAAGGCAAAGATACAATACTAGGTACCCGCAGATACCCATCTCCTAGAAGTACTGGACGTGCCCCGGGAGACGCACAGGGTGAGAGCTGAAGCGGCGGGCACTTGCTGGCTGGCGGACATAGGGCGGCGTGTGGACGTCACCCCCGGTCACTCGAGCAGGTCCACATGGCAGAACGGTGCTACCCACACTCGGGCTGCTCATGTAGCCGAGCAGATCCATTGGTAGAGGCGAAAGGAGGGCTGGGGGAAGCATCCCAGCCTAGACGTATGGCTCCAAGGCCATCAGTGTGTTCCGGTGGCTCTCACGAGCAGCCACCGTGTAGAGGTACCACTGACGGGCACGAAGGTCCAACGCCCTAACCAGCTCAATAAGTGCTCGGTGACTGCGGTCTGGCTCAGTCCCAGGGTCGGAGTACACAGCAACGTAACAACCCTCCAGACTGTCATCAGCCGCCGGGAAGTGATAGAAATCCGAGCTTGCATTAGCTAAGTAGTTGCAGTTTCCGCGGTACACGGAGAGGCCATTGAACGCAGCCTCCTGGACCGCCTGCTCCTGGGTCAAACCCACACCTACAGACTGGTGCAGAACGCTGTCTCCACCCGGGGTCAGGACACGGGCCTCGCAGAAGAACTGCCCCTATCCGTACGGAGAATACTCCTCGTACACCATGTACTCCGGGTACCACGAGCAACCCTGGCTGGCCAAAGCAGCTGCAAACAAGGTGGGGAACCCGCGGACGCCCTCACAACGAGTCAGGCGGACAACCAATCACGAACGCGACATCTGTAGCAACAACAGAACAGTTCAAGAGTTAGGACGGGAGTAAAACTCGAGATATGCTATGAACGTTAAGAACCCAACCCCGAGAACCTAAAACTTTGACACCCTGTTAAAACAAATAGAGCTAAGGTAACTCAGAGATGGAGCGAGTTGGATAAGGAGTAAAAAGAATCCTAAGAGGGTTTTCACAACTCATTTTAGGTTATAAATAATTTTCACCAAACTAGACTCAACATCGACCAATAGAAGGGTTTCCTACAGGCAGTCCTGCTCTGATACCAATTTGTAGGGCCCCGACCCCGGAATTATACAGAGATACTATGTAACCCACAGGCCATGCTACACAATCGAGGGTTACTGGGGTTGCCACTCCCAGGCCAAAACCTTTGGCAGGCGTGCTCGGAATGGATCATCGGCAACGCAACACCTCGATCATGACATGAACACTGGCATAGCTATCAATGCATAGTAGAGAGATCAAGACTGCGGAACATCTGGCACATCACAGACTCTACGACACAAAGAGATCATAGTTCAACTCATATAATGAGAAAGATAGCAAATAACACGTCAGAGGTCACAGACCCATCATTACAACAAGCGGAAGCAAAATAGTTGTCTAATACAACAAGATCCAAATTATGGCCTAAGAGGCCTACAGATAAACATCCCGTGCCAGCCTGTTCCAGGACATCCCAAGCTGCCACCTGGGAACCCCATACTATTCATTGATGTCAATGAAGAACCCACCTTCCTGTTCGGTGACGTGCTCCTCTGAAACAATTAATAATCAACAAAGAGAGACTGAGTATGACGTACTCGCAAGTTTAGTAGGGCGATATAGGCCCAATGATGACAAGGCTCTAAATCTGTATAGTGGTTGTGTTGCATAAAGCTAGTTTTCATTCTTACCGAAGTAAATGACTCATGTCATCGACTACTCAGAAGGTTTTCAAAAAGGGGTAAGATAGTAAACTTCGATCTTTGGTTCTCATTGAACACATAGTAACCATTTCTCATCGCTCATCTCCACCAAGGCACTCCCTCGAATCACCCTCGAGGAAATGAACCTTTTATCACACGTTGAGTTGCAGCCTCTAGCTGCCAAATTTTAGTAATTATGTTCAGATTCTCTATGGTCTCGTATATCCGTTCCCAAGTCGTCCATAACCGCGGACACGGCTTTTCGAAAAGATTAAACCCTGCAAGGGGTGTACTAATTTACCCACCGGTACCGTCCGGCTCGCCTGATTAGTTCTCTTCCGGGGAGAGCTGGCAAGTGGGCGCAGTTAAACCTTTACCCCGCGTGAGACTATCCAAGGATCATCTGTGGCGACAGGACAAGTTTATCCAGCCTATTTCAGCCCCTACCCCCATCGCCACATCCTAAATACCACCACACACACCCTCTTCATCGCGCCATCATCCACCTGCAACTCACACGCAAATGGAAAGCGCAAATCTAGAGGAGCCTTGGATACGCCCGCACAGGTTATTTAGTTACAGAGGATTCCATATGTCCCCATCGTTGGAAGCACGCTCAGTCTTGGTTCTAGAGACAAGAACTCGCACCTAGGGGTAAGGATGAGGCAAAACACCATCCCCGATGGCAACTCACCCAAGCCTTTTAATCAGTTTAATTAAGCAACCACAAGTAACCACCATGTCCGAACATTCCATCAACATCAATATTATGGAATTAATCAACGGACAATATGCATTTAACTAAGCATGGCTAAGCATAGC
Organism: Puccinellia tenuiflora; assembly: GCA_012064385.1. Classification (NCBI taxonomy): domain Eukaryota; kingdom Viridiplantae; phylum Streptophyta; class Magnoliopsida; order Poales; family Poaceae; genus Puccinellia; species Puccinellia tenuiflora. The sequence goes on along the minus strand of QRDG01000079.1, from coordinate 140,576 downwards.
TAAGCATATATAAACAACAACTATATCTTTGTCTCAGGCCAACACATCAAACCTATGGTTCATAGGAGGGGAAGCATGTGATGGTTCAGGGGACAATGCATATCATAGTATTCTCTACAACTTGATCAAAAGAGACTTTGGAATCGAATGCAATATTATGGTGGATAAAATAATTGTAAGCAATAGGATGCTATATGCCAAGAAGGTTAGGTTATCTCTTGCCTTGCTGATAGTGCTGGTCGCGCGGATCGTCGAGGTATTGTGGTGGAACCTCGACTCCGGAATCTACCGAAACACAAACAATAATAGGAAATGAAATAAATAACATGAATACAAAGGTGCAATGCACACTCATGATGATATGGTCAAATGATGCACTGAAATGGTCTTGGGCATGTCCCACAAGTTAAATGGAACCCCTAAAATAATTATTGCAATTAACGGGTTATATCTCCATATTTAACTTTGTGAATTAAGCATTTATCCAAAATGTACAGTACTGAAATATGAGTCCTACATACATGGAAATGACATTATTAGATAGGTATTGTTCTCCTGATCATTTCGGTACTTCGTTTGCAATTTTTCGATTAACGATAAAGAAATGGTGATATAACGGTTATTCAATTTAAATTATTTTAACCATTTCGAAAATGACATCAAAGGAAAAGTTATTTTCATGCTGTGAGATTAACATAACTAGATAGCCCTTGCTTTGCTGATCATTTTGGTATATCATTTGCAATTTTTGGATCAATATTTTTCAAGTTATAGTATTTCCAATTATTGATTTAAATCTGCCATTTTATTCACTTTGTATAAACAGCACAAAATTTAATTCTACAATTTCTTCAAACGACATAAACTTCTAGTTCATTAACTGCTGAACAATTTGATACCTTATTCATAATTTTTGGATAAGTATTTTTCAAGTTATGGATTTTCTAAACATTGGTTTAATTCTGCCATTTTAGTATTTATTAATTAAAGTCAATTTAATAAATTTAATTGATCATGGCAATGGTACTAATAGGTAGATATTCTTTTTCTAAGCATTTTGGTATATTGTTGCAATTTTCTGAGTTGTGGTTCAAAAGTTATTGAATTTCAAAGTTTAATTTAAATTCTGTCTATTTATTTAATTTCAGGAAAACTGCTCGAACCGTTTTTCACCCAGTGGCTGGCTAGCCACAGCCACTGACTGGTGGGGTAGTGGCCACGGTGGTGTCCACATGGGCGAGGCGCCCATGGACGGGTTGACCCGGGGGGGGGGAGGCCACGACCGGCGCCGAGCGCGCGGTGACCAACGACACGGTCGTGCTCGGAGGCGACGCTACGAGGCGAACTAGCCCTAACGGAAGCTACATGCGAGCTCTACACGACGAGGCGAACTAGGCGGCGGAGGCGCGTGACCATTTGGTCACCAGAGCGAGGCGTACGTCGGCGACATGCGGCGGCCGACGGCGGGCTCAGGCGACATCGGCGAACTAGGGAGAGAGGGGGAGAACGAAGATGTCCAGGAGGACCAACGGCTCACCCTCATTGCGTGTATGTGCTCATCGGAGACCGAGGAACACTCCAACGGCGGCAATCAGCCCGACGGTCGTCGGTAGGAGTCGGGGAAGCAGAGGGCGATGACGGCGAACCCCGGGGTCCCGACACGATTGAGTAGGCGAGGATGGAGAGGAGGTCGCGGCGGAGCTAGCAGTGCCTTCGGCTTGCCCTGAGGCGGTCGGGATCGACGGCGATGCGGCGGCGGCTCAGCTAGGTCACGGGCATGGCAGCTAGGGCTAGGGTTCCGCGGGGGGGGGGGGGGGGGGAGAGAGGGGAGAGAGAGCAGGGCGGCTTCGGGGGCTTCTTATCCTCCCGCGGGGGGGGGGGGGGCATGGCGCGGGGAAGCGGCAGGGGAGGACACGGCGACGCGGCGGCCATGGCGCCAGTGGTTCCTCTGTCGCCACAGGGAAGAGGGAGGAGAGAGAGGATGACAGGTGGGACCCACCTGTCAGGATTTCAATCTTTTCCCAATTTATTTAAATCTAGTAGGGTTAGGCAATTAATTAGGTCCTTTACACACTTTTAAAAATTCTGGAAAAATTCACAGAGCCAATATATTATATTCTAGAGCTTTCATAAAATTTGCAGCCCATTTGAAAAACATTTTATGTGTAAACTATTTTGGAATTGCTCACAGACAATTTAAGTTTTTATTTAATTATTTGAATTTGCAATTGCATTAATTTTTGCAACAAACATATTTGAAGTTGTTAGTACTTCCTGGACAAATATGAAGTTCAATTTGGATTTTGTGTGTCCAATAATATTCACCATCATTGATTTATCAATTGTTGCTTTAACATTATTTCATGTTGAGCAATTTAAATATGGATGCCATGATGTAATATGAAAAGAAAAAGTGAAAAATTTATTCATATTTTCAGGTTCCAAACTGGGGCTGTTACACAACCGTGGTATTATAGGAGCATACCACATCACCTTGGTAGGAACCCTCTTCCTGGGGGGCTGGCCCTCAACATCACCAGGGTCATCTCGTCTGATCTTATACCGCAATGCACCGCATACCGGGTATTTATTCTTATTCTCGTACTCCTCACCACGGTAGAGGATGCAGTCATTAATGCATGGATGTATGTTCTGCACATCTAATCCTAGAGGGCAGAGAACCTTCTTTGCTTCATACGTACTGTCAGACAATTCGTTATCTTTGGAAGCTTCTTCTTCATTATTTTCAGTAACTTCTCAAATCGCTTATCAGATAAACCAGTCTTTGCCTTCCATTGCAGCAATTCCAGTGTGGTACCGAGCTTTGTGTTGCTTCGCAAGTTGGGTACAACTTTGTTTTGTGATCCTCTAACATGCGCTCCAACTTCAACTTCTCATTTGCACTTTCTGCTTCTCTCTGTGCATCAACGATGGCCCGACGAAGATCATCATCTACCATGGGCTCATCTTGTGTCTCTTCATCTTCAGCTTCCCCCTTGCATTACCACTGTATTCAGTGAACATAGAATAGTTGCCATCGTTCTCTTCTTCTTCTTCGTTGTCTTCCATCATTACCCCTCTTTCTCCGTGCTTGGTCCAACAATTATAGCCGGCAATGAAACCGGACTGAATCAGGTGGATGTGAAGGGTTTTTGAGGAAGAGTAATCCTTCTCATTCCGACAGACACGGCATGGACAACACATAAAACCATTCCGCGTGTTTGCCTCAGCCACATTGAGAAAAGAACGCATGCCTTGAATGTACTCGATAGAGCGTCGGTCATCGTACATCCATTGCCGGTTCATCGAGCACCTTTTGTGCATAAGAAGGGAAAACATCATTACACACAACATCATGAATAGAGAAGTGATCAAATTAATTAATACAAGTTCATCACATTAAACCAAAGTAGAGTAGTAACCAAATGTAATACATAATTCTCATAATTAAAACATACATTGAAATTAACATACAATTAAACTATCTAATGCATTTAAATGCAACAGCAAATGCGATCAAAATCGCAACTAAGGTAACCATTGATCCAACAGCATAATGATACCAAGCCTCTTTATTAATGGCATATTTTCTAACGTTTCTAATCTTCAAGCGCATTGAATCCATCTTGATCTTGTGATCATCGACGACATCGGCAAGATACAACTCCAATTTCATCTTCTCTTCTTCAATTTTTTTCAATTTTGCTTTCAAATCATCGTTTTCTTTTTCAACTAAATTTAACTTCTTGACAAGAGGGTCGAATTTCCGGTTCATATATCTCCTAAATAAAAATATGTATGTCAAGTGTTGTTCGGCATAATTGTTATAAACACGAAATTAAACAAATATTTATAAAAGATAATATACCACATCCGAATCATAGAGGACAAGGGCCGACGGGGACGGATATCAAAACCATGGCACTATACATATAACAAATAGTCATACAAGTAAGAAAAAATTATACAAGTAATAATTATGCATCTAAATCATACAAGTAAGAATTTTTCTTTAAAAAAAGATAAAAACAAGAGACTCACCAAGGTGGTGCCGGCGACAGGGCGGCGCGGGCGATCGACGACGGTGAGGAAGGGAATGGGACGACACTAAAACCTACAAATCATAATTTAATTTAGAGCTCAAATTGCATATATAAAACAAATAAACTCTCTAAATTGGCATTTCATCAAACACCTAGCTAGCACTACAAAAATGATATGAGCTAAATTTTAGCAATGAAATGAGCTAAACTTGCAATGCCGCCGGAAGAAAGGATGTAGTTGCTAACCCTTGGATAGATGGGTGCCGCCAATATCTTGACAAATGGTGGGAAAAAAATGGGGATTAACTCGAGCTCGGGAGAGGAAATAGAGAAAAAATGGAGTGTGCTCTCGAGCAGGAAAATTGGAGCTCGAGGTAGGAGATGATATAGGGAAACCTTTAGTACCGGTTTGTGATACGAACCGGTTCTAAAGGGTCTCGCGCTGGACCCCACGGCAGCTACGGCCTGCCGCAACCCTTTAGTCCCGGTTCGTTATACACGAACCGGGAGTAGAGCTCTCCCACGACCCGAGACTAGAGGCTGCCAGCCTCGTAGCTGATGAACCGGGACTAGAGCCCCCCTCTAGTCCCGGTCCAAAATTCATCCGGGACTAGAGCAAAATTTTGCTCTGGACGAAAGGTCTGTTTTCTACTAGTGGTGACGCGGAAGCACGTAGGAGCAAAAAATAGCTATTTAATTGCTCTTAATGGGGTTTATCTTTATGAAGAGTACTGGAGTTTATTTATATAGCACCTCCCTACTCCCATGTTGCTGCGGGAATGGTAAGAGATATCTAAGGACGCCTTTTGTTTTGAGCACGGAAGCAAAAGAAAAGATTAATATCGATATAAGGACGCCTTCTGTTTTGAGCACGAAAGGAAAATAAAAGATTACTATCTCAGCATATAGCTGCCACTTGACATATAATGTATTTTGTTGTAGTAAGTAGGCATGGATATTTGTAGAAGAACAATATTATCTTGTGGCATAGAATGATAGAGATAGTAAATGCAGAAGATAAATGAGCATTGTAGCTGTGTATAAAGTTGCTCAGAATGGACCCATGGATAGCTTGTGGACCCATGGATAGCTTGTGGGCCAACTAAGCATCATGTCCTTAGATATACCTCACAAATTTTGTTACTAACGAAATATTAACTCAACAATGTGATGTAACCTTAACATAGCATAGCACTAAATGGAGCACATGGTGCTTGTACTATTTATAAAGATTTGAGTTGGTGGTTCTCCGTTCATTTCTTTCCTCTTCTCAACCTTGGCAAGTGTAGCCATACAAACCTACACGCATAGCAGCAAGCTAATGTCTCCTCTATTGTCCCAGATAAACTAAAGAATCAAAGTGAATTAATTTGACATATAACTTGAGTAAACTATGTTTCACATCGTTTTCTTGGTTACTTAGCATAGCACGGTTGTCTTACTAGTATAGTACGGTATAACTTAATAAGCATGCTAGCAAGGATACTTAGAAATTTCTTCCTGACGATCTGAAATATTACAAATCTGCAAGATAAAAATTAGAAAACCTTGACTTACGATAAATTTCTTGCGCCTTATAGTTTGGACTTGCGGGAGTATATTTCTGGCTACGCAAAAAATACCTCACAAATAAGATATCAACTGTTATCCATCCTTTAATTTAGTACGATCCGCAGGACCTGAACAATGGGTAGCACATTTGACAGTTTATACAGTAGAGTTGTTTTACAGTGTTGCCTGAGTGAATAATAGATGTTTTCTTGGTGGAGATTATCTCTACGAGGTGTGACATATGATAAAATAAAATCAATAAATCGAAAATTTTAAGGTACAGTGAATTATCTCATAAAGAAGCCATGCAAATACCTTCATCTGCACACAAAGTTTGGTGTTCTGTCAATTGCAGAAACATGGCTCTGGTGAGGTTGAAGTTATCTCAAGTCAGAAAAGATAAGAGAAGTAAAATATTTCACTCTTTTGTTGCATTAGACGAAACTATCATTCTGACTGGTGGTAAGGTGGAATTCTTTTTGAGGAGGGGATTATATAGACCTTTGAGCAGGGAAGGGGCTATAGTGTGCTGCTGAATCCAGCGATGCCCCACACCGTATATCTATAACTAAGGCTAGTTGGTACAGTTCCTGTTCCTATATTTTGGGTAGAATCCTGAGGAGCAGAGCCAAACGCTTTCAGCTCCCGAAATACCAATCTGAAGGCAAGCGAGCGTGGAGACGGATCAGAAAATGAACTATAATGGAGGAGCAACCTTTCTATGGATCTTCCTGACTCAAAACAAACTTTCCCAGAGAAGTTTGTAAGATGACCCGCAATTTCCATTAGTTATCCTGGTACTGCTCTGTTCTTTCCCCTTCTCTTCCCAATGCCTCATACAACCTCTGAAAATTGTTGGCCATCACAAACCACGTGTCTTCAATTCTTGGAATCTGTGAGCCCGGCGACGGTCACTACCACAGCAACCTGAGGCAACCCATGACGACCTTGGGCACAACGTGCGCCGCTTCTCCCGTCGAGGTTATACGCGTCCCAAAGCCTAGTCTTAGTCGGTCCGGCTCCATCCCCTTGCATTGCTCTAACAGTGATGGACTTGTTTGTGTATCCCGTTGTGATGTGCGTCAACGCATGATGGTGAATCATAGCTAATGAATCGTTCTGTAGCTTTAGCCTTCGCTATGGTACGAGTATCGAGGTAGCAGTTTTCCCCCTCCTAGTCAACGGTGATTCTAGAGTTATGGAAAAATATGTAGAAAGTGATCTTCATATTTAAGGCGAATGAGATGTAGATATATGTGAGGTACTACAACCAAGGGTAGCATGGTCTATTTGTCCCAAAAACCGTTGTGGGAGCCAACTTCATATCCAAACTAGCTATATATGACTCTTGCATGGGTTTGCATATAGAGATATGGAGATTTGTGTATCTATATTGTTACGATCGTAGGCGCACAATTGATCTACCGACAACCAAGCAATCATAACATGATGACGACGCCGAGATTTGTTAACGCAGTTCGGCGAACTTGCCTACTCTGCGGGGCATGACTACGGGCGCTCCTCCCCATCTGATACCGCAACACCTGGCCGCCCTAGGCGCCGGCACAAGCCGCCGGCTCCCCCTGCGTGCATGTTGCTATCAAGTCGTCATAGGTTACAACGTGTGGTGCCCCCCTCATTATATAGGAGGCCTAGACTACAAGAGTTCGACTCCAACACTACTCGTACCCTATCCACACCTAATACAACTCTAAGTCCAAACGTAACCCAACTCGTACACAATATTCGACACAAATACAACAAATTCCACCTTGGCGAATATTCTCCGCCACCTTGAGCTCGTCCAAGCGTCAAACCTCCATGTACTCCGGACTTGAGTGTCTTCCATGAGCTTCGCTGCTACTCCCAGACTCCATGTGACTCCACCTGCAACTGTAGTCCCTTCTTCTCATTCAACACCATCACACACCGACCACTGATCTGCGTGAAAGTGCTTTCAACTTGAGTCAAATTCACAGTTGTCTCATCTTCTCCTGGATAGTCTTCTACATGTCCCACAGCTATAGCACTCCGCCTCCTTCTGCATCTCGTCACCCGCACTTTGCCATGTGCAATGAACATCACAGAATATACGGCCATGTACTCTCCAAGCTTCCGACATTTAACACTTTCCAACACTTTCTCAGTTTCCCTATATCCGACTCATGTCTATCACCTGATGCATCAATCTCCATAGACCCAGTCACCAAGTTGAACCTGATACTCGCCAACACTGCTTCAGCACCCCACGCACACTTGTTAGACCACATGTCCAACCACCAGTGCCCTGGTCTGTCGCTGTGTCCCGTGCTTACCACACGCCTCGCCGCTATTACCGCGTCGAGCATCCACAATCTTGGCCAAGATCTACCGGGTCGCTAACCCACACCACCTCAGGCCCCACTGCAGATAACCACCAGTCATCCCCGACCGATGCCGAGTTCCACGCATCTCTCCGAACCCTGAGCTCCAGTTCGAACCACATGCTTCTCGCCTTCCCGCTGAATAGGCTTCGACTCTCCGTGCACTTACGTCGTAGCCCCTCCATCAGCCGAGTGGAATCTTCCCTCAGACTCCAGCTCCACCTTCAACATGACTCCATGGTAGAGGATCAGTCCACCCTGCGCCCTGTCGACTTCAAGTTCTCACGTGTACACCGTCTTGAATCAACTCCACGCCATTGCATGTTGAAGCACGCATCCCTCAGGCATGCGCCACGTGTTTCCATGCCACAGAATTCGGACACCATCATCCCTCACGCTCCCATGTCGTTGTCGCCGATCTTCACCGTCTTCTGTCCCGTTGGACTGTTCAGTCCAACCCAGCCGAACGTATTCGACTGCAACCATGTTCCACCTTGCGCCTAGCTCATCCGCCACATTGGCGCTGCACTAACTGCGCCTTGTATATGCATGATCCGTCACGACGCACTCCAGGTTGCTCCCAACCTTATCCGTACATCGCCGATCTGCAAACCATCTGGTAGAAACACGTGTGCACTTAGCAACATAACCAATCGAAAAATAACTTTCCTGGTAGCTTCCGTGGTGCACCAAGCACATCCCACAACTTCCATGCTTTTCTTTCCTTGTCACGTTGCTATCCAATGCAAACGTACAACCATGTGCAGATTTTTTTTTTCACGTAACAAACCTCACGATCGGCTTCTCTCTATACAGCAGCACTACCATCGTATCGAACGCGTCGCGCGTGACCTCGCCCAGCGGCTGATAGACTTTGCATCATCCCTGCAAGCTGCACCTGGGCCTAGGGCCTAACCTGCATAGAGATGGCAATGGGTAGCCGACACCCGCTAACCCGACGGGTACCCGGCTCAAATGGGGAGGGTTTGATTTAAAATAAAACCTGTGGGGCTGCTTATTGGGGAAAAATCAAACCCACCGGGTCTGGCGGAGGCGGGTATGGAGGTGCTAAACCCGCACCCACGAACCCGCATACCCGGCTTGACAGATGGACCCCACCGGACATTGTCTAAAGACAAACCCTAGCATCCTAGCCCCCCTAATGACTCCACAGCCGCGGCCGCGCCCCCACGATTTCTTTCCCCGTCTCCACCCGCACGATTTTTTCCCTTCACCATGCCCCCATCCTAAGCCGCCGCCGCTCATGGCTTCCTACGCCGCCGTCATTCGGCTTCCTGCGCCGTCGCTGAATCCTCCACTCCCTCGCGCGAGCTCCGGCCGGATAGCGCCTCCGCCACGAGCCCACCACGCCGTTCTCCGCCTCAGGCCACCGCGCCATGCGCATCCGGCTAGCACTCCCGGAGCAGATCGAGCGGCATCACGACTGGGCCTGCTCATCGATCCCCTCCCTCGCGCGAGCTCTGGCCGGCTAGAACCTCTGCAACCACGCCGTGCTCCGCTTCAAGCCACCCAGCCATGCTCCGACGGCTAGCACGCCCGGAACAAATCGAGCGGCGGCGCGGCCGGGCCTGCTCGTCGATCCCCGCCCTCGCGCGAGCTCTGGCCGGCTAGCACCTCCGCAACCACGCCGTGCTCCGCTGCAAGCCACCCAGCCATGCTCCGACGGCTAGCACGCCCGGAACAGATCGAGCGGCGGCGCGGTCGGGCCTGCTCGTCGATCCCCGCCCTCGCGCGAGCTCTGGCCGGCTAGCACCTCCGCCAGCACGCCGTGCTCCTTTCCCGTGCCCTCCTCCGCAACAAGCAGGCACAACTTGGTGGGTACCCGTCGGGTCCCGCAAACCCGGCGGGTCGCAGGTCTGGTGGAGTTCTAGACCCGACTGCGGGTATGGAGGCGGGTCGTGGGGGCGGAGAGGAGGGTCGGGTTCGGGTATGGGGGGTGCAAACCCGGCCCCGAACCCGGCGGGTGCCATCCGTAAACCTGCACCGACGCTGGCACGCTGCCGTACCACTGCGTGTTTACGCATCTCGCCGAGACCGATACAGATCGTTTCTCTGGCCACCAACCGCACATACACTAGTAGAAAACAGGCCTTTCGCCCTGGGCTTTAGTCGCGGCCGTGTCTCAACCAGCGACTAATGTACAGGCCACGTCGCCCCGAAATCGGCGGAACAATTGTCGCGGTTCGTTAGGACCCTTTTGTCCCGGCTTGAGATACAAACCGGGACAAAAAAGGTCTGCGGCCCTGCTGCGTAGGTGCCCCCCTTTTGTCGCGGGTCATGTCTCTAACCGGGACTAGAATTCGGCACAATAGTCGCGGCCTGGTATACGAGCCGCGACAAAAGCTACTGACCCAGCGCCAGGCCATGTTTGGTGGCCTTTGGTGACGGTTTGTATCTCAAACCGGGACAAAAAGTCTGGCCCTATATATATGCATCCCCTCTTCCTCCTCTCTTGTTTTTTCCTGGTGGGAAGTGGTGTAGGTTTGTGCTAGTTTTTTTTTCTACATATGCACTAGAGGTGTTCGTTGAAATGCCTGTTAGAGCGATGCCAGTTGAGTTCACACAAAACAAACATGATATGAGGTGCCCGAGCCACACTTAAGCTTCCTCCTCTTTGTTTCCAAGTTTTCTAAAAGGTTAGCAACTACTTTCTCGTTTAGACCACGCGGTACTAATTTTAGCATCGTGATTGCGTTTGATATATAGTTGCATGATGCAGATGGGCCACCCATGGATGTACGGTGACCGACGCTCTGGCGCTTATAGAGAAGGCGTGCGTTCTTTTATCGTTGTGGCCGAGGCGAACAAACGGCGGGATGGTTTTATGTGTTGTCCGTGTGTCGAATGTCGGAATGAGAAGGATTACACTTCCTTAAGAGTCATTCAGAGCCACGTGCTTCGGTTCGGTTTCATGTCCGACTATAATGTTTGGACCTATCACGGAGAAAGAGGGGTTATGATGGAAGACGGCGATGAAGAAGAGAACGATGATGACAACTACCGATCTATGTTCCCTGAATACGCTGATACCGCAATGGAAGACAATGAAGACGAAGGAGGTGAAGAACGGGCAGCAGATGAGCCCGCTGATGATCTTGGTCGGGTCATTTCTGATGCAAAGCGAGACTGCGACACAGAAAAGGAGAGGTTGCAGTTCGAGCAGATGTTACAGGACCACAACAAATTGTTGTACCCAACTTGTGAAGATGGCCAGAAGAAGCTGGGTAGCACACTAGAATTGCTGAAGTGGAAGACAGAGACCGGTGTGACTGACTCGGGATTTGAAAAGTTGCTGGTACTAATGAAGAAGATGCTTTCAAGAAATAACGAATTGCCCGCCAGTACGTACGAAGCAAAGAAGCTTGTCTGCCCTCTAGGATTAGACGTGCAGAAGATACATGCATGCCCTAATGACTGCATCCTCTACCGTGGTGAGAAGTACGAGAATATGGATAAATGTCCGGTATGCACTGCATTGCGGTATAAGATAAAAAAAGATGACCCTGGTGATGTTGAGGGCGAGCCACCCAGGAAGAGGGTTCCTGCCAAGGTGATGTGGTATGCTCCTATAATACCACGGTTGAAACGTTTGTTCAGAAACAAAGAGCATGCCAAGTTGTTGCGATGGCACATGGAAGACCGTAAGAAAGATGGTATGATGAGGCACCCGGCTGATGGTCGGTAGTGGAGAAAAATCGAGAGAGAGTTCCCGGACTTTACAGGTGACGCAATGAACTTATGGTTTGGTCTAAGTACAGATGGCATGAATCCTTTTGGGAAGCAGAGCTGCAGTCACAGCACCTGGCCCGTGACTCTGTGTATTTACAACCTTCCTCCTTGGTTGTGCATGAAACCGTTTGATTTGTATTTGGTCGATGAACTGAATGATCAGAGCGCCTTGCCGCTGCTTGGATTCAACCTCCTCGGCAATTCATCATTATGTCACCCTAATCCAGTGGTTGGATTCAACCTACCCGACGCTCGTTGTGTGCCGTTTCGCTGCAGAGACGTCGCTATTTATAGGCGATTAGAAGGTGTACCTGTGGATGAGGTGGGAGTGCAGATCCAACAGCTCACAAGCGCTCTAAATAAACACACACCCGATCCAACGGCTCACAAGCGCTTGAAAGAAACACACGATCCGTGTGCTTCTTTAGTCCCGGTTGGTAACACGAACCGGTACTAAAGACCCTGATCCAACAGCTCACAAGCGCTCGAAGGAAACACACAATCCGTGTGCTTCTGATCCAACGGCTCACAAGCGCTCTAAAGAAACACACCCCTGATCCAACGGCTCACAAGCGCTTGAAAGAAACATACGATCCGTGTGCTTCTTTAGTCCCGGTTGGTAACACGAACCGGTACTAAAGGCCCTGATCCAACAGCTCACAAGCGCTCGAAGGAAACACACGATCTGTGTGCTTCTGATCCAACGGCTCACAAGCGCTCTAAAGAAACACACCCCTGATCCAACGGCTCACAAGCGCTTGAAAGAAACACACGATCCGTGTGCTTCTTTAGTCCCGGTTGGTAACACGAACCGATACTACATGTCCTGATCACATATATATGTAGGCTTGGCCGCCATTGCCATATCACATCTAAACTCTTCCATGGCTTCCACCGTACTAAGCTACCGTCAGGCGGAGGAGCTTTCCGCCTCGAACTACCCCTGCCCGCCCGGCTACTGCGTCCCCGCCGGCTGGATGCTGAGCGCCGGAGGCGTGCCGGTCCCTCCTGTCCCTCATGGTGTGGCACGCCGGGCGGCCATCACGAACCACTACTACCTCGAGCTCACGCCGGAGCAGCGGATGGATCCCCGCTGGCATCCCGACTACCGCCCGACTTGGGACGCCTTCTTCATCAATCGGCGTGAGAGGGCGCTCGCCAGGTACGAGGGGGATGGCCCGCCTCCTTCGGACTTCAACGAGGCCGGCCGTCAGCTGTGGTGGGCTGGCCGAACTCTCCGGGGCGTTATGAACTACATCACGGCCAGCGATAACCCCCGCCTGCGCTACCCTCAGATCCAGTCCAGGCGTGCTCACCCGTCGAGGTGGGAGCCACGAGCGCCGTCCGATGACAGCGACGACGACGACGATTACGAGGACGAGTATTATAGGCCTAGGCAGGAGTATGACTAAGATTGTTAGGACAAATTATCCACTTATGTCATTCCGTATGACAAGTAGCAGCAGCAGACTGACGAACTTAGAGGAGAGCGCCTGCAAGATCCTGCACTCAATATTACCGCCGGCCCATCTCTGCGGAGAAGCAGCGTGGCTGAATCGGAGGTCCCGTCTGATGGTGCACTGATGATAGATGGCAGTCCCGGCTACCCCGTGGATGGAATCAAGGAGCAGATATCTTGTGAGCTCCATCAGAAGGTGAAGAACATATCCCTGAAGGTGGCGGTCGGAACTGCTTTACCTTGTCCACCTGAGGCACGTTGGCAGGGCCGTGAGATTCCAGCTGGCTATGCTAAAGTCGGGGTGGATGAAATCGTAAAGGGGTTTGACTCAATGGAGCTTGACATCCATGGACCTGAAGGTGAGAAGACACTCGGAGAAGTACTGGGTGGTATCATTCTATGGGACAAGAACAACATCAAGCTTCCAGGCTCGGCGCCAAGTCCAACACCGCCTCCAAGTCGTCGCAGGTCACCATCACCTACAAGAAGCCCACCCCAAGACTATGATCAACACAGCGCGAGTCCATCTCGATCTCCGCCGCCGGACTTGGGCCGGACTGTTGCTGAACTGTTAGGTTCCGAAGACGACAAGTTACCCATGGCTGATGTAGCCCCTACATATGTCACAGGGAAGCCTTTGGTCAGCGAACAGAAGTTGAAACAACTGCCAACACAAATGCGAAATTTGCATCAATGGTACTTGAGAGAGGTAAAGGGGGACAGAATAATGATCGTGGCGAAAGTCTAAGCAGAGTACTTCTTCCGACCCGAAGAGGTCCATGTTGACTTTTCAGAACTCTTCCAGTTATTCAATTTGGACGTCCTCGACAAATCTCTCATGAGTTGCTATTGTCTGTAAGTTGTTGAATTCATTTTCTACATATAACTTGTTCAGTTCATTGCATTTGTAATTATTCTCATTATATATATCCTTTTGTACTCTATATTATGCAGAATGAAGATGCAGTCTTGTAAAAGAAAGGTCTATAGTGTTGGGTTCATTGACCCAGATAAAGTACATATAGAAACGCTAACGACGAAACCCGACGAGACGGCGGGAAACCTTCTAATTTTTCTAACGGAGCAACATTACTGTGACCATATATTGTTTCCTTACAACTTCGAGTAAGAGTGTTACTGTCTTGTACACACTAATTTTTACTTACTCGATGTTAAGTGTAATTGATGAGTTACTGACGTATATATAAACGGGTGCAGCTTTCACTGGATTCTGCTAGACATACGAGTTGATAAGGGAATAGTTGATGTCATGGACCCATTAAAGAGAAACCTGGAAGAGTTCCGCAACATGCAGGACATGCCCCAGAGGTAATATTCGCGCTATATCGGTCTCTTTCGTTGATTTCATGAGATATCAGGTAATGAATTAACTCATTCATTAATTCATTTTCTTTGCCGGGCAGGGTTTGGAACCAATTCAAGAGAGTGGTGAAGGGTTCCTTTAGTGAGAAGCTGACGTTTACTCCGGTCTCGGTAAGTAGTACGAGATATGACCGCGCATCTCTTTACTTCTAGTTTCAATACAGTTATTATTTTGATGCTAGATTATTATTTTGATTGAATTCTATTCTCGTAAAGTGCGCGAGGCAGCCATCGGGACGCATCTATGTGGATACTACGTTTGCGAGTTTATTCGCATGTTTACCACTGAGCACAAAGATTATAGAGTCGACGTAAGAAATACGTTCACAACATTATTTTATTACCTCACTTTTTCTTATCATGATTGATGTTCATATTGATCTCCCTTTCTTATACAGTTTGAGAGAATGCGGGAAAAGGTCCTACCGGAGCAACGCGTAATAGCAATTGCAGAGAACCTGGCGGGATTTTTGCTGAAAGAGATGGTAGACGACGCCGGAGAATTTAGTGTGAACAATAGGCGCAACCGATGATGCCGTGCCGTGTAATCGAATAGACGGGCTTAGTCCCGGTAATTGTGATCTCCATGTAACTATCAAAGTTGTATATATTTGTATGCTCGATCGTGTACGGTATGTGGTAGCGTAGAAATATACGAAAACTATTTTGAAATGAAGAAAATAAATGAATAAAATAAAACAAAATGAATTCTCTGCCGCGGCACAGAAAGTGCCCAAATTTCTGCCGCGGCAGAGATTTAGTAAACCCTAAACCCTAAAAAAATGAACTCTCTGCCGCGGCACAGAAAGTGCCCAAATTTCTGCCGCGGCAGATAACCATTAGTCGCGGCCCGTTATACGAACCGCGACTAAAGGTTCTGCCCCCTAGCACACCCAGGATGAGGACCATTTGTCCCGGCTGGTGACAGGTCCGCGACTAGTGGTTGGACAATTAGTCCCGCCTCCGCTGTCGCGGTTGGCCAACCGCGACAAATGGCCCTCACGGCCCGGGACAATAGGTCCAGTCTCCACTAGTGATAGTACTGCTTCTGATTGCTCAATCTAGGTAGGATCCCATCAAACAAGTCAACTTGTACTTGACGACTTCCACGAGTGAATTTCTCCCAACCGACATCGGCCTCACGGATCAATTCTCCTGCATCTCGCCTTTCCACCAGACTCGGAGACGACGATCCATCCCTAGATAAATTTCCGTGGCCTTCACTCTGATACTACTATTTGTCATGATCGTAGACGCACAATTGATCTAGTGAGAACCAAGCAATCACAACATGATGACGACACTGAGATTTGTTAACGCAGTTCGGCGAACTTGCCTACTCTGCGGGGCATGACTACGGGCGCTCCTTCCCATCTGATACCGCAACAGCTGGCCGCCCTAGGCGCCGGCACAAGCTGCCGGCTCCCCCTGCGTACCTGTTGCTATCAAGTCGTCATAGGTTACAACGTGTGGTGCCCCCCTCATTATATAGGAGGCCTAGACTACAAGAGTTCGACTCTAGCACTACTCGTACCCTATCCACACCTAATACAACTTTAAGTCTAAACGTAATCCAACTCATACACAATATTCGACACAAATACAACATATATGATATGCAGCTTACCTCTCTTTTGCCTTTTTCAGTCGCAGGTTGAAGATGTGCCGTTCTCAATATTGATGCTACATCTTCTATCTGCATACATGCAGGCAACTATGCTGACTGGCGGAGCGTTTCGTCAACTTGAGTCGAGCTTCTTCCCTGTGGAATTTCTTCTAACACTGTTGTCTTTCTCTTAGGGGATCTTGGACATTTAATATGCTGTTGAAGCTGATTCTTACCGTCTCACAGAGGCCACCTGGGTTCACACTGATAAACTTTTTTTCGGCTTGGTTAGCCTGTACCACATGAAACCTTTCTATCCCTACTTCGGTAACCCCCAACATGGTGGGTGTACATCTCCTCGATCATCACAGAGGACCTTCTGTTCTGTCTGCTGCCAGTCCATATCTCTAAAAAGTTACAGCCAAACCAAGTACTGTATCATGTACAAATTGTCTTGTTAAAGAGACAAAAGCACAAACCTGGACGGTACGCTAGCCTTTTTTTTCTTCTCCTTGTTATGTCAAAGCCAACTACCACTCTCAACTCAGATAAAAAAAATGAATTCAAAGCAAATTCGAATGGCAAAAATGTGGAGACCGTAAAAATGGGTGTGAGAAAAAGAAAACTGTGACAACTGAAGGTGTGTTTGGGATTGGGAGAGTTCTACTCCACTCCACATCTAAACTCTGCTCCACCTTACTCTAGAGCTGTAGAAAGGTGTTTGGCTCACAGATTAGCTCTAGATCCAGGTTAGTGAGGGATCGCTGTGAAAGGGCAACTAGACTAAACTTCTATTTTGTTTTCTATTTTTTCCTACTGACTTTTTTTGTTGCGAATGAAGGAGCTTCATTAAATGGTCATGGGTTACAATCGTTCTGGAAGTGAGACGGGAAATCTGGCGTATAATTCAGCCGCAAACACTATTCGATAAGCAAAAGTTTTCCCCTCCCTCCGCCCACCTCTCTTCCCACTTTGGCGCTTTGGCTGATAGTGCCATTTTGGCGCTGTCCCTGCAACCTAGATGGCCGGATTCTCCCGTCGCAGGTGCTTTGACGATCCAGAGCGTGGATAGGTCCTCTGACAATCTGAGCGCGGATCCATGCTGCACGCTGCCGTCGTACGGCGGCTCCTCTCGCGGCGGCGCGTCCTCCTCCTGGTTCCCCACCTATCACTATCGACGACGCAGTTTAGAAAGTACATCGGCGTGCGGCGCGGTTGTGGGGACGTGGGGTTGCGAAAATGTAACGCCCCGGGATCGGCACTATGTACAAGCCGCCAAAGTTTTCATAATAATGATACTATGACGCCCACTAAGCACAACGTGTACGTCGAAACATACACGCGATGAGGATGGAAGTGTAGTAACATTATAATAGTTCTTGACAGAACACACAAAACAACATATATCTACAACATCAAGTCCAAGGAGCCAAATTTAACAAATGAGTATTTTTACGAAGAGTCAAATAACAGCGAAAGCAAAATAGCATCCGAGAGCATATAAGAATACAAATGGACCAAAGAGGACTGAAGATGAAGATAAACAATAGCGTCCATATCCCTGCCAGGTCAAGACGGAGAGATTACCAAGCTAAAGTCGTCAAACAAATACCTGCAAAGTCCGGCCAACGATTGCTGACAAGAAGGGGGAGACGGCAAGCTGAGGACCAAGAAAAGAGAATGAGGTGTACTCGCAAGACTTTAGAGACACAAACTCACATGCCATAGAAAGTATGGTGGACTTAGCGGTAGGACGCATGGCAATTAACAACCTACATAAACATGCTACAACTTTCTTCAAACATAGACAAGGTAAGAGAGTACATATTAAACTAACTAGCTATTACCACCAAACATAAACAAGCCGATTCCTACTCACTCGATTAACCCGTCAGGAGCAACCCAAGGACACTCACACGGTTGATAATTTTATGGGTTATTATTGAAATATTTCTATATTACCAATCAAGTTATTATCAATTAGTTGTAAGTTGTCTATGATCTTGTTGGCCAACACTTTCACCAAGTCGTCCATAACCGTGGACACGGCTTTCGAAAAAAATTAACCCTGTAGGGATGCACCAATGTAGCCATACACGCTCGATCAACCCCAAGAAGCAAAAGGCAAAAAGATAGGGTATCTCGACACGACATGTTCCTTCAGTACAACAAGTCCAGGGAGCCACCCAACTAATCTACCCACATCGAGAGTCCAGCCGAATCTCCGAGATTGACCCAATTATTTGCGCCTACGGCTAAGATGGCAGATGCCATGGGTATGCAACTTAACATCAAATCGCACATATCGAAACAGAATATAAAGTGAGAACATAACTTAGCATGTCATATAGTACGCGCAAATGTAAACACCCAAACTAAGTGCGGCTCCTGGACAAGCTGCAGATCCGATCTAAGAACAAAACACCACACTTACCACTGATATCTTATCATTATTAATTGTTCCCATCATCGTAACAATAAAGATTAACATGTTAGTTGAGCATAACTATCATATCCATAACAAGGACGAACTTGGCTGCCATGGTTGAATGTGGAGTTTGCTGGGACCAGAGCGGCAACGGTGCAGGTGCACACATGATGCACTGTGTGAACAGAGGGTGTGGGCCGGGGACGCGCCACACGTGCGTGTGAGGCGCTCTGCAAGCGTGAGAGCGAGGAGAAGCCCATGTGAGAGCTTATGCACATGGCCATGGCAACCGATGGCGGCGGTTTCGAGCGGTGCAACGCGCACATGAAAAACGGTAGGAGGCTGGGATGTCTAGTAGACGCGGAGGCTCATAGGAATTTTCTCGGAGCAGTCGATAGAGATCGGGGACGAAGGAACGGTCCAAAATCAGAGGAAGAAGAGGTCGGCATCCATATGGTGTGTGTGCGGCGGACGAGTCGAGGAAGACGAGCTCGAGGGCAACTCTACCGTGTTTTCCAGCTTGCTACGATCAACGAGGGTGTAGAGGAGGTCGAGGCGTAGCTCCTAGACATGGCGGTAGGACTTGGTCTTGACGGTGGAGACGCGTAGACGATGAACTTGGGGACAGAGAGCTTCGGGTGGCATCAGGAAAGTCGAGGAGGAACACGAAGAATCGGGAAGATCGCTCCAGTTACTTCGGAGAGGGCAACCAGAACGTCAAGGCAGAGCTCCAGGACAAGGTGACGAGGAGGAAGAGAACGGTGTCGGTGCTTTGGGGAGAAAAGCAGAGGAGGGCTAGGGAAATCCTAGGTACAAGTTTATAGAGGGCCATTGCATGCGAGAGCTGCAGGAGGACCGAGAGGCCCGCACGCGCCTCGAAGCAGAGCGGCCGACCACTTGTACATGGCGGAGTTCTGCCGCCGATATCCGGAACATGTCGAGGAGGAGCGTCGATAGTACAAGCTCTACCAACATGGGAAGACCGACGGAGCCGAGCCGCCCGATGCATCGGTCACCGAGCTTGTTAGCTTCGACAGCGACGAACACGTGGAGAAGTTTTTGGCTGAAATCACTGGTGGCGACTAGTTGTTTGGTTTATGTAATTTTAATTCATTCTTTTAAATTTATGTAAATTTGTGTTTAAATATTTGAAGGAGTTAAGTTTAGAAAATATGTTAGAAACTGCTTATTTTTAGATGTGCAAATTTGAGGAGTTAAAATATAAGAGGCCATATAGAGGCCTAAATTTAAAACTTAGCAAGAAGGGTTTTGATGGTCCATGCTTCTCCGAAGAATGTTTTCATCTTCAAGAATGTTACTCCATTTTCTAGAGGCTAGAAAGTTGGGACGTCAACAAATATATATAGAAAACCGGAGTATACTTATAATGCAACCCGAAATACGAGTGTACTAGTTTTGGAAGTAAACTTTTTTTTGTTAAAACCTGTTAGTATGTGATCTAGTTTCGAAAATCTTGATGTGAGTGTCGTGGTATTGTCGAATCTAGCCGCGATAGGGGTGCCATCAAGCTAGATACAGAGGTGGGTAAAGTAGATGTAGGCGATTCCGGTGACGGGATGAGCATGAGTTTACCCAGCTTCGGATCTCGCAACGGTGGCGAAACCCTACATGCTGCTATAATTCACTATAATGCAATATGTGCCGATTACAATGAAAGTTAGAGCGTCTGCCTTTGAGGCGTCCCTTAGGCCGGCTTATAAAGGCGTCCGGACCTAAGGCTTACTGGAAGCAACCTAACCGACTAAGTTACAGAGTTCTATTCTAATCCGGCTTGGGCCTTGCCTTGAGTGCTAAGTCAACTGCAATGCAGGCCGTCTTCTGGAACCTTCT
The DNA here is from genome assembly GCA_012064385.1 of Puccinellia tenuiflora. Classification (NCBI taxonomy): domain Eukaryota; kingdom Viridiplantae; phylum Streptophyta; class Magnoliopsida; order Poales; family Poaceae; genus Puccinellia; species Puccinellia tenuiflora. Next base: position 120,142 of record QRDG01000079.1, on the reverse strand, counting down.
CTTAGCCGGATGGGCCTCCTGCATTTCATCGTACTGGGCCGTCCGGTAAGCCGGATTTTGACTTACCACCTCTATGGGCCACCCTGTTACGCTGGCTTTAGTCAATTCTGTGATGGTACCTGTTCGGCATATCCCCAACATTTGCTACCCATGTAGTCTACATGCAAATAGCTATGTCGTAGTCTGTATGCAAATAGCTAAAACATTTTATATTATGATACAAAAAATATATCCATTTGTGTGCATGCTCTTTTTGAACTCATTTTCTGGAGTTTCTTTTTTGTGTGTGTGATTTTCTTCTATTTGTTTCATATATGTCAACGGCTAGACGGTGTGGATGAACAATTTGCGTGGATTAAGAAAGAATAAATTCCTTATTTTGTGTGTACGTGTTGTATGCATTGGTCTACCGAAATTATGTAGGGTGAGAAAAAAATTGTAGCCACTTACAAGAGCCAAGGAGGCTCGCATGCATTGTTCTATCAAAATTAATTAACACAGGAAAAATATGATTTCGAAATATATGAAAAATATCTCCCCAACAATTAATTCCGAACGGACGGAGTACTAGTTTACACACGGCGTTGGCAGTGCCAGTTGGCGAGGTCGCGTGTTTCATTTCTACCACAAACGGAACATAACGGTGCACACGACATTAAGGTGGGGCCCGGCACCAACGGCGCGGTCGTTCCTAGTTAAACGAATATAACCGCACAAAAAGTGTCATGCGACGAAAATTTGCGACGTTCTACGTGACCAAGAAAGTTTCGTCGAAGGAAACTGGGCTCAAACTGGGCCTTATGGGCCGGGGACGAAAATCCGCGATGTAAAATGTGCGAAACGTCGCGCGGAACCGGCCCTTGAGTGAAAAAACCAAAACGTCGAGAGCAAAATCGACTTTCCAATCATCCGCGACGGAATGACGCGACGATATTGGAACGTCGCCTCAGAAACGTCGCTGATCTCCAGATTTTTAGTAGTGCGGCCTGAGGCCGGCCTAGGCCGGGCACCGTGCCGAAACCGCCGGCCTGAGGCCGGCCTCCACCCGGCCTAGGCCGGGCACACTGCAGAAGCAGCCGGCCTCAGCCCGGCTAGGCCGGCCTTCCGGGGCTTGTCCCTTGTAACCTTTCCCCACCTACCCCTTTGGGTCAAACATATAAATAGGCACCTACCCCTTCAGATCTAGAACTAAGAATAGACTAAGATTTTAAGCTTTGCTCCTACTTTCCCCTTTGTGGAATTCATGGCCACACTAGTTTCAACTAGGTGATGTATCAAGGCCCCTCTTTGTACAAGGTCTCTCAAGAGTGTGATTCTACTTAACCGTCTCTCGCTCTCTTGATTCTACCGCGCGCTCACCAATCTCTCCCGAAGATTCTACCTCACGATTTCTCTTCGGGATTCTATTGGTCTGGTTGATCCTACCGGTGAGGAAAAAGGAACTCCAAGGGTAAGTCCATCTTGTGGTTGCGATCCGAGGTGTTCTCTCGTGTATCCACGTGTTTTTCCCCTTTTGGTTCTTCGTGTTCATCCCTCTCCCTCCGTCTATCCGTGAAGATCGGGCCAACGAGCTACACCACGACTCAGTATTTCGGAGGTGCTCATAGGGGTAGGGTGTGCGTGCATGCATTCATAGGGGTGAGTTTATCCGCATGTTTGTGAGCGCCTGTGTTGTACCGTGTTTCGCAAAAAAAAACTATTCTAAAGGGAAATAATTAAAAAAAATGCATCTACTCACACCGCAAGCATTCCTCGTGCTGTTGTGGTGGGCTCGCTCATATCAGGCAGGTTCCGTACGCACATATCAAACCGTCCGTGTGTAAACCTAATCAATCAATCGACTCGGTGAAGCCCACAACACGCGGCCGCTAGCAAACCCCCTCAGTGTCTTCCTCCGGCGAAGCGGCGATGAAGCCGGATCTTCCCTCCTCCAACCCTCCTCTGGTGAAGCGGCGACTGGGGCTCGTTTGTTCTCCTCCGGCGAAGCAGAGACGACGTCTCGTTCGTTTTCTTCCGGTGAAGTGGCGATGGGGGCTCATTCGTTTTCTTCCGGCGAAGCGGCGACGCGGGCTCGGTCCTCGTTACGGTGAGCCACTCGCGTGCGTGCTGTTCGTAAACCTCCTTCTCTCAGTCTCACCTCATCGACAGGGAAAGCAAACTTTAGTTGCTAATAATGAGGATGAGAAAGGAAACCCTAGAGCACACACTGCCGTGCATTTTGGGCCCGATCCGGACACCCCGATCTGCTCCTTCGCCATCCACTCCACCTTCAAGTTAGGGTAGGTTTGATGGCCCCGTGGAGTTTTGTGGGTACAGGTTATGGCGTTTTGGCTGCGCCGTTGAACATGCATGGCTGGAGCAGTTGCAGACTTGCAGTTAATGGGATGGAACAGTTGAGTGCAGTGGCCACAACATTTAAACAATACCATCTCTGGGGAGGACCATATGGTGCGGTGGCACCTGAGTGGAGGAGAGCACAAAGAGCGGATGTCCTGAAGCACGGGATCATAGCAGAGGAGGAGGGCGGAGGGCAATGGAATGGGTGTTCGTAGTAGCTAGCAACGGCCATTGGCCTTGAGCACGTTATACCACCTGCGTTCTGTATGTTTTTCTTGGTAAGGAATTTTTATGTTACTGGTGTTCTACCTCGTCGCCTTAATGAAACACATATTGCTCTTATTCCCAAAAAATCCATTTGTCATTTGCCGTCAGATTTCAGACCTATAAGCCTTTGCAATGTTACTTACAAGATTATTGCCAAGTCTTTGGCTAATAGGTTAAAGCCTTACTTGCTAGAGTACATCCATCCTTCTCAACATGCTTTCATAGAAGGCAGACATATAAGTAATAACATTATAGTACCCCAGGAAATTGCCCACTCTTTCTCTTTGAAATCCTATGATAGTAAGGACTTCATGCTCAAAATTGATTTGGCTAAAGCTTTTGACAGAATTGAGTGGCATTTCATTGCTTCTGCTCTTGTTCGTAAGGGGTTGCCTAGTCATTTCATTAAGCTTATACATGCTTGTATTTCATCTCCCACATTTCGGTGATCATAAATGGGCAACCTTTTGGCCGTTTCAAAAGCTCTAGGGGTATAAGACAAGGTTGCCCTTTGTCCCCATCTCTTTTTGTCATTGCAGTTAATGAGCTCTCACTGTCCTTACAGGAAGCACTTCAAACCAATCAGCTCTCAGGTATATCGATGGGTCCAAATTGCCCTCCAATCCACTCGTTAATGTTTGCGGATGACCTTTTGATATGTTGTAAAGCTAGTATGCAGGAAGCACAGACTATCTTTCAGATTTTACAACAATTTTGCCACCTATCAGGACAGCTTCCGAACTGGAACAAATCAGCCATTATGTTCAGTACTAATGTTTCTTTCCAGGAAAAACATGATATCATGAACTTATTCCCAGTACCAAATATGGATAACTCCTTCACCCACTTGGGTCATCCTCTTATTCTTCCAGCCAAAGATAGAGCTAGCGCTTACAATTTCGTGTATGAAAAATTTAAGTCTAAGCTCTCTACTTACAAAGCTAATAGGCTATCACATGCAGCTAGACTGACCTTGATCAAATCTGTGTTCTCTTCAATTCCTGTCTATTACATGTCCAACATTTTGTTCTCAAAAAAATTTCTTGCTAGGCTCACAGCTATCATCAGGAACTTTTGGTGGACAGGTGTTAAGGATGACTCTAATACAAGAACTCTATGTTTGCGTGCCTGGGCAGACATATGCATAGAAAATAAATTAGGCGGACTGGGAATTAGAAATCTACAAGCCGTCAATCAGAGCTTAATTCTCTCTGCTGCTTGGAGGCTTGCTAAGGAACCTAATAGTAACTTGGCTCTTATCCTCAAGTCAAAGTATCATGCAGATACCTCAATCTGGAGAGCAAAAGCCAATCTTCCCAAATCATCCTTCTGGACAGCTATACTCAAGGTAAGACATCTCCTGATCTCAGCATCTTTTTATCAACTTGTGGATGGCAGCTCCTCCATATGGAGCTCTCCTTGGTTCTCTAAATGGCAAGAAATCTATGATAATCTAAATATTCAAGATCCACCCTACTCCTATCCAGCTGTGGTAAAGGATCTGTGGTCAAACAATCAAAAGGTCTGGAATAGTCAGCTAGTTAATACCCTGTTTACCCCTGAAACTGCTGCTGCCATCTTGCAAACCCCAATTGTTGATTCTGCAGGCCATGATGTACTTGTATGGAAGCTAACCCCTGCAGGTGAATTCTCAACCAAAAGTGCCTACAAGCATTGTTATAGAAATCTTGAGCTCCCTATTAATCAGAGACTCAAGCCAGTGATATGCAAGAAGATGAAATGCACATGTTGTTTTTATGTAGCTTCTCCAAAGCAGTTTGGTTTTCACATCCTTGGTACATTAGAACCGAATTGTTAGCTGCCACACATCACACTATTCCTGATATGATACAGTGTTTGCTTTCCTCCAATCACCTGCACATTTCAAATATTCATCTCTATACTTTTCTCTGGTGTTTATGGGAATGAATGTCGTTTTAATCGCAAGAACATTATGCCAGACCGGGTTTTTGCTGTGTACAATGCTGTCATGCAGGACACTTCTCTCATGAAGGAGATACAGGTTCAGGATCTGTTTTGGAAAGAAGATCAAGATCGGATAGAGCAACAACAACTCGCTATTGTCGTTGCCGTTACCCCTCAGTTTACAAAACTCGGATGCGGCATGGTCGTTGAAGCCGGGAGAGAATGTAGCACCAGCAGGCATAGGTGTTTATCTACAAGTAGCTAATCACCACACCAACCATCTATACATTTCTGCTGTGTCGCCTCTGGTAGCTTCAAATCTACAAGCAGAAGCTTATGGATTGCTGCTGGCGGTGAAGATTGCCGCTGAAGTTTTTTACAGACTCTTCGGTGCTTGCTTCGGCTGTTGTGGAGCCTGATGTTATCAAAGCAAGTCAGTGGACTATCAGGCCAATATTAGCAACGATCCAGGCAACTCCTTCATTTCAACCATGCAGGATAGTTACGGTGCACAAGAGCCTGAACTTCAAGGCACACCATCAGGCCAAACTTGCTGTTAAAGTCCAGAATAAACCTTTTAGCTCCAAGTGCTTAAATGCAAGTCAAGGTTTAGGTATAAATCAAGGGCAATGTCCTACATGTAATGTGCTACCAGCAATGAGTGCTCACCCACTCAAGCTGCTGTTCGTAAAATGTGCTTAGAAATATTAATAAAATCCTTCAGTTCAAAAAAAACTTCTTGTTTGCAGCTTTCAAATGTCAGAAAATTAAACAGCCGATACAGCTGTTGTTTGAGACACCTTCTGGCTTCGCAATTTTCTCCTTTCCTGCAGAGCTCCTTGACGCACCAGATCCCATGGAGGTATTATATATCTTATTACCTTGGTTATTACTGATGTGCTTGCTGGCTCTTGTCATCTATGTACCTAATCTTCTGCTTATGTTTGCCTCCTCCAGTTTATATGGACTCATTTCGCTGAAAATTGGGACTCAAACTTGTAAGTGCCCCATTCTTTATTTCGATTCCCTTCTGATTGTTATTTGCTTGGCACCAAAGTGATCCTAGTAATTTTATCTTGCGCCATTTATGATTGCATGTTATGTACTTTACAAGTTTTAGAGTACTTGGTAATTTTGACTACCGTCCATCTGCTGTGATCTAACGGTGATAAAATAAGAGCTACCTGAAACTACTAGATTAAAAGAACCTGAAACTACGAATATTCTTTTATTTCAATGAAAAGTAAAAGGTTATTTAGGTAATTTCGTGTTAATGCCCCACCGTCATTATTCCTCCGTTTCCCATCCCCAGATCGGCGCCTCCATCCCCGTTCTTCTCACTCTCATCCGAGGCAGAGGATGTAGAGGTAGCCGGCGCGGCGGTGGCGAGGGTTCAAGGTCGGCCGGATCGAGGGCCCGTCGGCAGCGTGGGTGGTGCCGACCGTCGTGGCAGTCAAGTTGAAGTGGCCGCCAGCAGCAACAGCCGGCCGCGGGCGCCGTCGGCAGACTTCTGCACCGCCCGGCAGCAGCTGGCCGCGGGCACGCCATCAACGGGCGGCATGCCGCCCCTAGTCGCCTTCTTCCTCGAGCTGAAGATGGAGGTCGGGCATGAAGCACCAAGCGCCCAGCTGCGGCGCGGTGAGGCGAGCTCCTCCCCGGTGATTTCCCGACACGGTGATTTATTCCGAGGCGCCGCGGCGGGCTGCTTTGCCGGCAACAGTTCCGTGAGCTCCCCATCGCGGGAAATAGCGCAGGCCAGGGCGGTCAGTTCTTGGGCAGTTGTTGGTCATTGACTCATTGGCAGTGCCGGCCACCACTGATGGGAGCGGCCGGAGGGCATGGACACGCCCCAGTCTCCGTGCAAGATCAACGTGGACTCTCCGCTTGGTCGTAGGCCGCCGGAGAGGCAGAGACCGCGCTCACGACGGACCTGATCTCCAAGGACGCAAGTACCTCAACTTCCTGCTTCACAACCAGGGCATCAGCAATCGTGTGACTGAATTCAGCAAAGAAGTTCAGCTAGAACGATAAACAGGCAGGAGCTGAGACAGAGTTAAAGTTATGCAGATGCTTCATCAAGCCATAGCTCTGTATCTTAATCGCAGGAGATACATTGTGCTGGGCTATGAGATGTTCGGTCCTGTACCTGTACGCTCTTTGCAGTTTTACTGCTATACCTCTATTTTTCAGTTTAGTAAAATATATGAGAAGCATTGGCTCTTCAATTATGTAAAGATTCTGTAGCTTGTCTTTGTAACTTGGTCTGATCATGAACCGTGAAATAACATTAAAATTCATTTCAGTTTCGGTTTGTGAAACTGTTATTATTTTTTAAAATGGCGAAAAGGAGTCGCAAAAGGCCAATTAAGTATAGGATTTATTCATAGCTTCACTGAAATTTTAGGTGCACAAGCAACAATCGAACTGAAGTTCCACCATATACATCTGCTCAACCTAGCGATGAAGCAATCTAAACAAAAAATAAGTAGTCTTCTCTCTGATCAAATACTATGGTACCTACCATTTATTACATTAAACTTGCAAGTGCAAATGAAAGACTGCATCAACTCTGATTCATCCTAGTGTTCCACGTTCTAGCTCCATCAAAATGCACCTTTGTAGAACTTGACACTCCGGTAGAGCTTTGATGAACTTCAATCAGAAAGCTTGTAGAACCTGCTAGCCCTGATCAATATGTATGATGCTGCACAAAAGTCGTTGAGATAATTAGAATCTTCTCGATCTGGAACGATGAAAAGCAGGATCGGCCTGAAACCGGCCGGAGACGTAGCAATCGTGGGACTAGGAGAAGTAACGGCCGGCGGTGTGGCGGATCCGTCGCCCAAGAAGGGGACGGTGGCCTCCGCTCCCCGCAGGCGAGGAGAGAGGTGGCCGGAAGATCCAATACCGGCGGCTCCGGTTCAACTGGTGAGGACGGCGACGGCGCCGGAGTCAGTAGGTCAAGGAATCGGTAGCCGCAGGCGGTGGGGATGGAGGCGGAAGACCCAGATGACCTATATTGACGACTGCGTGAGGGAGCACAAAGGAGGAGGGCGGCGGCGCCGCAGTCAGCGAATCGACGGGGAACGAGGACGAGAAATTTGTTCCTGGACAAATGACAAATGACCAAAATAGTCCTGCGTGATTATAGTTAATTTTCTTTTAATACTTGACGGCTGGAATAATTTAGCAGTGCTACGTACGAATCAGACGGCTGGAATAATTTTCGACAGGAGCTACCGCACCATAAAAGAGCTCTATGTACTTATGTTGTTCTGGATTTATGTTGTAACGTATGCTCCTTGTCAAATAATTAAGAGGCTAACCTAAATTTCCCCAGTAAATCTATCTGTGAAGCAAGTAGGTTGTATGCGAATGAATGCCTGCCCAGAAATTAGTTTTTCCCATGGGTGTAATAACGAATCAGTTTGTGCAGGCAGAAAATTAAGACTAGTCATAGTGGGAGTAACATAGGTAGTAACATAAGTGACACATAAGCAAAAAATAATGATGTGGCATGCAATTAAAGAAGAGAGAGACAAATGGAGTAACTAGCTATGTAACCGTAACATCACAAAACCCAGGACAATATGAGTCTACAACCCAATTAATGAAAAATTACATGACACCACACACATGTTACTACCCACTATAAAGGTGGTAACATAGTCTAGTAAAATATGTATGTTACTAGTCTAAATTACTTCCCACTATGACTAGCCTAAGGCCGGTATTATTATGAACCAAATCCGAATTTAATGAGTATTTCCAGAATTCTGGTTTTAGCTAAACGGTAATTAGCGCAATCCGGTAGTTATTTGCTTGGTAGTTTTTGAAGAAAAAAATACCAAAATAGGTACTGACTTGTTAACCTAGCCCCAAATGTGGTAGTTTTTTGTAATTTACTAGACATTTAACTGCTAGCTAGGATGATTCAGGCTTTGATGTGCTGCTACTGCTTAAGACCATCACTGGCTCTGTTGTAAAAATATAACTTGGATCTGAATTGCACTAGTCTTTGATGAACGAAGACATGACCATGGGTACAATCTTTACAGCTGAGACGCACCTACTCAATCGCCACCCTCTCTGACATGATATTTGATTGATTGTTTCTTTTTGCCCCTGAACATGCCAATTATTCTTGTTTATTTCATTACCAGCTTATTTGGCGGAACAGTTTTCAAACTTTTGAGGACAAGTCCAACGCTATTAATGAGATTACTGGTGTTAACGAAAGACTTGTTGAGATGATCATGAAGTGGCACCAACCTGGGCAGATAATGGCTGTTGGAAAGCCTGAATATAAAAAAATTATCGAAGAAAGATTGGTGAGTATAAGCTCCTGGTTTCCTTATTACAATGATCAACTTTGATCAGCATTTCTTATGTGACTTATATCAGGATATACACTGCCTGTACGATCCAGTTGTGATGGAGTTAATGTGGGGCATACAGACATTAATGCCAAGTTCCGTGCCTGAAGAAAAATTACCGTTGCCTGAAGAGGACCGCCTCCCGTTGAGTCAAGGACTGCAAAAGTTCTTGAGTCGTTACGACTGTGATGTCAAACCAGAGACCGTGAGTTAACTAGTTGCCATGCCTTTTGCTTTATAGCTCCCTGTCATTTACTGCTACACAGTATGATGGCTCGCTGTGCATTTTGAAATCCTTTATATTCGCGAACCCAAAGTTTTGGATGCAGCTTCATAGAAAATTGCATCTTTGCTTTAATGATGAAGCAAGCCTCTTTGTATCCAGGTCAACGATAAAATTATGAAAGTGGCTGCCTACTTGTTTTTCAAGTGTGATTCTATTGAGAAGGATAATTCTGTAGACTTGCGCAAGGCAGTTGACCACATCAAGAATTTATCAGGCATCAGCTGTGAGGATTGGAGCTTACTGAAAATGGCAACAGCTCTGAAGATTATATGTTGCCCTGAAGAAGCTGACAATTCTTGTGAGGTAAGGTCTACGTGCTAGTCAGTGTGTTCCCAGCTGCACATTTCTTGGGAACTTATCACTCACTTAAATGTCCAAATATTGTCCTTTTCAGATGATACCATCAGACGTGGTATTGAAGTTGTTGAATGATGCACCATTATATAAAAAGGTGTTGGATCCGGATTCTTGCTTGGCAATGTACTTCGATATGATGAATGCTCATAAAGTTAAGATTGAGAAAAAAAAACTCTTGAAATCATTGATCAAGGAGGCCAAGGAAGCATATGAAGCGAAAGCATAAGCTCACTACTAGCTGAAACTGTTGCAACAGCTAATTAGTATGTTCTTAGTGTGAAGGGATCGATACTTTGGTACACATGTAGCTTAACAAGTTATTACGAAGCACCTGTGACCTTGGTTGACTTTATTACGCATCTTTGTTAAGTTAGTCTCTGTCTGACATGGTTAATACTCTGCCAATCATTGTTCATATGGTGAATGTTGTAATCACTGTATTGTAATCTGTTGTAATATCGTAGTTTCTTTTTCAATTTTTTTCTAAAGAAGTTCTTACAAACTAGTTTAATAAGTTCACTAGAAACGTGCCCGTGCTTTGTAACGGGACAATACATATTGCCTAGTTCTTTTGTCAACTTACAAAATAAGCTGCCACCTCCCCAGCTTTTTCAGTAAGCCTCCCAACTTATTATTAGAGATTTTAACTAGTTATATCGTAACTAATCTAGAAGCCCAAAGAAATAAGCTTGACGGCTTATAGCAGAAACTAGGGAGGAGGTGGATTATTTTTTAAGCTGCCAAAAAAACTGGGTCATAATTAATGTATTTTACGTATCGATTGTAGGGATTTGCTAGATATGCTCTAACACTTCTAGTTCATTGAGAAAGCAACACGGATGAAAGCTCATGGACGCTCACCGCAGCTGACACACATGACTCAATATTAGCGACGCGACAAAGACGTGCATATGTTATTTTTTTATGAACGCAAATGTGTTCCGGGCCAATGTTTCATCTGTGTTTGTTCGATCTCGTCGTACGCATCGGATGGCTATTACGGTTTTCAATATCTTGGTTGGCAAGGACGTATGCAGGTGGTCCAATACTTTGTTCCTTGTTTAGCGTATGTTTCAAACTACAGCAACCGACGGTCAATGCGAGGAAGAAGACGACCAATATAAGTTTCATTGTTTTTCATTTTGTGCTGGCCGTGTTACGCCGAGTTGTAACTCATATGTACTAGTTGTTTTTCTTGATCAATATATAAGATATAATATGACTTCGGGTGCCTTTCCTTAAAAAAAATTTGTTGACACGTTGTGTATTACACACCTCGCAAAATCACAAAAAAACTGAACTCATCTCTAATCGTGGGAGTCTCCCGATCTAGCCGGGATCAAGGTCAATACGGAAGCAATGCCTGTCGACCCAAATACGTGATCGTGTCAGAAAGTTTCGTGTACCTGTACCTAGCTTAACCAAAAGGAACAGAAACGTAAGTATACGGATAGACTTGGCCGGCAAACATGAAATTACTCATCTATGCCCTAGCTAGGTTTATTATTAATTCTGGGTAAGCGTCTAGAGTAAGCGGACGGGGCCATTTTGCCCGATGCGCTTGGAGATGCTGCTGGACATCTAAGCTGCGAACCCGTGACATAGCGGTGCTGGGCTCGCTCGTAGCAGGCAGTTCCATATATATATAGGCACCAAACCGTCCGTGTGTAAACCTAATCAATCGATTCGGTGAAGTCCACAACACCAAGCAAACCCCCTCAGCATCTTCCTCCGGCGAAGCGGCGATGAGGCATTTTCTCTGGATCTTCTCTCCCTCCCCTACGACGAAGCGGCGACGGGGGCTCTTTCGTCTTCTTCCGGCGAAGCGGCGACGCGGGGTCGGTCCTCATTACGGTGAGCCACTCGCGTGCCGTTCGTAATCCTCCTCCTCGTCTCAATCTCACCTCATCGGAACGCAGGTAAAGCAAACTTAATTCAGTTGCTAATGAGGATCGATGAGAAACGAAACCCTAGATCACATACTGCCGTGCATTTTGGGCCCGATCCGGACACCCCGGTCTGCTCCTAGCTAGGCCTACGATGTCGAGTTAACATCCCCTCTCTCTTCGAGTCAGGGTAGGTTTCAGGGCTCCTGGAGTTAGGGTAGGTTAGTGTGTGGGTACGTTGCCACGGCTGTATGTTTTGACTGCGTGAGCACGTGATACCTGCGTTCTATCTGTATGTTTTTCCTTGGCAATCGTGCTTGTTTAAGTTTTGCTTCGCTTCTTGTTTGCAGCTTTCAAACGTCAGAAACTTAAACATCCGATACTGCTGCTGTTTGAGACACCTTCTGGCTTCGCACTTTTCTCGTTTTCGGCATCGCTCCTTGACGCACCAGATCCCATGGAGGTATTATTTGATTGGTTACTCATGTGCTTGCTCTTGTCATCTATGCACCTAATCTTCTGTTTATGTTTGCCTCCTCCAGTTTATATGGGCTCATTTCGCTGGAAATTGGGCCTCAAACCGTGTAAGTGCCCCATTCTTTATTTCGTTTCCCTTCTGATTGTTAGTTGCTTGGCACCAAAGTGATCCTAGTAATTTTATTTTGCCCCATTTATGATTGCATGTTATGTACTTATGTTGTTCTGGATTGATGGAGTAACGGAAGCTCCTTGTCGAATAATGAAGAGGCTAACACAAATTTCCCCCGTATATCTGTGAAGCAAGTAGCTTCTACGCGACTGAATGCATGCCCAAAACCTAGTTTTTCCATAGGTGTAATAACGAATCAGTTTGGGCAGGCTGAAACCTAACGGATGTTGTTATGAACCAAATTTGAATTTAATGAGTAAATTACATAAAACCACCACATTTAGGGCTAGGTTAAGAAGAGGCCGATTCGCAGTGCGGCGCGCTTCGCCGGCGCCTATCTGGACCAGAGCCTCTCCCCTGCGTGTGTCGCGCGAAGAAGAAAGAGAGGAAGAAGTGAGGAAGGAGAGACAGAGGAGGACCCACACGGACCCACCTGTCAAATTAAGTGAAAACGCCCCGGGAGAGTGCGATTTGATTGTGCGAAGGAGTATTTCCAGAAATCCGGTATTAGCCATTCGCAATCAAGGCGGTGTCAAGCAGTAATTAGCGCAATCGATCTAGTAGTCACTACAGGAACGGCGCGCTGCGCCGACGGCCTTATTCTACGCCGACGGATTTTTGTCGGGCCCGTCGGCGTAGAACCCGAAGAGCCCAGCCCGTCACATTGGCCCTCGGCGTAGAAAAGGTCGTCGGCGCAGCCCGGAAACGCCGACGGCCACTCTCGGCGTATAAATGGCCATCGGCCCATAGCTATTTTGTTTTCAATAACCAGGCGGCCCACCCTCGGCATAGAAAAGGCACTCGGCGTAGAAAAGGCGCCCGTCAAACCAGACGGCCCACCCAGACGGCGTGAGTCCATTCCCGTACGCAAATAATAAAAACGACGGGATTTTTACAAAGGGAAATAAAAACAAAATAAAAAAACTAAAATGGCGGCGGACGGCGGCGTCTTCTCCGGCCTACCGGTAGCGGCTGAAGACGTCGTAGTCCTCCTCCTTGACGGTGTAGCCGCCGTCGGTGCGGTAGTGAGCGTCCCAGTCGAACGCCGGTGAGGGCTGACCAGCGGCGGCTTCCTCCTTCACCTCGGGCTCCTCCGTCTTCACCTCGCCGATAGCCGCCGGCGGCGAGTCGTCGTCCTTGATGACGATGATGCCGGCCTGCTCCGCAGACCACGCCTCCGCGTACTCCACCGACGCCGTCTGAACGGTGTCGATGGACCGGCAGATGGCCTCGGCGATGTCGGCGTCGTACTTCGCCTTGGCCTCCTCCTCCGTCAGCTCCCGATGGGCCGGCGCCGGAGCAGCAATTGCTACTCCTCCGTGCCACTGCTTCCCAGGCGGCGGCAACGATGCCGGCTCGTCCTTGATCTTGACGCCGCCCGACCACCGCGGCGCGATGCTGGCTCGGTCTTGGGCGCCGGCGGGCCCGCGGCGGCGCGGGCCAGCTCGGCTCGTCCTTCTTGATGGCGGGAGGGGGCGCCCGGCGCGACGAAGACGACGATGTCGACATCGCCGGGCCCGAGGAGGACGAGCCGCGCGAGGAGGAGCGCGCCGCCGGCGCCGACATTGTCACCCACGGGAAGTGCCTCTGGCGCGGGGCGAAGCCGTACTCCCGGAGCACGCCGTAGAAGTTGCGGCCAGACCACCATTCATGGCGCCACTCCCTGTTCCACTGCGCCGGTCGGAACAGGCCGGGCTGGTCGTTGATGGCGTCCTCGCGCTCGGCAGCGAGGATGGCCGGCCAGTTTGGGCTGTCCACGGTGAATGCTGGGTCGGCCCGCTGCTCCGCCGACAGGTCCTGCCGGCGTGCTCGGATGAGCGCGCGGAGAGCGTCCGCCCTCTCCGGCAGGGGGGACGGCATACCCCATGGCGCTCGTCGCCCAGTCGTGGGGCGTTACCGTCGGCGTAGAAAGATGACGGCGAAGTTTGGCCATTAGAGCTCCTATGGGACCCACCTGGCCTACACTGACGGCGTGTACGCCGACGGCAAAGTTTGGCCGTCGGCACGACGGATACGCCAACGGAAAAAGTGTCTACGCCGAAGCCGTATTATGCCGAGGGAGATACGCCGACGGTTGCCATCGGCGTAGGCTGTGCCGACGGCCTTTATTCCTATGCCGACGGCTAAAAGCCGTCGGCTTAGCGACCGGTTCCGTAGTGAGTTATTTTTTACTCGATGCCTTAGACTTGGTATGTTATGACCGCCTGACCGGCCTGTCATATAGGCCCAATCATAGACCTAATTAGGCGCTTAGCCCATTTATCTTTTATCGTTTTAGCTTATAAATACAAGTTGTAAACCGTACGTGGAACTTAAGCAATAATCAGATCAATCTGATCATATTGCCGACTCCTGAAGGAGTCGGTCTCCCTAGCCCTAGCCGCCGCTCCTCCCTTGCGCCGCCTCTCCCCAGCATCGCGACGGCGGCCAGCCGCCGGCGCCGTCCTCCTGCTTGTCCGGCTCACTTCCATCCCTACAACCTACGCCCGAGATCTGGTAGACTAGTCGGTTCTACCAATTTGGTATCAGATTCCTTGGTTTCGATGTCGTCGGGACTGCCCACCGCCTCCGCCGCGATCGCCTCCTCGGGCACGGCCATGGAGCCGCCGGTGGCTTCTGCGAGTCAATCTGCGCCACCCCGGGCGCCTGCCCCCATCCTCTCGGTCCAGGAGCTGTCGACGGGCCTCCGCGACCTCGCCGATGCGGTCACCGAGATGAGGTCCCATCCTCCAGGAGCTCCTCCTGCGGGGGACGGCGTCCCCGCCACCACCACCACCGCCGGCTGCAGTCACGTCGTAGCAAGGGGTGCCGATCACCCAGGTCAAGTTCCCACCATCACCGTCTCCGCTGCCGCCGTGGGCGACCTCGCCCACATTCACCACGGCGCCCGGACAGACATCCGCGCCACCGCTGTCCGCGCCTCTCGGGGCCGCTGCCTTCGGGGGTCTGGGGTTCGCCGAGCCATACTCCTCCATGACTCCGCCCTACATCCCCTCTGCGCTGGGTCGCCTCGAGGGAGCCTTCGCTGCCGCGCCACACGGCCAGCAGCCGCCCCGCTTCACCAAGCTGGAGTTCGCCACCTACGACGGAACTGTCGACCCCCTGAACTGGCTCAACCAGTGCGACCAGTTTTTCAGGGGGCAGCGGTGTAACAGCCCCACTTTTGGACCCTGAAAATATGAGTAAAATTTTCAGTTTTGCATCTCCTTTGCATCATAGCATCCATCATTCATATTTGCTTCACATGAAATAATAAAGGGGCAACAATTGAGAACCCAAATGTGATGATGTAAATGGTGAACAAAATTGCAAAGAAACTGAACATATTTGTCCAGGAAGTTCCTACAACAGCAAATATAATTATTGCCTAATTTCAATGCAATGGCAAATGCAAATATTTGAATAAAACCCTAAAATGCAAGAGGGCAAATTCTGAAATGTTACCACATGAAATATTTTCCAAATGGGCTGCAAATTTTACCACAGGTTCTAAATAATATATGTTGGCTCTGTGAATTTTTCCAGAATTTTACAAAATGGTTAAGGGCCTCAATTAAATGTCTAAAGTTGCTGGAATTAAAGAATTTGGGAAAAGGGGAAAACCCTGACAGTGGGTCCCCCCTGTCAGAATCGTCACTGTGGCGACAGGGGAAACCCTGGCGCCATGGCTGCGCCCACCTTGCCGCCGTGGCCTCTCCACCGCGCTCCCCCTTGCCCTCTGGCCCCCTGGAGCTTAAGAGCGCCCCCCTCGACCGCGTGCTCCTCCTCCCCTCCTTTTTTCCCCACCTGCAGAAACCCTAAACTCGAGCCGCGCCATGGCCGCCGACTGACCGAGCCGCCTCCGCTCGCCGCCGACGTTGCCGACCTCCCGGAGCAGATCGGGCTGGGGCAAAAGATCGGCCTCCTTCTCCTCTTCCTCCTCGCCCCAGCAATCGGACCGGGGAGCTCGGGATCGTCCCGTTCTTCTCCATCTTCTCCGCCTCCGACCGCCGGCCGCCGAGCACGCTCCCATCGTCGTCAGCCCTCCTCTGCCTCCGACGAGCCTCGATACTTGCTCAGGGTGAGCACGCCGTCCTATTGGACATCTCCGCCTCCCTCCTCTCCCCCTAGGGCGCTAGATCGACCATAGCCGCCGTCGGCCGTCCGCCGTCCGTCGCCGTCGTGGCCACTCCGGTGACCTAGAACCGGCGGCGCCGCCTCCTCCTGGTTCGCCGTAGTTAGGCGCGTCGGATGCGCACGTTTGCTAGCCTCCGAACGTAGGGCATCGACGGATGCGTCCACGCCCTCGCCGCCGGCCACCGCGCGCGCGCCGGTCCTGGCCTCCCCGCGCCGGTCAAACCTGTGGGTGGGCCGCAGGCCGACGTGGCCTGCCAGCGTGGCTGCTGCCCCACCTGTCCGTCTCACGGGCTAGCCCAGCCACGGTGCAAAATGAATTCGGCCCATTTTTCTGGAAATTCAAATAAATGGCAGAAATTAATATGAACTTTGAATTGGCATAACTTTTGAACCACTTGTCCAAAAATTGCAAATAATATGTAAAAATGCTCAGCAATAAAATGTCTATCTGTTAGTACCATTGGTTAATTTAATTTGTCAAAATAAATTGCCTTTAATTGCTGAATACTAAAATGGCAGAAATAATGTTGGTTTTGTTAATTCCATAACTTTAGTTTTACTTGTCCAAAAATTGTGTTCAATAGCTCAAAATGATCAGTGGACAATGGACTACCACTTTATGCCATTTGAGAGAGTTGGAGAATTAAATTTTAGTGTTGTTTACCAAAAATTACTAAAATGGCAGATTTAAATCCCATATTGAATAAATCATAACTTGGTGAATATTACTTCAAAAATTGCAAATGATATACCAAAATGACCAGCAAAGCAAATGTTATCTACCTATGTTAATATCACAGCATGCAAATAAATTTTCCTTTGATGTTAATTTCGAATTGGTTAAAATGATTTAAATCGCATAACCGTTTAAATCACCATTTCTTCACCGTTAATCGGAAAAATGCAAACAAGGTACCAAAATGATCAGTAGGCTAATACCTATCTAATAATGTCATTTTCATGCATTTAGGACCCATAATTCAGTACTGGACATTTTGGTAAATAACACAAATCACTAAGTTAAAGATGGAGTTTTAACCCGTTAATTGTGATATTTAATTTAGGGGTTCCATTTACCTTGTGGAGCATGCCCAATACCTTTTCAGTGCATAATATGTCCATATCATCATGATTGTGCATTGCACCTTGTATTCGTGTTATTTATTCCTTTCTTGTATTGTTTGTGTTTCGGTAGATTTTGGAGTCGAGGTTCCACCACAATACCTTGACAACCAGCGCGACCAGTACTACCAGCAAGGCAAGAGCTAACCTAACCTTCTTGGTATCTAGCATCCTATTGTTTTACAAACTTATTTTATCCACCAGAATATTGCATGCGATTCAAATGTCTCTTTTGATCAAGATGTAGAGTATCCTATGAATGCATGTTTATCCCCTGAACCATCACATGCTTCCCCTCCTATGAACCATAGGTTTGATGTGTTGGCCGGAGACCAAGATATAATGGATATATTTATATGCTTAGCCATGCTTAGTCGTATGCTAGTTGTGTCCGTTGATTAATTCCATAGTGATGATGTTGATGGAATGATTCGGGCGTGGTGGATACATGTGATGCTTAATTAATTTGCTAAGAAGGCTGGGATGAGTTGCCATCGGGGATGGTGTTTTGCCTCATTCTTGCCCCTAGGTGTGAGTTCTTATCGACCGAACCAAGAACCGAGCGTGCTTCCAACGGTGGGGACATATGGAATCCCCTTTAACCGAATAATTTGTGCGGGCGTATCCAAGGGTCCTCTAGTCTGCGCTTTCCATTTGCGAGTGTGTGGCTGGTGATGAAAAAGAAGAAGATGATGATGATGGTGATAGGAGTGGCGATGGGGCAGGGTGTTGAAATAGGCGCTGAACTTATCCTGTCGTCACGATGACCCTTGGATAGTCTCATGCTTTGTAAAGGTTTAACCGCGCCCGCACTGCCGGCTTTCTCCGGAAGAGAGCTAATTACGTAGGCAAGGGGTCGGACGGTACCGGTGGCTAAAAATAGTACACCCCT
This sequence comes from Puccinellia tenuiflora, assembly GCA_012064385.1. Lineage (NCBI taxonomy): Eukaryota > Viridiplantae > Streptophyta > Magnoliopsida > Poales > Poaceae > Puccinellia > Puccinellia tenuiflora. The sequence goes on along the minus strand of QRDG01000079.1, from coordinate 101,928 downwards.
GCAGGGTTTAATCTTTTCGAAAAGCCGTGTCCACGGTTATGGACAAATCTTGGTGAGATAGGTGAGATCATAGAGAACATTAACTTAATTGATATGGCAGCTAGAGGTTGCATAATCAACGTGAGGTAAAGGTTCATTTCCTCGAGGGTGATTCGAGGGAGTGCCTTGGTAGAGACGAGTGATGTTTTGGCTACAAGTAGGTTCAATGAGAACCGAAGATGAAAGTTTACTCTCTTATCCATTTTCGGAAAACATTCTGAGTAGACGATGCAAAGAGTCCTGATGTCTTTTACAATGGAAAACTAGCTTTATGCAAAACCAGCTACCTTATACAGCATTAGAGCCTCCGTCAGCATCGGGCCTATATCGCCCTACTAATTCTTGCGAGTACGTCGTACTCAGCCTTGCTTTGTTGATTATTATTTGTTTTAGAGGAGGACGCCACCGAACTGGAAGGTGGGTTCTACGTTGACTTCGACGAGTAGTCTGGGGTTCCCAGGTGGCAGCTTGGGACGTCTTGGAACAGGCTGGCACGGGATGTTTATCTGTAGGCCTCTTAGGCCATAATTTGGATCTTTTGTTTAGACAACTTTAATTTGCTTCCGCTTGTTGTAATGATGGGTCAGTGACCTCTGATGTGTCATTTGCTATCTTTCTCAATTATATGAGTTGACCTATGATATCTTTGTGTCGTAGAGTCTGTGATGTGCCACTTGTTCCGCAGTCTTGGTCTCTTTGTTATACGTGAAAGCGATGTCTGAGCTTATGGCATGATCGAGGTGTTGTGTGCCGATGATGTATTCCGAGCACGCCTGCCAATGTGTTTTGGCCTGGGATTGGTAACCCCAGTAACCCTTGATTGTGTAGCATGACCGGTTGCACAACGTTTCACTGTATAGCTCTGGGGTCAGGGCGCTACAAATTGGTATCAGAGCAGGACTGCCTGTAGGAAACCCGTTCTATTGGTCGAAGTTGAGTCTAGTGTAGTAAAAAAAAATATTTATGAACTGAAAATGAGTTGTGAAAACCCTCTTAGGATTCTTTTTACTCCTTACCCAACTCGCTCTAACTCTGAGTCACCTTACCTCTATTTGATTTGCAGTTGGGTCAAAGTTTAGGTTCACGGGGTTGGTTCCTACCTTTAGTTTACTGGTTAGGTTGTTTCCGTTTCCAGAAACCGAAGTAAACTCCGTTGTTCTCACCCAATGAAGAAGAAGGTGCAAGACATCCGAAGCCTTTGAAACGTTTCGCACCTAATCGGGTATTCCTCTCTTTGAGCTATGGCCCATGGTCTTGAACCGAAGGTCCCGGATTGTACTGGAATTCTGGTGTATTGATTCATGAGGGTTGTCACCCATGTGAGCACTATGCTATTTGTGAGTCCCAGTACATGAAGCTGATCTTTAACCCAAGATCTTTTCCGTTGAACCACCTAATGGGTTTTATTCCGACTGGCTAATTTCTGCTAAGTTCAATTATTTTCCTGCCATGTTGATGCGATGATACATGTTCTTCCTTGCTCACTCCTGCTAAATTGTTGCCGTCCGTGGTCGCTTATTCTGGGATGGATACTAACTGTGTCCTTGTTCATATCTCCAGAATGGCTCCTACCCGTCGTGGTGAGCAAAGCAACACTGATCTACCGCCGCCACCCACTATGGCGGAGGTACTGATGATCATCGAAGAGGGCCGTCTGCGCAATGAGAATCTTCTCGCGCAGTTAGTGCAGCAAGGGGCTCGGAGAAATACTGAATGTAACAATCTCAATGACTTCCTGAAGTCCCAGCCTCCCACCTTCGCTTATGCCAAGGAGCCGTTGGATGCTGACGATTGGCTGCGTGCCCTGGAGCGCAAGTTTACCGCGCTACATGTTCCGGCTGCGGAACAAGTAAATTTTGCAACCTACCTTCTGATGGGAGCCGCTGGCTCTTGGTGGGAAAGCCATGTGGCAATGACTGCTGCTGGTCATGTGTTCACCTGGGAGGAATTCCGCACTGCCTTCCGTGCGGCCTACATTCCCAAGCCCGTCATGGACTTGAAGAGAAGGGAGTTCCTGAATCTGAACCAGGGACGGATGGATCTCCAAGCTTATGGGCGGGAGTTCAATCACCTGTCTCGCTACGCCCCTCGAGATGTGACCAATGATGAGGACCGGCAATACCTGTTCCGCAAGGGACTGAATCCGCAGCTTCGTTATGAGCTGTTGCCCTTCAAGTTCCCGTCCTTCCAGGAACTGTACAACCAGGCTCTCACTCTAGAGCAAGGCAGGAAGGAGCTAGAGTCTTCCAGGAAGTCAGCTCCAGTGGACAACCAGGGCTCCTCCTCCTCCGAAGCCAAGAAGCGCAGGGTATTCGTGCCGTTCAGCTCGGTGCCCCGTGCTCCTTTCGTGCCCAAGCCTACAGGACACAAGCCACCTCCGCCTCGCCCAGCTACATCGACTGTGGGTGCGGCCGGGAGTGGGTTCCGTCCTCGTCCGCCTGCACCGCCGAGGCTCACTTGCTACGCCTGTGGTCAGCCAGGTCACTACTCCAGTGAGTGTCCTCAGAAGGCCAGAGGCTCTACACCTGCACCAGCACCTTCCACACCCGCTGCCAAGGCTGCGACTGTTAGCCGTGGTCGTCTGACCCACGTCTCTGCTGAAGCCGCTGAAGAGGACCCCGGTGTTCTCATGGGTGAGCTCCAAATTAATGGATATCCAGCTACGGTCTTGTTTGATTCTGGTGCATCGCATTCATTCATATCCATAGCTTTCACAGTTAGCCACCAAATAGCGTTCTTGAACATGAACTCCCCTCTAAAGGTTAAAACACCGGGATCTAGTTGGCTAACTGACTGGATTACTCCGGAAGTTCAGATATGCTTAGGCAGATGTCCTTTTCCCTTCCAGCTGATCGCCCTGAAGTCAGTTGGAATAGATGTTATTCTGGGTATGGACTGGCTAGTCAAATACCAGGCCACTTTAAATTGTGCTGCCAAGTCTGTCACAGTGGTCCACCCCACCGTCGGACCAGTGAGGTACCTGTCCCCTTACTCCAAAATCCCAACCGCTACCGCTCCTCTCTCTCCAGAGATCAGCCTCTACTTTATGGAAGGTATCAACCCGGCTGAAATGCATGAGATAGGTGTGGTGTGTGACTTTCCCGACGTCTTTCCTGAAGAATTACCTGGCATGCCGCCAGATCGAACTGTGGAGTTTGTTATTGAACTGGTTCCCGGGACTGCCCCGATTTCCAAAAGGCCATACCGAATGCCGACAGAAGAGTTGACTGAGCTGAAGAAACAACTAGATGAACTGTTGGAGAAGGAATTCATTCGGCCTAGTAGTTCCCCCTGGGGTTGCCCCGTCATTTTTGTCAAGAAGAGGGATACTAATGTTCCTCGACTGGTTGTTGATTACCGCCCTCCGAATGCGGTGACCATCAAAAACAAGTATCCTATTCCCCGGATGAATGATCTCTTCGATCAGCAAGCGGGCGCAACTGTTTTCTCCAAGATGGATCTGCGGTCAGGCTACCATCTGATCAAAATCAGGAAGGAGGATATTCCTAAAACGGCTTTCACTACCCGTTATGGGTTGTATGAGTACACCGTCATGTCATTTGGTCTCACCAATGCTCCAGCTACCTTCATGAGGCTTATGAACTCAATCTTCCATGAATACCTCGACAAGTTCGTCATCATCTACATTGATGATATCTTCGTCTACTCCAAAACCGACGAAGAGCATGATGAGCATCTTCGCCTAGTTCTGACCAAGCTCCGCGAACATCGCCTCTACGCTAAATTCTCCAAGTGTGAGTTCTGGCTGAAGGAACTCGTCTTCCTAGGTCATGTGGTGTCAGCTTACGGAGTGTCCGTTATACCTGACAAGATTCAGTCGATTCTGGATTGGCCGACCCCAAAGTCTGTCAAAGACATCCGCAGCTTCCTTGGGTTAGCGGGTTACTACCGCCGATTCATCGAAGGATTCTCCAAGATAGCCAAAGCTTTGACCGACCTTCTCAAGAAAGACAAGAAGTTTGTCTGGACGGACAAGGCTGAAGAGAGCTTCCAAACCCTAAAAGTCAAACTCACGACCACTCCTGTACTTGTCCTTCCAGACACCGATAAGGACTTTGTCGTCTATTGTGATGCTTCACTCCAAGGCTTGGGTTGTGTTTTGATGCAAGAAGGGCATGTTGTCGCCTATGCTTCCCGTCAACTCAAACCGCATGAGCAAAACTACCCTACTCATGATCTAGAGCTTGCTGCTGTGGTTCATGCTCTAAAGCAGTGGAGGCCCTACCTGTTGGGTAACCGTTGCGAGATCTTCTCTGACCATCAAAGTCTGAAGTACCTTTTCACTCAACCGGATCTGAACCTTCGACAGAGAAGATGGTTGGAGTTAATCAAGGACTATGATGTGACCCTCAACTATCAGCCTGGCAAGGCCAACGTCGTGGCCGATGCCCTGAGCCGCAAGTCTTATTGCAATACCCTAATGGTTGAGCGAGCCCAGCCCGCTCTTCATGAAGAATTCGCACGTCTGAATCTGGAGATTGTTCCCTCCGGATATTTGGCCAACTTAGAAATCCAATCCACTCTTGAGGATGAAATCAAGGCCGCCCAGCGACATGATGCTGGCATCCGCAAGATCAAGAAGAATATTGAAAGCGGGAAAGCCAAGTGTTTCTCCGTTGATGATTCCGGTGTAGTCTATTTTGGGGACCGCCTTGTGGTGCCCAAGAAGGGAAATACCAAGCAATTGATACTCCAAGAAGCACATGAATCTCCCATATCCATTCACCCTGGCAGTACCAAGATGTACCAAGATCTCCGCAGCAGATTCTGGTGGACTCGCATGAAGCGAGAAGTTGCCCAGTATGTTGCTGAGTGCGACGTCTGTCGCCGTGTTAAAGCTGAACATCAAAGGCCAGCTGGTACTCTTCGTCCCATAGCCATTCCTGAGTGGAAATGGGATGAGGTCGGCATGGACTTCATCACTGGATTCCCAAAGTCTCAAAAGGGAAACAATGCCATTTGGGTAGTCATTGATCGTCTATCCAAGGTCGCTCATTTTCTCCCCGTCCGTGAGGATATTAATGCAAGTCAGCTTGCGGAGTTATACGCAACTCGGATTGTTCCGTTGCATGGAGTTCCTTTGAGAATTATATCTGATCGGGGAAGTCTGTTCGTATCCAGATTTTGGCGAAGTTTCCAAACTGCTATGGGAACCCGTCTCAATTTCAGTACAGCTTATCATCCTCAAACCGATGGCCAAACTGAAAGGGTCAACCAAGTTCTGGAGGACATGCTTCGGGCATGTGTCATCTCCTTCGGAAAAGGTTGGGAAAAATATCTTCCCTTCGCCGAGTTCTCCTACAACAACAGTTATCAGGCTAGTTTGCAAATGGCTCCCTTTGAGGTTCTTTATGGGAGAAAATGCCGAACTCCCCTCAATTGGTCTGAAACCGGAGAGAGGCCACTCTTCGGTCCTGATGTGATCAATGAGGCTGAAGAGAAAGTCTGCATCATTCGAGAAAATCTCAAGATTGCCCAATCCAGGCAGAAGAGCTACTATGATAAGCATCATCAGGAAGTTCACTATGAAATTGGTGACAAAGCCTATCTTCGTGTCTCCCCCCTCCGAGGCGTTCGTCGTTTCGGGATCAAGGGAAAACTAGCACCTCGTTTTGTTGGTCCTTTCACTATCCTAGCCAAGCGAGGAGACCTCTCCTATCAGCTCGAGCTCCCAGAGAATTTCCCGGATGTGCATGATGTGTTTCATGTCTCTCAACTCCGTCGTTGCTTCAAAGATCCTAGTCGTGGGGTCAATCATGAAGAGTTGGATATTCAGGAGGATCTGACTTACCGCGAGCATCCTGTCCGCATCTTGGATGAAGCGGAAAGGAAGACTCGTAATAAATCCATCAAGTTCCTCAAAATCCAGTGGTCTAACCATTCTGAAGACGAAGCAACCTGGGAACGTGAAACTAGTCTTCGTCAGGAATATCCCGCCTTTTTCACTCAAGCCTAGAATCTCGGGACGAGATTCCTGTAAGGGGGATAGAGTTGTAACAGCCACACTTTTGGACCCTGAAAATGTGAGTAAAATTTTCACTTTTGCATCTCCTTTGCATCATAGCATCCATCATTCATATTTGCTTCACATGAAATAATAAAGGGGCAACAATTGAGAACCCAAATGTGATGATGTAAATGGTGAACAAAATTGCAAAGCAACTAAACATATTTGTCCAGGAAGTTCCTACAACAGCAAATATAATTATTGCCTAATTTTAATGCAATGGCAAATGCAAATATTTGAATAAAACCCTAAAATGCAAGAGGGCAAATTCTGAAATGTTACCACATGAAATGTTTTCCAAATGGGCTGCAAATTTTACCACAGGTTCTAAATAATATATGTTGGCTCTGTGAATTTTTCCAGAATTTTACAAAATGGTTAAGGGCCTCAATTAAATGTCTAAAGTTGCTGGAATTAAAGAATTTGGGAAAAGGGGAAAACCCTGACAGTGGGTCCCCCCTGTCAGAATCGTCACTGTGGCGACAGGGGAAACCCTGGCGCCATGGCTGCGCCCACCTTGCCACCGTGGCCTCTCCACCGCGCTCCCCCTTGCCCTCTGGCCCCCTAGAGCTTAAGAGCGCCCCCCTCGACCGCGTGCTCCTCCTCCCCTCCTTTTTTCCCCACCTGCAGAAACCCTAAACTCGAGCCGCGCCATGGCCGCCGACTGACCGAGCCGCCTCCGCTCGCCACCGACGTTGCCGACCTCCCGGAGCAGATCGGGCTGGGGCAAAAGATCGGCCTCCTTCTCCTCTTCCTCCTCGCCCCAGCAATCGGACCGGGGAGCTCGGGATCGTCCCGTTCTTCTCCATCTTCTCCGCCTCCGACCGCCGGCCGCCGAGCACGCTCCCGTCGTCGTCAGCCCTCCTCTGCCTCCGACGAGCCTCTATACTTGCTCAGGGTGAGCACGCCGTCCTATTGGACATCTCCGCCTCCCTCCTCTCCCCCTAGGGCGCTAGATCGACCATAGCCGCCGTCGGCCGTCGGCCGTCCGTCGCCGTCGTGGCCACTCCGCTGACCTAGAACCGGCGGCGCCGCCTCCTCCTGGTTCGCCGTAGTTAGGCGCGTCGGATGCGCACGTTTGCTAGCCTCCGAACGTAGGGCATCGACGGATGCGTCCACGCCCTCGCCGCCGGCCACCGCGCGCGCGCGCCGGTCCTGGCCTCCCCGCGCCGGTCAAACCTGCGGGTGGGCCGCAGGCCGACGTGGCGTGCCAGCGTGGCTGCTGCCCCACCTGTCCGTCTCACGGGCTAGCCCAGCCACGGTGCAAAATGAATTCGGCCCATTTTCTGGAAATTCAAATAAATGGCAGAAATTATTATGAACTTTGAAATGGCATAACTTTTGAACCACTTGTCCAAAAATTGCAAATAATATGTCAAAATGCTCAGCAATAAAATGTCTATCTGTTAGTACCATTGGTTAATTTAATTTGTCAAAATAAATTGCCTTTATTTGCTGAATACTAAAATGGCAGAAATAATGTTGTTTTTGTTAATTCCATAACTTTAGTTTTACTTGTCCAAAAATTGTGTTCAATAGCTCAAAATGATCAGTGGACAATGGACTACCACTCTATGCCATTTGAGAGAGTTGGAGAATTAAATTTTAGTGCTGTTTACCAAAAATTACTAAAATGGCAGATTTAAATCCCATATTGAATAAATCATAACTTGGTGAATATTACTTCAAAATTGCAAATGATATACCAAAATGACCAGCAAAGCAAATGCTATCTACCTATGTTAATATCACAGCATGCAAATAAATTTTCCTTTGATGTTAATTTCGAATTGGTTAAAATGATTTAAATCGCATAACCGTTTAAATCACCATTTCTTCACCGTTAATCGGAAAAATGCAAACAAGGTACCAAAATGATCAGTAGGATAATACCTATCTAATAATGTCATTTTCATGCATTTAGGACCCATATTTCAGTACTGGACATTTTGGTAAATAAAACAAATCAGTAAGTTAAAGATGGAGTTTTAACCCGTTAATTGTGATATTTAATTTAGGGGTTCCATTTAACTTGTGGGGCATGCCCATACCTTTTCAGTGCATAATATGTCCATATCATCATGATTGTGCATTGCACCTTGTATTCGTGTTATTTATTCCTTTCTTGTATTGTTTGTGTTTCGGTAGATTCTGGAGTCGAGGTTCCACCACAATACCTTGACAACCAGCGCGACCAGTACTACCAGCAAGGCAAGAGCTAACCTAACCTTCTTGGCATCTAGCATCCTATTGTTTTACAAACTTATTTTATCCACCAGAATATTGCATGCGATTCAAATGTCTCTTTTGATCAAGATGTAGAGTATCCTATGAATGCATGTTTATCCCCTGAACCATCACATGCTTCCCCTCCTATGAACCATAGGTTTGATGTGTTGGCCAGAGACCAAGATATAATGGATATATTTATATGCTTAGCCATGCTTAGTCGTATGCTAGTTGTGTCCGTTGATTAATTCCATAGTGATGATGTTGATGGAATGATTCGGGCGTGGTGGATACATGTGATGCTTAATTAATTTGCTAAGAAGGCTGGGATGAGTTGCCATCGGAGATGGTGTTTTGCCTCATTCTTGCCCCTAGGTGTGAGTTCTTATCGACCGAACCAAGAACCGAGCGTGCTTCCAACGGTGGGGACATATGGAATCCCCTTTAACCGAATAATTTGTGCGGGCGTATCCAAGGGTCCTCTAGTCTGCGCTTTCCATTTGCGAGTGTGTGGCTGGTGATGAAAAAGAAGATGATGACGATGATGGTGATAGGAGTGGCGATGGGGCAGGGTGTTGAAATAGGCGCTGAACTTGTCCTGTCGTCACGATGACCCTTGGATAGTCTCATGCTTTGTAAAGGTTTAACCGCGCCCGCCCTGCCGGCTTTCCCCGGAAGAGAGCTAATTACGTAGGCAAGGGGTCGGACGGTACCGGTGGCTAAAAACAGTACACCCCTGCAGGGTTTAATCTTTTCGAAAAGCCGTGTCCACGGTTATGGACAAATCTTGGTGAGATAGGTGAGATCATAGAGAACATTAACTTAATTGATATGGCAGCTAGAGGTTGCATAATCAACGTGTGGTAAAGGTTCATTTCCTCGAGGGTGATTCGAGGGAGTGCCTTGGTGGAGACGAGTGATGTTTTGGCTACAAGTAGGTTCGATGAGAACCGAAGATGAAAGTTTACTCTCTTATCCCTTTTCGGAAAACATTCTGAGTAGACGATGCAAAGAGTCCTGATGTCTTTTACAATGGAAAACTAGCTTTATGCAAAACCAGCTACCTTATACAGCATTAGAGCCTCCGTCAGCATCGGGCCTATATCGCCCTACTAATTCTTGCGAGTACGTCGTACTCAGCCTTGCTTTGTTGATTATTATTTGTTTCAGAGGAGGACGCCACCGAACTGGAAGGTGGGTTCTACGTTGACTTCGACGAGTAGTCTGGGGTTCCCAGGTGGCAGCTTGGGACGTCTTGGAACAGGCTGGCACGGGATGTTTATCTGTAGGCCTCTTAGGCCATAATTTGGATCTTGTTGTTTAGACAACTTTAATTTGCTTCCGCTTGTTGTAATGATGGGTCAGTGACCTCTGATGTGTCATTTGCTATCTTTCTCAATTATATGAGTTGAACTATGATATCTTTGTGTCGTAGAGTCTGTGATGTGCCACTTGTTCCACAGTGTTGGTCTCTTTGTTATACGTGAAAGCCATGTCTAAGCTTATGGCATGATCGAGGTGTTGTGTGCCGATGATGTATTCCGAGCACGCCTGCCAATGTGTTTTGGCCTGGGATTGGTAACCCCAGTAACCCTTGATTGTGTAGCATGACCGGCTGCATAACGTTTCACTGTATAGCTCTGGGGTCAGGGCGCTACAAGCGGACACTGGCGTCCGACCGCACGTGGATTGCGTCCTACCACCTCCGCGACGCCGCCCAGACGTGGTACTACGCCCTCGAGCAGGACGAGGGCGGGATGCCTCCGTGGGAGCGCTTCCGCGACCTTTGCCTCCTCCGGTTCGGCCCCCCGATACGCGGGAGCCGACTGGCCGAGCTCGGCCGTCTACCCTTCACCTCCTCGGTGCAGGACTTTGCGGACCGTTTCCAGACCCTGGCGTGCCACGCGCCCGGCGTTACGGCTCGTCAGCGTGCCGAGCTTTTCGTGGGAGGTCTTCCCGATCACATCCACGTGGACGTGGAGCTGCGCGATCCCCAGGACCTCCAGACGGCCATGTACTATGGCCGCGCCTTCGAGCAGCGGGCGCTGGCCATGCAGCAGGCCTTTCCGGCCAGCGGCGGCCGGCCGCCCGCCCGCCCCCCACCGACACCATCCGGCCAGGCGCTCACGGCCCTGACTCCTGCGGGGCCCTCCGATCCAGCCGCGACGCGGCCGTTCCGTCGGCTGACCACGGCCGAACAGCTCGAGCGCCGTCGTAAAGGGCTGTGCTTCAACTGCGACGAGTTCTACGTACCGGGCCACGTTTGTCCACGCCTATTCTACTTGGAGACAGTAGACGACGTTGCGGCTGATGTCGTCGCAGCTGGGCTGGCTGACGCGGCCATCTCCACGGCCGACACCGCGCCGGGATGAGTTCCACCAGCAGTTTCTAGATATCCAGCTCGAGGACGAGCTGTTTGCGCAGGCGGGGAGAAATGTTATGACCGGCCTGACCGGCCTGTCATATAGGCCCAATCATAGGCCTAATTAGGCGCTTAGCCCATTTATCTTTTATCGTTTTAGCTTATAAATACAAGTTGTAAACCGTACGTGGAACTTAAGCAATAATCAGATCAATCTGATCATATTGCCGACTCCTGAAGGAGTCGGTCTCCCTAGCCCTAGCCACCGCTCCTCCCTTGCGCCGCCTCTCCCCAGCATCGCGACGGCGGCCAGCCGCCGGCGCCGTCCTCCTCCTCGTCCGGCTCACTTCCATCCCTACAACCTACGCCCGAGATCTGGTAGACTAGTGGGTTCTACCATGGTACTTAAAAAAAACCTAAGTACACTGACTTGTAAATGCCCCAAACGTGGTAGCTTTTTGTAATTTACTAGACATTTAGCTGCTAGCTAGGATGATTCAGGCTTCTATGTGCTGCTACTGCTTAAGACCAGCACTGGGTCTGTTGTCAGAATATAACTTGGATCTGAATTACACTAGTTTTTGATGAAAGAAGACGTGAACATGGGTACAATCTTTACGGTTGAGAATTGAGATACACCTACGGATATTTGTTAATTGTTTCCTTTTGCCCCTGAACATGCCAATTATTCTTGTTTATTTCATTACCAGCTTATTTGGCCGAACAGTTTTCAAACTTTTGAGGACAAGTCCAACGCTATTAATGAGAATACTGGTGTTAACGAAAGACTTGTTGAGATGATCATGAAGTGGCACCGACCTGGGCAGATAATGGCTGTTGGAAAGCCTGAATATAAAAAAATCATCGAAGAAAGATTGGTGAGTATAAGCTCCTGGTTTCCCTATTACTATGATAAACTTTGATCGGCATTTCTTACGTGACTTTTATCAGGATATAACCTGCCTTGTGATCCAATTGTGATGGAGTTAATGTGGGGCATACAAACATTAATGCCAAGTTCCGTGCCTGAAGAAAAATCACCGTTGACTGAAGAGGACCGCCTCCCGTTGAGTCAAGGACTGCAAAATTTCTTGAGTCGTTACGACTGTGATGTCAAACCAGAGATAGTGAGATAACTAGTTGTCATGCCTTTTGCTTTATAGCTTCCTGTCATTTACTGCTACACTGTATGATGGCTTGTTAGCTGTGCATTTTGAAATCCTTTATATTCGCGAACCCAAAGTTTTGGATACAGCTTCATCGAAAATTGCACTAGTTGGATGCATTTTTAAATCCTTTATATTCGCGAACCCATCCTTTAATGATGAAGCAACCCTCTTTGTATCCAGGTCAATGATAAAATTAGGGAAATGGCTGCCTACTTGTTTTTCAAGTGTGATTCTATTGAGAAGAAGACTTCTGTAGACTTGCGCAAGGCAGCTGAACACATCAAGAATTTATCTGGCATCAGCTGCGAGGATTGGAGCTTACTGGAAATGGCAACAGCTCTGAAGATTATATGTTGCCCTGAAGAAGCTGATAATTTTTGTGAGGTAAGTTGAACGTGCTAGTCAGTGTGTTCCCAGCTGCACACATTTCTTGGGAACTTATCACTCACTTAAATGTCCAAATATTGTCCTTTTCAGATGATTCCATCAGACGTGGTATCAAAGCTGGTGAATGATGCACCATTATATAAAAAGGTGTTGGATCGGGGTTCTTGCTTGGGAATCTACACCGATATGATGAATGCTCATAAAGTTAGGATTGAGAAAACAAAACTGTTAAAATCATTGATCAAGGAGGCCGAGGAAGCATATGAAGCTGAACAAGCCGAAGACCATGTGGTGTATCACCGTACAAGCATATAAAGCGAAACCATATAAAGTGAAACTGTTGCAGCAGCTACATTGGTACACATGTAGCTTAACAAGTTATTATGAAGCACCTGTGACCTTGGTTGAATTTATTGCGAATCTTGGTATGTTAGTCTGTCTTACATGGTCAATACTCTGCCCCACACTATCGTTTGGCTGTCAAGAAAAAGTACTAAGTAAGTTTTACAAACCTGTTTAATAAGCTCATTAACTGGTTAGAATTGTTCTTATAGAATATTTCGTTCACTGTCGGAACCTCGAGTGATCTTTTCTGGTCAATGGAGCGTCGGATCGGTTATATCTAAGGCTGGCCATTCTCTACGTTTAACCAGATTTAAAGAAAAGTATGTTGATATCTATAAAGTCTAATATGTACAGGTTGAAACGAATTAAATAAAAAGAAATCGGTGTTATAGATGTTAAATATTCGGAAAGTGGTTTTGACTTGTGAGCTCTAGTGCTCTCCATATTAAAATGAAAAATATCATACAAGTTTAATAAATAATCTGAAAAAAGTCGTAGGTGTAATTAATGATGCATACTGTAAGCATGAAAATTGACAGTGCAAATTTTTATTTATTATGGGCTACACAAAATCTTTTGTATGTTGGAGAGTTGAAAGTATGTATAGTCAAATCCACACGTTTTTCATTTTTATATAGACCGGAATATAAAGTACTTTAAACTGGTATTTTTTATGACAACATGCGATTTTTTTTTTCAAGATTTAAGAAAATTATAAATATGATTTTTGATTTTATAAAGGGATTACTAGACCTTGAAAACCAAAAATATCCACTCATTAAATATTATAATATAAACTTAGTAAACTTAATTAGTTTGACTTAGATGTGGGAATAGTTTTAGGATTTCCACCTCCTCAGCGGGTTCGTTGTCTTCATAAGTACTCCCTCCGATTTTGTAAACAAGGCAACTATCTCAATTCCTACATACCATGAATAAAAAAGACAACTATTAAATAGCATGATTAATTGTGAGAAAAACGTCTTGTGTTCCGTTGCTGCTCCGAACCAGCAGGTTACTCACAACACCCGGTGAAGACACCTCTTAAACACCGGGGTTACGGCGCTAACGAACGACCGGCGAGGAGTTTACATAATGCGACCGATCTAGGGCATGAACAAGCAGACAAAATTGCCTTTGTGCAATAAGAAAAAATCTTATTACGGAAGGTCTAAAACAACCATCTAATCAACCGTTGATTTGGTTTGATACTACTCCCTCCCAGTCTCCTAGTAGTAGTATTTACCTGAGAATTTTTTTTATCAAACCATGTTTTTTTATCAGTATTTACAACTGGGAGATAATGGCATCTCCAATGAGGTGTCCCAAACAAAAACGAATTGTGTCCTGATTTTGTTCTTTTGGATTGCCAAACGGATAGGCGTCCGGTCCATGTACTGTCTTCCCTGGCCATTGCACCCAACAGGGCGACCCATTTGGTCAGCCATGTTGGTTTTTTTTGTGCTCATTGTCCATTTTTCTTCAAAATAAGCTTGCAAATACATCTAAGCAATGCAATTTTTCATCTTAGAAAAATAATATATGCCATGCCGACATTCAACATTATACCCAATATAATGAGACGAGGTCACATTTGCCCCGACCATAGTTCATTGATAACACACAATTGAGATAATCTCAATCATCTTGGTCTATAAAGAATTTTTGCTTCTTCTCAAACCAAGCCCTTTTTATCGGGTTCAAGGTGCTCAAGTCAATCGTCATGATTTGTGCCTCCTCGATGAGTAGTGCGGGCTCCACTTCCTTGGCCCTAGACCGGGCATTGGTCACATCGATCTCGAACTTTTTATTTTTTATTTTGAAATACGTAGTTCTTTGTGTTTTCCTAGGCTTCCTATCTTCCCTCTCTTCTTTCTTATCTTTTGTCTTCCTTCATCTTGTTCTAGGAAATTGTCGAATCATATCATGCTTCACCTCTATCTTGGTGTTAGTCCTCCCACTCGGCCTCTTCTCACTTGGGGTGTCGGTCTCATCATGGTCGACCACCGATTCGCCCCCACCTTTTTTGGACGACGCGATGAATTCTGCCCATTTTGGACAATATTTGATCTCCTTCCAACACTGGGTCAAGGTAAATAGTTTGCCCCCATGTTGGGTCTTGAAGGTTTCCAAAGCTTGAAGCACCTATTTGGGAAATGAAACCACGAAGACATATTCATATGTATAGTAGGACTCGAATGGACGGAGAAGTGAACGGAAAACATACCACGTCCTTGACCCCAATGCCACCCACGGGCCGGGCAACAACATGCTCATATGAGCCAAAAACTTGCTACACTCTGCTTGGATGAAACTCCACATATTTTGAAGTGACAATTCACTCCGGTCACTCTCAAATTTGGAGGGTAAGAATTGCCGGTTTTCATGGAAGTATTCGTGGCACCTCTTTCAAGATTGGCATCCCTTTTGCTCGCCCCCCTTGATTGCATATTATCCGATTTCCATCCATGCTTGGCAAAGCATCTTGTCCTCGTCTTAGGAGTATGCCGCGGTACTCACACTTTGCCAGCGCTTTTGTGCGACGGCTTGTTGAGTTAGCCGATCAAAGAATAATGGCTCCTCCGCGATGTGGACGACCTCTTGGGGTTGGGTCTCTAGGCCACTCTCATTGATCATGTCTGCCAAGAAACCCTCCCCATCCTCTTCATAGTATCTCGGGTCGTCCGGCATCGGACCGGCCATTTCATGGAGCAGGTTCTGCGCGCCAGGGAGATTGGCCTTAGGGATAACCCGTGACTATTTTGTTCGTGGCACCGGTAAGCCACTGGCCAGAGGGACCGCATTGAGATCGAGGGGCTCGGGCAGGACGATGATAGGCGCGGAATCGCGCATTTTTGACGAGGTGGAGAGGCGGGAGCCTCCTACTAGGGCGGGGCCGTGCCTGGGCTGATGGCCATACGTTGGCGATGCCGATGCAGATGCACACACATCGGGCGACTGGTTTCTGGGTGGTCGGGCCGAAGAACTGAGCCGGCTGACGCCGCGGCGGCCATGACCAGTGACCCTCCTAGACGAACCCTCTCATGAGTAGGGTGGCGACCTTAGCAACGATGTCATCTGTGTTCGCAGCGACGGCCTATGCCTGCGCCTGTTCGACCTTGCCCTTCACCTTCTTCCTCTGGAGACCCGGCTTGTCCGACTCAATAGTTCTCTGCATCAGGGTGAGCTCTTTTTTCGGCTTCCGCGAGGCCTTGACGCGGGTCGCCGGGGCTGCGATGGTGTCCGCGGCGGGGATGTGGGTGGTTTAGTCGGCGGCGGCGACTACGGGTTTGTGTCGACCGCAGGAGAGGAAATGGCTGGAATGAGGATTGTGTCGCTGATGGGCAGGCCAAGGGAGACAAAGCGGAGGATTCCGCGGATGTGTTCGGAGGCGACGCAAACCCGGTTCAAGTTTAAACCAGAAATGAGTGTGGGCAAACATGAAAACAAACACGGAGTATAAATCCTTTTGCGTCGGCGCGATCGATTTTACCCAAACGAATATAAACAGGCCGCGCCGGACCAAATGGATCACCTTGTTGGAGTTGCAGAGCTAGTTCCAAGTTTCCATCGTCAGAAGAAGCTTGCGATTATTGTCCGTGGCAACACATGTACATTGAACTAGCTGAAACACGTCAGATTCGGGTCCCTCACAAATCCGAACAGAACCTGTTCGCGGCGGCCGGTGGGGGGGACAGGGGACCGGCCGGCCGGGGACTGGATCAGATTCCGTTTCCAACACCATACTTGGATCAAACGCATGCACACATCACATCGATCTCACATTCCTCTTCCCCTGAATTTTGCACTGACGCTGCCCATTGCTCCTTGCTAACACTTCGGGCTGGGGCATCCGTGTTTGCAGGCAGGGCTTCCACCGCCGCCACCTGCGCGGGAGGCCACGGATTAGCCACCGCGCGGCCTGTCCGTGGACAGCGCCGCGACGGAGACGGCAGCGGCAGCGCACACGCCGATGGCCGCCGCGGTGCCCGTCCTCCATAGGAAGGTGCCCGCACCGTCTACCAAGCAGCGGCGCGAGGCGAGCGCCGCGCCGCACGCCGAGAAGAGGATGGCCTGGGCGACGGTGTCGAGGAGCGTGACGGCCAGCGAGCCGCCGGCCCTGTGCACGAAAAGGTAGAGCGCCACCGCGCCGCAGACGACCGAGATGATGCTGCCAGCCACGAAGTATCTGCGATCGCTCGAACAAATCTAGTGGTGAGACACTAGGTAGGTGCACGTACTAGTGCTAGTACATAAATCTTCGACAAAACTTACACCAGAGCGCTGTAGTCGCTGTAGGAGACTACTCTGCCCCTGCCCGACGACTCGACGATCAGCTGGCTTGCGGTGCCCATCAAGACGGCGGCAGCCACCGACAGCCCGAGACCAACGATGCGGAAGGCGAGGCTCACCGCCTTCGCTCCGTCTATCTTGGCCATTGCCAGGGAATTTACCAAGAAGATGAGATCAAGACGTGAAGATGATGCAATTGAGTACCCAACTCGAGATTGGCTGTAAAAGCAGTAGGATGTGAATGTACTTTGGGCGAGCAAGCAGCCAATTTATCAGGGTTTTACCTTCTATTCTAGCAAGCAAACATCGTTACTCCATGTATAAGATCGAGTTTGGAGAACCCGAATTTGCACGCCATGGAAACCTTCAAATGACATATATACATATACAGTGTAAACTATAATATTCAGTTCTGGAATTGATCTGTGTCATGAATGTTTCTCATAATACTGGCATTAAGCTAGAGAAGAGGTCCATTGTTGAGAAAGACCTTCTAAAGATGCCTAGTCATGTGCCCCAGAATGAGCCTCAGTGTTAAACCCGTTTGAATAATTTGTGAGTCTCACGGTTGCCTAGTTTAACAATGAGCAAGGAAGTAGTAAATGATTGATTTATTTCAAGTCGTTAGGCGACCTACGCCATTATTGATATTGGAACAAGAAATAGTAATCAGCATCAAGATGAACAGAGACGTTTCCACAGCAAAATGATTTCTCTGAACATGTCCATGTGTAACTTCCGTGATACATTACATCTTTATCCATTTAAATTCGTGTGGTGTAATTTGCAAGTCACAGGGTTTCTCAGTTCACAATGGAGAGATATCACGTACGAATAACCTCAGGAATGTTATGATCATTTTCAAGTGGTTCAATGATTGAGCAACACGAGAACCTTGATATGTTCAGTAATCATTGTGAAATGAAAGGTCAAGTTCTCCCCTGTCATTGAACTTTTCCAGTACAGAACAACTGATGCAGTAGATTGCAGACATTACCTTCAGTTCTAGCCTGAGAGGGTCTGAATTAGAAATATATCATGGAATACGCAATTCTGCCAAAACCACCTACATTGAATTCAGGTCAATCTTTTCTACTAAAATCATACCCACAAATTGCGAATATCATTCACAAGTACTACCTGAATTTGGTACGAAAGCATGTAGCAAATCACAAAATACTTGATTTTCATCATATTTTTCGATAAAGAATGCTTTATTACTCAAATATAGCATCACGAGTACACATCGAGCTTATACCCAACATTTGCATAAATAAGATGCACACAACCATTTTTTTAACAAAGGCGAAAAACATTTGAGATAAAAATATTTATCACCGTATCCTCCAATAGTGTAGATACCTCGCTACAAAGTTCATGATTCTCCACTCGTTGTAGAGCTAACCACGAACGGATTATTGAAAACCCTGTCATTTCTACATAGCCATAACGACCATATAATTGAAAGCACCGACCCTAACAAAATTCTAAACTTGTGATCTATGCCACGTAACCGGTTGCGAAATAACCTTTGCAAAACTACTTGACAGATACAAGCTAGAAGACTATTTGGATGACTGAACATATAGAATGAGCAAATTTAGAATGAAAGAACAGAAGATGCACTTAGAACTCCCATGCCGGATGCGTTTTACAAGGTTACCGTTGGTATTACTACTTTGTGAAGGTACCACGCAATTTTTAAAAAATTTAGTGATACCTCATTTTCCAGATTTTATTTTTATTATCGACTCGCACATATGAATGGACAAGTGCTCTATACAAGGAATCAACCGAGAATTTACCACTCACGTTTAGATTCTGACGAAATTCATCATTCCTTTGTGATAGTTCGAGCAATGCCAACCCACTTCACATTTGGTGGAGATGTCTCCATAACCATGGCAATTGTATTGCTCTTGTGATAGACAATTTGTACTCCATTTCATAATTCCCACTGTTTCATAATTCCATATGATATTTGGTAATTTAACCGCGTTTCCATGTAAAGAATATGAGGCATCATGTAAAAAGAGTGCAACATTGGTGAGAGAAACGCTCGAAAGATTTCTAGTGCCGTGGCTTCATAGAACATCATGCATCATGTGACTACATGTGGCTTCGCAAAAATGTTAAACCATACAACAGTTATGCGTAATGGTTTTATTGAATAAGCAATTGTTATCTTCAAAGATAATATTACTTGTGTTGAACATATGGAAACGTGTTACACATAGAGCAATATCACTAAACATATTGATTGCTAAAGTGTTTCATCCTAATATCGTAAGAAAAGTGGGGAAATAAATATCTTGCAAGTCAAGTCATGTGACAAACTCGCTGAATTCACAAAGTATGCACCAACTTACATATTTCAAAAATATGACCATGAATATGTGATGAGCTCGAGATTTGCTAGAACCAAGGGGAGGCCCGGAATTATAACATGTCCAAACATTACATTGTACTCTTTTTCCATCTATCAAAGTATTGTCAGGGTTCTCATCAATATTTTTAATGTGATGTATCTTCACAAAATGATATGACATACCTCCTTTTTTTTCATTGGTATTTTTAAAGGAAAGTATACAAGACATATTAATTATTCTCTAAACTTGCTAATGGTTTCCCCCTTTTATGTATTTCTATATGAGTTACCACGAAAAAACTAACTAATATATGCTCGTTGTTTTCTCGTTATTTTCCCACCGGGTGTGAATGAGTTTTGACAGTACATCAAACACTATTCTCCTCAGATTTTTCCATGGATGTTTTTAGAAGAATATACCAGAATGATGAAGATTCGCAAGGACATACCGTTATTAGTGGGATGTTAGGATATAAATATCTTTAATACGTGTTCCTTTCTACGGGACAACAACTAAGTTGTGTTAGACGTATTATTTAACATCGATTTCAATTTTGTGGATGCCTTTCTGGATGTTTGACCATACCACAACACAACAACTTGCTTATATTCACATTTCTCTATATATAGAAAGAAATAAGAAAAAATGCATGAAAAATTACAAAATAAGAAACATTCAAATATGGAACATAACCAATATTGATTTGGCTGCCACTGTTTATGGAGTTTTAAATGGAATTTCCTTAATGTGTCTTTACATACTTTCGGTACAATGGTCATCAAGCCTACATCCCGTATAGTAGCGCTTAAAGTTTTTATTATTTTAAGCACATCAAACCAAAAGATGAAAATGACTGAAATAAAATTGTGCTCTTTCACATCTAGCAAACGAAAATGCAATAAAGTTGTCTTATTTGAAATTTTGTTTAGGTTGGATTTGCTCTCGATAACCGTTTGATAGAAAATCCATTTCCGCATTAATTGTCAAAAAAAAAACACGAAGAAAAATCGCTTCATCAATTAATTGTTAAAAAATAATGTATGTACAATTACACTCCGTAAGAGCATTTCCTCTGTATTTATCCGGTTATCCCCGATCCCAAATCTTGCAGACTTGCAGTGCGGCCAGCGGCCCTGGCGCCTCAGTGGCAGAAGGAGAAAGATATGCCCCCGCTCTGCGCATCCCTGGTTAACGCTGCGACGGAGACGGCCACGGCCGCGCACACGCCGATGGCCGCCGCGGTGTCTGTCCTCCCGCGGAACGCGTCCGCCCCGCCGACGAAGCAACCGTGCGAGGCGAGCGCCGCGCCGGACGCCGAGAATAGGATGGCCTGCACGGCCGCGTCGAGGAGCGAGACGGCCAACGCGCCGGTGCCAGAGCCGCCCCCGTGCACGAACAGGTAGAGCGCCACGGCCGCGCAGACGGCCGAGATGGCGCTGCCCACCACGAAGTACCTGCCACCGCACGAATCACCAGTCAAATCCAGTTGTAAGCGACTACTTGCTAGGTACACGTACTAGCTCTACATATCTTTCACAAAACTTACACCAGAGCGCTGTAGTTGCCGGTGGAGACGACGCTGCCCCTACCCGATGGGTCGACGATCAGCTGGCTTGCGGTGCCCATCACGACGGCGGCGGCGACCGACAGCGCGAGCGCCACGATGCGGGAGGCAAGGCTCACCGCCTTCCTTCCTTCCGTCTTGGCCATTGCCAGAGAATTTACGCGAGGAAGAGATCAAGACGTGAAGATGATGCAAACGAGTCCACAGCTCAAGGTTGGCTGTACGATGTGGATGTACTTTGCGCGAGCAAGCAACCATTTTATTTGGATTTTATCTTCCTTTCTGGCAAGAAAAAATCGTCTCCCGCTTGTAGTTAAAAATTGGGTTGGACTTGGAGAACCCAAAATGTACACTCCATGGAAACCTTCAAATGACATATATGTACAGTGTAACTGACAGTATTTTACGTAGTTATGAATAGATTTGCAGAATGTAATTGGCCTATATCATGCTTATTTGTGCTAATGTTGGGATTAAGAGAAGAGGTCTCCATTGGTGAGCAGTTCTAATACTTGATTTATTTCAAGTTGGTTAAACCGTCCTACCCACACATTGATCTTCAAAATTTTAATAGTAATCAGTATCAAGATTAATAGAGACGTTTTCACAGAAATTAATTTCTCCAAACATGTACACATATATATATCATGGTTTGGGAACACGTGTAACCTCGTATGCAATGACATCCTTTATCCGTATAAATTTTGGCCACAGAGTTGCTCGGTTGACAGCTGACAGACAGACGTCGTCAACAAAGAATTCAGAAATGATATGTTCATTTCAACTTATTCAACGATCGAGTAAGAGGACGTGATACTCTTAGAAATCATTGTAGAAATGAATGGTCAAGCTCACCTCCGGATTGAACTGTTCCAGAACAACTTATGCAGTAGATTTCAGAAATTTCTATGCAGATAAACTAGCAAGAAATGGTCTGACGAACAAACAGAACATTGCATAAACAATTGTGTCAAAAAATACAGACCAACCATGCCCACAGCTTGCATCCCCTTTGATGATGTGGAAGTTTCAATATCCTTCAAACTTTCTGAACTGGTGCAGAAATAGTAGTACTACCTGAATTCCGTCTGACTACGTACAGCTTCAGAGCCCGATGTCTAATCTCGTGGGCTAAGATGTGGAAGCTGGAAAGATGCGTTGCCATGAATGACTCGAAGTGGCAGAATAGCTGCCATTCTGTCAATAAACAGGAGCACCTCCCCAGTTCCATTTCATTCAAAATGAAACCAAAACATTGTTGCCCAATACCAGTCCTCCCAATAATTGATCTCCAACATCAACATTACCGAAGCCTTCACACCTCAACACATCATAGAGTTCGTCGACCTTGGGACGAAAATTACCGAGGTCCACCTTGTGGAGGGCACGCCCGATGACATCATTTGGAAATTCACTACTTCCGGATCATATACGGCGGCCTCCGCATACCAAGCTCAATTCGAAGGATTGACTCAATCCACCATGCCCGAGGCTGAGTGGAAAAATTGGACACCCTCCAAGTGCAAGCTTTTTGCGTGGCTCATCCTACAAGACCGAGTTTAGACGGCCAATCGCCTCCAACGACGAGGGTCGGTGTCCAAATTGTGGGCTTTGCCAACTTTGCAAGAGCGAAGGCGAATCCGTAATGCACCTTTTATTCAAATGCCGCTACACCCTCCATGTTTGGAATTCGATTATTGGATAGCTTGGCCTCACGTCGGATGACAAGTCGCAATGGTCCTCTTTCACCAAACTGCAAAAATGGTGGTACTCCATCATCTTCACTAATCACACAAAGGAAATCCTTGGCGTCCCTTATCATGGTCACGTCATGGGAGATTTGGACCGATCGTATTGCGAGGGTCTTTCGTCAAGTCTCTACTATGCCAACGATGGTTGTTTAGAATACTAAATCCGAGGCGGCCCTAAGGAGTGTAACGGGCGCTAAACACTTCGGTTCTATTATGCCGGGGGAGTAGGCTTTTGTATCCAGTGAGCATCTTATTGCTTGCTCTTTTGGTCATGTAGCACTCTTAAACACCTTCTTAGTTAATGAGATGATGCAAATATGGGAGGTAATCTCACCCCTCGGTGAGCTCAACCAGATTCTTTCTATTCCTACTCTCCAACCAAACACAGAAACGAAACCAACCCATTCCACTTTTTTGCACGTACCAAACACAGGAATGGAACCAGCCCATTGCTCAAGAATGGAACCATGACATTCCATTCCACTTCGTTCCCCAACCAAACACAGCCTAAGAAAATATGCAACGCGCCGACCCATTTCGTCAGGCGCATTCCGTTTCTGTCTGTTTAGGCAGAAACCATTGCCCAATGCGCCGACGCAAACAGACCGACGTCCATTTTTTGTCCGTGTGGACCCAATTCGGTTCCAACTTATTTGTGTTAGGTTTGCGTCGACTCCGGACGAGCGCGGAGTCCCGCGCAGTCCTCGTCTTGCCCTGCCCTGGACCACCCACCAGCCACACGATCCTCATTCCTGCCTTTGAGGAAGATGATGAAGAGCAAGGTCGAGGAGGCGCAGATCGCCGCTGACGCGGCTGCTGTCGTAGACACAAATGTCATCGCCGCGAAGACCGCTGCTCTCCTCAATTGTGTGTTGTCCTCGAACTATAGTCGGGGCAAATGGGACCTCGTGTGATTCTTTTGGTTACAATGTTGGATGCCGGCAAGGCATATATTATTTTGCTACTATTGCCTGGATAGTTTGCAAGTTTGGGTAAAATGTTGTATTGCCTAGATATATTTGCAAGTTTGTTTTCTATGAAAATTGCATTGCCTACAGCTAGGACGGACCAAGTGGATCTTCCCATTGGGTGCAGTGGCCAGGAAAGACCGGACATGGGCCGAAGTCTGTCTGTCATGATCCAAACGAACGAAAAACGGACCCAATTCGTGTCCGTTTGGATCGGCACGCTGGAGATGTCCTAACCCCCGGGACGGAGGCCGCCTTAATTTAGGTGGATTTGGGACGCCTTTAGATTAATGTTTGAAGTTTCTTACTCCCAAAGGCTTTTTTTGAATAATGCATTCAAAAAGCAGGTGAATAAGCGCTTGACATACCTCACGTTCTAAAGGTCTCTGAATGCACCCTTTTCTCCGATTATCTCTTTAATTTTTGTACGGGAAAAAATAAATACACAAAAATACCTGCCTTTTTCTTGGTTTCATGCACAAACCGCACTAGCGGCATTCAGTGCCCCGGAAAAAATGGTTATTTCGCCAATTAGGTGGTGACTAGGAGACGATGGATCCGATCCAAGCCGTCCTTCCTAAAAGAATTGTGGAGTCCATTCTGAAGCTATACAGATCTTTAACGCGTGTGCAGGTTCATAGCTAGAAACAAACCTCGTTCTGGTTCGACAAATGGAGTTCAGTACGGATCGCTTACCGCATGCTCACCCTCAATGGGGTGGTCGATCTGACGGCAAAAGCACTATGAGGACTTCAAATCCCATCCGAAGATCCTCACGATGTTCGTCACTGGCAACAGGCTAATCTGCCGAGCTAATCTTCAGCTAGGAGGTATTAGTCAATCTGGACTGTCACATGTCCATCAGCATGCAGCAGAACCTCTTCATCAACGTTCAGCGTCCTCTCTATGGTATTTTCCGACCCCTCGCAATTTCTAGAAATTTCGCAGCAGTGTCAACTAGCTCGGCCCACTAGTCATTCAGTGAGCCATATACTGGGACCACTCACTTAAAAAAATACCATAGATATTTACTTATCACTTATTCTATGATGTTTTTTGGGAGAGAAGCTTATGAGACTAGTCATAGTGGGAAGTAACTTAGACTAGTAACATGCATATGTTACTAGTCTATGTTACTACCTCTATAGTGGGTAGTAACTAGTATATGGTGTCATGCAATGAGTCATTTATTAGATTGTAGAGTCATTTTGCATTGAAAAGTGTGATGTGATGGTAACATAGCTAGTTACCACAAGCATCTCTCTCCTCATTTAATGACACGCCATGTCATCAAAATGCCTAGTTGGCATTTCATGTGGGTGCATGTTACCACCTTAGTTACTCCCACTATGAGTAGTCTGACATTCAAGGATCCTCGATAAAACTCCTTTCTATAGTCTAGTCTACACTCTACAGATGGCGAAAATAGTTTGGATGTTTGTGAACTTCGGAGCTTCAAATCCGTAGCCATCCCCTCTTTCACTTCCATTTGGGTACTAATTACTAGAGCCACCGGTGCCCGCCTCGTAAAATAAAAGGGAGTCTTGGGTGGGGCTAGCAGGTAATGCATGACTCGGCCTTACTCTTGTCAATCTCAATCATGCAGAAAAGTGACCCATCGTATTCGTGATCTGGTCGCGCTTCCTGGCACTCACCATCGTCGGTTGAGCTACCGTCTGCCCGTATTACGTTAGCGGGCAAGGAATATATACCACAAGTAAGTCCACAAGGAGTCGTAGTCGCTAACTACACAAAGATCACATAGTTATAAGGAAAAATTGCAACGTCACGGTTGCAGCGTGACCAGCCACCAAAACACAGAAAATGAAATATAAAAGGGGTTCATGTTCTGTAAGTGTATTTATTATTTTCCTGTTGCCCAATTGTATTAACTTACTATGTTCGCTGCAAAAGAAAAACTTTGGTAAATGCAATAGCTGAGATAACTCTATGGTTCGCTTGATAAATACCAAACATCGGAGCAATTAGAAGCGATATATATGAACAAATAAACATCTAACATATCTAGCTTGACTGCATATGAATTAATCTATGGTACGTGCACGGCCAGTAAGATCGTAAGAACATAGGGTTTGGCTTGGATGAGACACATTTACGTTGATGTCCATCATCGAGATGAAATTGTGATACTCAAAGTATTTTTTTTACTGGCAATATCTCTCAAAACAAGTCTTGGATGCAACAACTGATCAAGCGAACACTCATGCCGAGTTGCTTACTAGAAACCTTATTACAGCAGCCACAGTGTGGCGCTTAAGCACGGCGCCAGGGTCGAAATCCCGGTGTATCGACAGTTACCGCCTACGATCCCGGGCGCCCGATGCCTATTTTGTCGTCCGACACTACGAGTTATCTTTCTTGCGTTAAAATCAGGAGCATCCGGTAGCGCTAGCTAGCATCTCAAGCAAGAGCCGCACGTTGCGTGGGTCAGCACATATCTACCGATTTTATTCCGCGTGATTTATTTTTAATACTTAAGCATTCATGCATTCTAGATGCTCTTCTGCACACCCACCCGCGCAGCAACGCAAAAGGAACCGACTAAATGGAAAGACGTGGTATAAATTCAGGTTCGAGAAGTAACAACCCATACTTTGAGGGGCGTTTCAGATTTAGAAACTTATATAATTTATGGGCCAAATTATAAGCCCAAAATCCAAACATAGATTTCCTCTCATCCTTTTCTCATGAAATGGGCTATAAGAAACTAATTCCTCAATCATCTCAAAATTGGCAAATGCTTTTTGGAGATCATATTACCCATAAGAAGGTGAAATGAATTTAAGGGTTCAAGGGCTAATACGTAAGTAGGCGAATCCAGATTGTAGAATTGTATTGAATAATAATCAATAGCAATATTGTGCCGGTAACAAGAGGTATATATGAGGGGCATAGGCCACCGACCTAGCGTAACACAAACCGAATAGAACTCTAAAACACAATTACAACTTGTATTCTAACATCCCCCCGTAGTGTCAACGGTAGGCTCGACGACGTTGAGACTGAAACAAATGTCTTGAAACGGAGTAGTCGCAAAGCCTTTAGTAAAGATATCAGCGGCAAATGTCACACCGCGGATACCCTGCAGAAGAAAGGTTGGCCGCACAATGCCGCCTGTGTGCTGTGCCTTAGTGAGCAGGTAACTGCGCTGCATCTGCTGGCTGCTTGCCCGATCACCTCAAGGCTATGGAGGAAGATACTTGCAACGACGAACTTGCCGGCAACCTTAGCGCCGAACCCTGCGACTACCAACCTGCTGGCATGGGTCACGGCCACTCGTTAGGCCCAGCCGGCCGCTTTGAAGAAGAGCTGGATATCTCTGGTTCATTTGACCTGGTGGACCATCTGGAAGGAGCGCAACTCAAGAATCTTTCAGAACAAAGCAGCAACTTTTAGCCGCCTGTTTGATTGCATCATTGAGGACGCAAGGCAATGGAAAGCAGCTGGAAAGATTGGTGTTGCAAGCTTGCTATGCAGACCACGGGAGCCTGACTGAGTCGTACTCTCTGTTTTGTTTTTTGTTTTTTGTTTTAGTGTTGTGCTGTTTTACTTTACTATTAGCTAGCTTAGCTTGGTATACCTTCGGTTCTTCGTACATCTTGTACTCCCCTTCTATTTGAAATAAGAAAAGCAGGCCCCTGCCTTTTTGTCAAAAAAAAAGATATCATCGAACTGAACAGAAGTAGGCACGTGTACAACACGAACTTGACCGAGAGCCACCTTATCTCGAACAAAATGAATGTCGATCTCAATATGCTTGGTGCGACGGTGTTGAACCGGATTCCCTGACATGTAGACAACTGAAATATTATCACAGTAAATAATGGTAGCTTGCTCAATAGGATGGTGCAGCCCCGACAGCAACTGGCGCAGCCAAACCGTATCAGCAACCGCATGAGCCACAGCATGGTACTCAGCTTCGGCTGACGAGCGAGAGACCGTAACCTGCCTTTTTGAAGACCAATAAACCAAATTGTTACCAAGAAAAACACAAAATCCGGATGTGGACCGACGAGTATCTGGACAACCAGCCCAGTCTGCATCAGAGTAAGCTATCAATAAGGTGGGAGAGGATTTGTTTATATGAAGACCTAAATCTAATGTGCCTTTGAGATACCTAAGAATACGTTTGACATGGTTGAAGTGTGGAACACGAGAATCATGCATGTATAAACAAGCTTGTTGGACAGAAAAAGAAATTTCAGGACGAGTGAGAGTAAGATACTGGAGGGCGCCGGTGAGACTACGATAAAGAGAAGGATCAGAAAAGGGATCACCATCGGCAGAAAGTTTGGAACCTGTATCAGCAGGAGTACGAGACGGTTGTCAATCAAGCATACCAGCACGAGAAAGAAGATCTAGAGTGTAATGACGTTGAGACAAGAAAAGACCAGAGGAGTCACGGATGACAGCAATACCTAAGAAGTGGTGAAGAAGACCTAAATCGGACATAGAGAATTCTTTGCGAAGAAGAGAGATAATATGATCTAAAAAGTGTTGTGAGGAAGCTGTGAGAATAATATCATCAACATAGATAAGAAGATAAGCGGTGTCGGTATTGTGATGAAAGGTGAAGAGGGAAGTGTCAGAACGGGAAGGAGTGAAACCGATTGTTTGAGCATAAGTAGAAAAACGTTGAAACCAAGCCCGTGGTGCTTGTTTAAGACCATAAAGAGATTTTTGAAGATGACAAACATGATTAGGATAGGAAGAATTTTCGAAGCCAAGAGGTTGTTGACAATAGACTGTTTCTTGAAGAGAACCATGAAGAAAAGCATTTTTGACATCGAGTTGATGAATAGGCCAAGAAGAAGATACGGCGATGCTAAGGACAGTACGAATAGTGCTGGGTTTGACAACAGGAGAGAAAGTCTCATCATAATCGATGCCGTGTTGCTGAGAGTAACCACGACATACCCATCGAGCTTTATAACGTGCAAGACTTCCATCGGAATTAAATTTGTGGCGAAAAACCCATTTGCCGGAGACTATATTTGTGTTTGAAGGACGAGGAACTAATTGCCATGTGTTATTTTGAATGAGAGCATCATATTCATCTTTCATGGCTGCGGCCCAATTAGGATCTAGGAGAGCTGATTTGTAAGATTTGGGAATAGAGGAAGAAGATAGAGATGCGTTTAGATTTAGACGAAAACCGGACTTGCCACGTGTGCGCATGGTATGATCGTTAGTAGGCACCGGAACGGGAATAGCATGAGGAGGGATAGATGACGACGTGGTTGACGCGCCCGGCGCAGCGGAGGTAGCGGACGCGGGTGTTGGCGGCGGAGACGGCGACGGCAGGAAGTCTGCCGCGGCAGAGTTTTCTGTGTGTTCCGCTGCCGCGGCAGAGGTGGCAGCAGGAGAGGGCGCGGCAGGATCGGCTGCCGCGGCAGAGAATTCGGCCTGTTTTGCTGTCGCAGCAGGAGCGACGACAGGATTTGGCTGGTGAAAGAAGGGAAAAGTATTGCGACGAGGGGGATTAGTAGACGGCGTGGATGAGTTAGGATCTAGAGGTTGACGCTCGGAAAAAGGAAAAATATTTTCAGCAAAAGTTACATGACGAGACACATGAACACGACCACTAACGAGATCTAGACAACGATATCCTTTGTGCTCGTCGGAAAAACCTAGATGGACACACGGGGTAGAACGAGGTGAAAGTTTGTTAGGAGAAGTAGAGTAGGAGTTAGGAAAACAAAGACAACCGAAGACACGAACGTCGGAGTAGTTCGGATGAGAGAGAAATAAAGAGAAGTAGGGTGTGGTGTGAGGATTAACTTTAGATGGTCGAATATTAAGTAGATATGTGGCCGTGTGGAGGGCTTCAGCCCAGAACTTCGAAGGCATAGAATATTGTATAAGAAGAGTGTGAGTGATGTCATTAAGAGTGCGAAGAGAACGCTCGGCCTTGCCGTTTTGAGGGGAGGTATAAGGACAGGAGAAACGCAAGAGAATTCCATATTGAAGAAAGTTGTCAAATTCACGACCATTATCGCATTGAATAAATCTTATAGGAAGGAAAAAGTGGACCGAGACATAACGCTGAAAGTTAAGAAATATATTGTGAATGTCGGATTTGTTGCGTAAAGGAAAGGTCCAAACATAATGTGTAAAATCATCAAGAATAACAAGATAATACTTAAAACCAGAGACACTTTCTATTGGTGATGTCCAAAGATCACAATGAAGTAATTCAAAAGGAAAAGTACTAGAGGATTGAGAGGAGCTAAAGGGGAGACGAACATGTTTGCCTAATTGACACGAATGGCACATAGAAGAATTGTGAGAATCTCTATTACAAGGTATTGAAAATTCACTAAGGAGTGTAGATAACACATTATTATTGGGATGGCCGAGACGTTGGTGCCACAGATCAACAGAGGCCACCAAAGACGTTGGAGGGGCAGCGGCCGGAACACCAAGGAGGGAATACAAATCACCGGAGCTATTGAATCGAGCGATCTCGACCTTGGTCCGGTAATCCTTCACAGACAAACCAAAGGGGTCAAATTTGACAGAAATGTGATTATCATTGGTGAATTGGCGAACAGAAATCAAATTTTTAATTAGTGAAGGAGCTACAAGAACATCACGAAGAAGCAAAGGTTGATTGGGGATTGGATTTGGGCTTGACTGACACAGTAAATAGGAATAGAGGATCCATCACCGAGAGTCATAGAGGGAAAAGGCGACGGTGTGCAAGAAGACAGCAAATTACTCGATGCAGACATATGACTAGAAGCACCAGAATCGAAAATCCAATCCGTACCTGAGTTCCCTTGTGCAGCAAAGTTGTTCATGGCTTGGAGAAAAGCAGCTTGGTCCCAGCTCGGAGTCGAAGTAGAGGCCGGTGTAGACATGGGAGCTGGCGGGTGTGGCGGCATCGGCATAAAGAGAGAGCCACCATCATTGTACTGCGGCATATTGTACTGCGGCATGGAGGGGCCGATGTAGCGCCATATGATGCATAAGGAGGGGCCTTGTAGATCGATGCCGCGTAGGCGGGGGCAGCGTGGTACGCGACCGTCGGCTGTCATGGCGCGAGGACGGGAGCGCCGGTGTGAGGACGGGTACCGGGCTACCAGCCACCAGTGTAGGCAGGCAGGGCACCATAGGGCGTCAGGGCGGACCAGGGCATAGGCCACGCCTGGACTAGCCCGGTCCACGGGTCAGGAGAGGGGCGCCATCCGGGCGGCGGTGGTGGTACGGTCGATGGAGCCGGAGCCGAGGGCGGAGGAGGAGCATGCGCCGTGCGAAATTGCGGCGGTTTAGGGTTTCGGCCCCTGTAGTTGGGACTTGGACGCCAGCCCGATGGTTGAGGAGGAGCCATTGGTGGAGGTGGCGGTGGCGGCGGTGGCGCAGGCGGGCGAGGAGCAGCAGTGAAGACCTGAGGACGGGAGTCCTTGTTAGTTTGGGCACGATCGGCACATTGCAGAATCGAGCGAACCTCGGCGAAGGAGGAGTGCGGACGCATCATAGGTATGAAGGAGGCCTGTTTCTCGAACCGCTCGCTGAGGCCGACGAGGAGGACGTTGATGAGCTGGCGATCGTCGATCGTTGTTGAGGCGTTGACAGTAGACGCCAATGGGTGCATCACCTTGCACCGTGTTCTGAAGCTCGGTGTGGAGATTGTTGGCGCGAGCGTCGACGTTGTCCTGGAAGAGCTGACGAAGGGCTGCCCATAGATCGGCGGCGGAGGCACCATCACGATGCACGAGATTGAAGATTTCCGTGGAGACTCGCATGTAGATCCATTGAATAATGGCGAGATCATCCTTGGCCCATTGCGGATCATGAAGTTGAGGGCGAGCATCGTCGGCGACGTGAGAGCGGAGGTTGCATCGCCTGAGGTGGACGTCGAAGAGGTGACGCCAATGGTAGTAGTTGTGAGCAGCGAGGTCTAGGGTTACGGGGATGTAGGGGTTAATATCGGAGATGGTGTCGGTGAAAGAGATTGAAGGGGCTATTGGTGGAGGTAGAGCTAAAGTGGAGGTAGAGGTGGAGGAGGCCGCGGCCGCGGCGACTTTGGCGGCGATTTGGGCGACGACGATGGCGGCACGCCGCTCGAAGTAGCCGGGCGGCGGCGGCGGCGGGGTCGGCGGGTTGGCCATACCCTAGGATCGTAAGTCTGATACCATGTAGAGTTATATTGAATAATAATCAATAGTAATATTGTGCCGGTTACAAGAGGTATATATGAGGGGCATAGGCCGCCGACCTAGCTTAACACAAACCGAATAGAACTCTAAAACACAATTACAACTTGTATTCTAACACAGATTATGTCTACCGCATAGAACTGATCTTGATAAGCGAGTCGTCGCGGTAAGGATTGCAGGCATGCATGTTGCCACAATGACGAAAATCTCGTACCAAATTTCCATTTCTTCTTCTTGTTATGATTATCTTCCGTTTCCGGTCGTTTGTGACTTGTTTTGCTCAAACATTGTTTGGTCTCCTTTGTCAACTATATATAATGGAGGCAGCTAGAGAATTAGACTAGTTAACACTATTTTTTGAACGAATTCAGGGCAATCAACATATGGCGCTATCAATCCATCACTCTCACGAGCTAGTTTATAGAGACCCCTCAAGTTGAGCAATTATATGGAGTGAGGTAAGGATAGTCGACGTTGACTAAGTATAGTCATTCAGCAGCCATGTCACCGAGCAAACCACTTGTTAATTGCATGTTACGTCATTGTTCGTTTCTGTAGTACAACTAAATTGTACTATCAAATTGCCCATTTAAAATATGATGAGACGAATAATTAGCATGCGTTCTCATCTCAAGATGAAGACGACGACACTAAATTATTTATTTTGAAAATGAATATGCTGGTTGTGAGCCGATGAGGTGGCTGTTGTTAGGCACGTTC
The DNA here is from genome assembly GCA_012064385.1 of Puccinellia tenuiflora. Taxonomy (NCBI): domain Eukaryota; kingdom Viridiplantae; phylum Streptophyta; class Magnoliopsida; order Poales; family Poaceae; genus Puccinellia; species Puccinellia tenuiflora. Next base: position 69,521 of record QRDG01000079.1, on the reverse strand, counting down.
AAACATTCAAAATTGGTGTTAGGCCGACTATCTTGTATTTTGTAGCCCCTCTTGCTCGATTTCGTAATCTTGCTGATTGAAGCTGTATCGTCCATATGAATAATTAATTACGTTTTTTAAATTGCAAGTGGGATCAGATGTTGCTCGTTGATTTCTATCCCACTATGCAATGGCAACTGACCATAGGCAGCAACTTGTGACTTCTACCAGAAGTTAGTTGAGACTAATCGTGAGGTCCTCAACCAGAACACATTACACGTTATAGTTAACTAGTACAGATTCAGCACATATATTTATAAGTATGTCCAGCTCAAGGACGAACATGCGTACTCTACAATTTTTAAGGAGTGAACTAATGCAATTACTTGGGCATTGCTTGGTACCGACTAGCCAGCGGTTACACGTGAAGACCAGAAATGAGGAGTCGTAGCATGCTATCACATTTTCATTGTGGGGGGGGGGGGGGGGGGGGGGGTTGCTACCTTACAGGTGCACGTCGGCACGATCGATTCCGACCAGGTGCCCACGGAATTGTCGGAATGGATGTGATAAGGAGGAGGTGACTGCCGTCGGTGGAGGAAAGAGAGAGCAGCACCTAATACGGCGACGCCGCGTGCACCCCCCCCCCCCCCCCCCCCCCACACACACACACACACACACCACAGATGCACAGCTCAGCCCCCGCATTGACCGTCGGCCGAACCGCCTCGCCACCCCGCACTGCCCGGATCTCCGCCTTTGCCCCCAGAATCCCTCTAAACCCCACCAACACAGGTTCCTTGTTCGGCGCCGATGAGCCCCCACCCCCACCCTTAAGTCCAGAGCTTGCCGGTGGCTCGCTCTAGGTGAGCCGACACCTTCTCCACTGTGGCTCCCTGACGGTCGTCGCGACATTGCCGGCTCGAGTGGTGGCGAGGTGGGAGTTTTGGTGGGGAGGTGCGGAGGGGAGAGGAGCAGCCGTGGGCTCGTGCTCGAGAAAGTTGAGATGAGATTAGGGCTGACCAAGGAAGAAGAAGAGAGATATGGAAACGGATTAGTGGTGGGCCCCATGCAAAACGTATGTGTCGCGTGCGTGACCGTTTCGATGGGTGACCTGAAGAGAGCCAATCTGTTTTCATTGATAGCCGACACAAATTATTTTTACGAAAATCAATATTACCCGGTTTCTGCTTCCATTGATGCATATGGCCATATATAATTCATAATACAAAAAATTCAACAGAAAAAATACACAACCCCATCAGGCAACCACTAAGCCATTCGTAAGAGACATAAAAAAAATACACAACCCCTAGGCTTGGCCTTCAAAAGGGAACGTCATATGTGTGCCGATAGTGACGAGCCCAACCATAGGTCGGTCTCGTGATTTCCATCTCCAAAGACGAGTTTCAATCCACCACCTTCAGTAAGGAACGAGGCAGGTGTGTGTTGACATACCCTTGATAAGAGATATTGTGTTTCCACCAGAGTGAGTATACTCGTTGTTGAAGTCGCATCTACCATCATCTCTTGTCCGTCTACCGATGATCCGACAGCCGGATACCTTTGGAGGAGATACCGGAAGATAAAAAAAGTATCATTTGTCACACCACTTTCGATTCAACAACAACATGCATGACTTGTCGTCTTTATAGGAGCCACCGTGCGTAACAACTATCAACATCAGGCATGAGGCATGACTTAGCGCCTCCACCCAGTCGTCATGTGTAGCACCTGCCGAAGACATGCATAACTTGGTGCATCCACAAGAGTCATCGCACGTAGCACCTAATAAGCTGGATCGAACCCAATCTATAGGTGGACGGGCACCTGAATTTTTGTTTCAGTGGCTATCCAAATCACTAAATTTCAGTGTTTTGTTTTTTCATTTTGTCCAATGACGAAATTATTTTCTAGAATTTGAACCAAGTACTTTACACAATTTGTGTGTACTATATATGTAATGACATGTAGGTTTTTTTATGGAAAGTCCATTATTTTGGTACCTAAGAAAATGAATGAAATTTCCAAAAAAAAAACGTTCAAATTTCATTGAATGTGAGAACCTCCCTGCCAGCAGGATGGGACTAAAAAAAATCTATTGGTAATTTACATGGAAAGCATGGACTGCTGACTACCACAAGCTTGCTTAAATCAATTGATAAGATAGATGCTTCAATGACGCCAAACACAAGTTCTCTAAAAGTAATTTACCAAGATCGCCATGCCACTATGCGAGACAAGCTCGCTACCGGGCATGGAAATTCCTGCATTACAAATGGATAACCAGAGACATGGTAGTAGAGATCCTTAATTACCCTAAGGTATGCATGTTGTTATAATCGATAGGTAATATAAACGATGAACAAAAGAAAGAACACGATAGGGGGACACAAGATTTTAGCGTGGAAAACCCTTCAAAATAGGAAGAAAAAATCACGGGTGTCAGCCAGCAAATCTTCACTATATCGGGTGAGGTTACAAACGCCGAGAATTTACAGCAATGAACATATCCCGGAAGGCGGCTTACAAGATGTATTTATAGTGTTCCAGGGTCCTGACCTAATCCTAGGTCGATAACAATCCGTACCGCGAAGCCTTCGCTCGCTCCGTCAGAACTTATCTGTTTTTTATACGAATTTGGATCTAATAAAACAACATATGGGGTATGGCATAAAGCTATCTTGGTTCCTGTGAGGGATATGATACATTTAGAATTGGTGATAGAGAAGAAGATGTGGGGGAGGGGCGCGGCCGTCATAGTTCTGTCCTTGTAGTACAGAACTTATCATCTGTTGAGAGAAACTCTGCCGGGTGATTTTAACTAGCATATCTCTCAGGGTCCGACGATGTCGACGTGGTGGTGCCGGGCGTTTATACGTAGGAAGAAGAGGATGCGCAGCAAGATGTATGGGAAATGGGCGACGACGGTTAATCTCATTAAACTCGTACTAGACGCACACCCATGTGGCCATGTGTAAATATGAGCGCCTGCATTTGAAGTTTTGAACTATTAATACTAGAGATTAGAGAATACTAGCAGCACAACCAACAGGTCTTCTCCCCACGGTAACTTAGATACAAATATAGTGGCCACTAACAGCAGCACAATTCGATTGTGGTAAACAATCGACGCGGTGCAGTAACATTTTTGTAGGAAATAAGTTCGTGTATGCAGTACCAAAGTACTAAGCTGAAAGAAACCTAGTGCTTGCACCCATGCGCGCAGCCGTCGTCGGAGCCCGAGTCCGAGCTGGAGGAGTCGCTGCCGCCGCCGCCGAAGGACAGTGACGACATCGTCAAGTTCTTCACCAGCTCGGCGGCCGAGGCGGCGCCGGCGGCTCCCAGCGAGATGTACATGGCCAAGCGCACCTGACTGCAGAAGTTCCTTGTGCTCCCGAAGGCGCCGTCGCAGACGCTGACGCGCCGGCCGTTGGCCGAGCAGTAGGACAGGTACTCGCTGGTCGCGAACGCAGCGCCGGTGGACGAGTAGAGCAGCGCCGGGGCGGCGACGTCGAGGAGCGGGAGGAGCACCCTGGAGCACTTCCCGCTGCCCTTCTTCCACACGCTCAGGAAGATGGCCAACCCGATCATGACCGCCGCGATGGCGTTCGCCACCACCAGGTACCTGCACGAATCATGCTTGACTGGTCATGAACAATCTCTGTGTAGACGGTAAAAGTGTATTAATACTTGAACTTACACGAAGGGGCTGAAGTCGCTGTAGGTGACGGTGTGCGCCGGGAAGCCGTTGGGGAAGAAGATGGTGCACTGGCTCGCCGTGGCCATGAGAGCCGCCGAAGCCACCGCAAGCCCCATGGCGGCGATCCGGCCGGCGATGTTCACCGCGTTCAGGCGGCCTTTCGACCCCGACGACTTGCCGTCGTCGCTATCGCTATCGCAAGGCATGATCGATTGAGGGGGAAACTAGCCTTTGGTTCTGTTAGAAGTTAGAACAGATGGCTAGCTCAATAAGTTCACTTGAGAGTCCTGATTAGCGTGTACATATAAGGCTCGTGGCAAGGTGTTGCCGAACGTGGAGAAGGTCAAAGGAGCGTGTGATTGGAGGGAGCGTCAACCAACGTTAGCTAGCTCGCGTTAGTTGCTTGCTCGCTTGCCTCACGTCTAAATAATTTCTTTTGTTAATCCTCTTGTGGAAGTTGTACTCTAGTGTCACTTTATTTTGTGAGAGAAAAAACGTGGATGTCGATCTAATCTCACTTGTTAATTTCTAGTGTTTCCCCTCTTATTGATTGGAGAGGGAGTGGTAGTTGCAACTTCCAAGCCTGATTTTAGTATCCTCGTCAGCTATGTTATTATTTTTTCGTGAGAGGTTGATCAATGATTGGAATTTCCCTCTCTTCAACTCAAATATCATACACTCGGAGGAAGTCGTTTTGTCTCCTGATGCACATGCACTTGATATTTAAAATATCTTTTAAACGCGTTTTCAAATGTTAAAAAAATATAGACAACCGTTCGCGAATAGATCTTAACGTTCTATGTCTTCACGAAATTGTTTCACGTACCGATATATTGTGTGTCCTATGTAAAAAATGATGCTAAAATAAGTCTTTTCATGAGATATTTTTTATCATTTTTAGCAGTCTATAAAAAATATTTATTTTTCGTGAATCGATTTTGTGAGTATATAGAATGTGAAGGTCTATCCGTAAAATTTATATCTGATTTTTTCGATATTTCAAAATTTAGTTTTTAAATACCGTGTGCATATACACCCAGGTGCCGAAGTGGATATCACATACACTCATCCTTAGTTACACAATGTCCTTATTATTTCAAAAACAAAATCGACGTATGGGCTCCGCCCTAACACATTCCTTTAAAATAAATACATTAGTGATGTGTAATAGAAAGTATATCATTCAGAACATTATTTGAATACAAATCCACTAGCATAATCTTTGTTACATATAGTCTAAGTTTAATTGGTCATAATCAAACTTGGACCTAAAACACGTGCATGGCATCTCAATGGTAACATATGCAGTATAGTATATATGTTTTTACGGCAGTTACGTCGTTAAAACACCGAGTAAAACATAGACACGCAAATTTACATAAAGTCTATTTAAGACCAGAGGCGTGGAGTTTCTTTTCTACAAAAGGGAAAGTCTCTCTTCCTCTACATCGGTTGACGCACACAAACATAGGTTATTCATTATTAAGAAGTGTCAAGGAAAATTTGGGCAACAATCCATATGCCAAGTGACCCCAACAAAAAAAAGTACCCAACTTCTACACAAATCCTCTAAAAAAGTTTGTTGCACACACGCTGATGTCAAGTCTAGCATACAGTTGGCTATCTCAGGATTTCCATCCCAAAATCGAGGTTCGAATCACCACCTTCACTAAGGACACTACGCATGCATGTCGATATTGTCTAATAAGAGATATTTTCTTTTCACCGGAGTGCGCAACACATCTCACTAGCGACACATCACTCAAGGATTGTTGGAAGAAGGAAATATCCCATGCCGCCCCACACTTCAAGTCACCAACCTTTGATACATACCGATGTTCCTCCCTGAACGTGTCGATATTCGTAAAGTTGTTGCACATGTGATGCTTACAAACGAAGGGTTTCGTGAAATCAGTAAGGATTTGTTTGAGAGATCGGACGAGTTGGAATGCACTCCCCGACACGCTGCATGGACCTCTGCACATGCGCATCTGGTGGTAAACTCGTGACCTAATATCTAAGCATAGATCTTGGTGATGCATCATAGGGAAAAAGTTTCACTAGGCAAACATTGCACTAGATGTGTCCTAGGAGTGGTATTAGAGCCTATGCTGTTAGTTTTAGTTCTGTTGTATGCATATGTGATATGCAGGAGGTGATAGATTGGATATATTACTGTTTTGAGAACCAATTTATGAGATATATTGGTATGGTATTAGATCCTCTTGGTTGATCATACTCAGGTTATTTTTTAATGGTCAGGTTTAGATGATCAATGTGATTGGTCACATCAGAACAAGCATTGAAATTGGGTAAATTGTTTTATCCAATGAAGAAATCCATTAGATTGCAGACTGGATCTGCATTTGCGAAAAGGTTGGGCACTGAATGTCTTCATGCCTTAGACGTCATTACGAGATTCTCTCAACCTAATAGAATAAGTACAGAATGATACTAAGGACACCCCGATTGGACAAAAGTAGCGAAAAAGCCCACAATTAAAAGAATTTAATCGTGTCAAATGAGGCATGCCTGACGAGGCATCCCACGACCCGACACTCATCAACAACGGTCTTATTTACATAACCGTTTGCAATGTATGGAAAACCGACATTTTTGTAGAACCGTGTGCCACGGGAGACTCAATGGCCTCGTTGATATGGGAAAACCGTTGGCACTAAGAATAGAGGTGGGAAATATTTTTCACTGCAGCACTCGCATCCGACATGGCCAAGAGCATGAGCTTGTCGGGAGATCGATGTCGTTCGTCTCCTACCACACCAGCGTCGGGTTAGCTCTACCACTGGTCAAGTTTGATGCTTTGACCTATTTATGATTCATTTTTGTTCTATGTGATGTTGATTTGGTTCTAGATTCAATTTTCTATTGGATAGTCGAAGGGGCAAAATGTATCTGAGAGCTGGGATTTCTTTTTTTGGATTGCAGATTATGTTGAGATTATGCTTGCTAATGGTGTCCAAAACATAGGGCACAATTTTGATGCCTCAACCTGTTTATGATTGATTTTCATTTTATGTGATGTTTATTTGGTTCTAGATTCAATTTTCAATTGGATAGTCAAAGGGTCAAAAGGTATCTGAGAGCTCGGATTTCCTATTTTGGATTGCAGATTATGTTGAGATTATGCTTGCTAATGGTGTCGAAGTGCAGACTGTAGTTTTGGATAATATAGCCATTATTGCTAGAGAGTATACGAAAGAGATGCAAGCGCTCACTGAATCTGTGGTTGCCAGTTTGACACAGAGCAAAAGAAACAAAGGAATTTCATTGAGTGAATCTGAACCTATTGTTTCTATGCGTAAGAAGCAGCAGAAAGGAACATAACTAGTTCGGTCATGTGTATGTGATGCTTGTGATTTATAGGTGACCTACGTTTCATGGTTTATCATTATTAGTTGTCTAGAGACATACTGATACGTCCCAGACGTATCTATAATTTTTTATGCTCCATGCTTGATTATATATCAGTGCCACATGTTTTTATAATGTTTTATATAATTTTGGCATGATTTATGGAACTAACCTATTAACAAGATACCCAGTGCTAGTTCCTGTTTTCTGATATTTTTTTGTTTTAGAAAAGTTGTTCGGGGAAGTTTCTCGGAATCAGTTGAAAATTTACGTGAATTATTTTCGCAAAGGAATAAAGACGGAGCCAGGAGGGGAGCTGCAGGGGGCCTACATCCCCCAGACGCCATCCAGGCACGGCCCACCCCTTGGCCGTGCCTGGGGCCCACCTGGTGCCCTCCGACGTCTTCTCGAGTTTCCCTTTCGCCTATAAATCGTCTTCGACGCGGAAACCCTCGATACCCGATCATATCTGTAACTGCAATATGATGTGTTTGCATGGATCCGATGAATTGTGGAAATCATTACTCTTATTCATATATGTGTTATGTTTTATCTATGATCTTGCATGCTCTCCGATGCTAGTGGATGCTTATGCTAGATAGTAGGTTCATGCCTTTGTGTGCTGAGTGCGATTGACAGAAACGCTTATGCTCATGAATGTGCTGTTGCCATGATATGTCTCAAACGTATCTATAATTTTTGAGTGATCCATGCTAGTTTTGTGATGTTGTCACATGTTTTTAATATCATATTACATCATTTTTATGCATTTTGTCGGACTAACCTATTGACAAGATGCCCAGTGCCAGTTCCCTGTTTTTGTGCTGAAATTGTTGCAGAAAGTTACTTCTGGAAATATTCTCGGAATTGGACGAAAATTTACGGAGATTTTTTATTGAAGAAATAAGGAAGGTAGCCAGAAGGGCGACTCCAGGGGACCCACACAGGCCAGGGGCGGCCCCCTGCCACGGCCTAGGGCCCACCCGTGGGTGGGACCCGCCCCTGCCCTGTGGGGCACCCCTCGGCCGCCTCCAACACCTATAAAATCACATCCGACGCAAAAACCCTACCCCCCGAAGGATTTTCCCAAATACACAACAGAGCTCCGCCGCCATCGCCGACAAGTTTCGGGGGTCAGATTGATCCTGTTCCGGCACCCTACCGGAGGGGGGATCGACCGCCGGAGCCATCTCCATCGACACCGCTACTTCCCGCGATGAGGAGGGAGTAGTCCCTCACTGGGGCTGAGGCTTATACAAGTAGCTATGTGGTTATCTCTCTCTCCCATGATGTGATCTTCGTTGTGATCATGAGCTTTGTTAGTATAGTTGAATACATGATGTTTCCCTATGTGTAATGGATATGATTTTGCTCAAGTGATGTTATTTAGTACAATTTCCGGAGCCACCGTTGTGATCATGGTACCTCGGTGACAGGATGGGTGCCGTGTGTGACTCTATGGATAATAGATTGGAAGGATCTTCATCATGAGTTTGTTCTTTATTTGTTGGATTGAATAGATTATGAGGTTTCTTGATGCTTGTGTTATTGAAGAAAGAGACTATTCAAGAAATAGGTTGTGGTGTTTGTTAGTACTATCTTTGGATGCGGATAGTGACAGCATGAAGTGTCCATAGATGTGGAATACGAAATTTAAGGTGTGCTTTTCGTAGCCCTACACAATTCTCATCCTTTTTTATCCACAAGAGAATGATCTCCGACTAACGTCTACCATGCATGTGTTTTTGTGGGAACTATCATGTGTTTAATTATGTTAATGATGTTCAGAGTAGTCACTAGTGAAAGTATGAATCCTAGGCCTTGTTTCCAAGCATTGATACACCGTTTTTAGTCACTTGTGTCACTTGTTTGCTTGCTGCCATTTTTATTACAGAATTACAAAATCACCTTTTACCATCCATATCACTTGCATTTTACTATCTCTTCGCCGAACTAGTGCACCAATACAATTAGCCATTGTATTAGGTGTGTTGGGGATACAAGAGACTTCTTTTATCTTAATTGCAGGGTTGCTTGAGAGGGATATCTTTGACCTCTACCTCCCGTGGATTCGATAAACCTTGGGTTACTCACTAAAGGGAAATTTGCCGCTGTCCTACAAACCTCTGTGCTTGGAGGCCCAACAAGTCTACAAGAATAGAAGTGTGTAGTAGACATCATGCCACTAGGTGAAAGTGCATGGTTGATCCCATGCATGGTTTTGGTAATTAATGACAATCTCTATGGACTAATATTTGCATTGAGCTATATTTGTAGGTGTCCATTTGCTTGCTTGTCTCCATTTGTTGGAGTCAAGGTCTCGCTTGTTCTCCATGTGTTGGAGTCAAGGTTTAGGGAAGAAGATCATTTGTTGATCAAGGCCAAGGTGTTCGTCATCGAGAGAAAGGCCAAGTGAAGATATACCGAAGGAGTGCTTTCCCCATCTTGGTGTATGGGGGAGCGTCATGTGAATCTTCATCAAGCAAGGCGCAATCAAGAAAGGTGGTTTGCCTTGAGGAGATGAAGATCGTCTTCATCGACCTCAAGTGGTTTAAGCGCAAGGCAAAGGTATGATCTTGATAGGGTTTCTATTTTACCGGTCTCATTATGTTTAGTGAGAGACCGGGTTATAGGATAGATAGCCGTACTATCAAGAGGGGCTCTCGACCGAGTATCGTGATCGTATCGTTCGTGGAGAGCTCAAACCTTTGCATCCATGCAATCATCTTTATTGGTTCTTATTTGGCTTTTATCCATGTGAGAATTTAGAGCTTGTGTTCATCTCCATACCAAGCTCTAGTTCATCAAAAACGGATCTCATGAATATCTTCTTGCGTTTTTGATATCGGAGGTTTTACCGGTTTGTCTCTCCTACGAGAGGTCAAACTCTCTCCTTATATTTTCCTCCTCACATGATAGACTATGATGTGTATATGCATGATCTTGTAGGGCTTGTGATTATCTTCGAAACAAGCCCAAGATCATAGAAAACGGAGTCTTGATGAAAAGCTTGTGCATTTTCGGTTTTGGAGATTTTGCCGGTTCTTCCGCTTGGAAAGGTCTCACCATTCCATCCCTCCGCACAATCTCCTTTGCTTGTTTTCATATTTTGACTTTTTGTAGTGTAAGCTCTTGTCGTCCTCTTTCCAACAAAATTGGATTCACTCGATTCGGAGCTTCCACGCAAAAGTTATTCAGTTTCAGGCTTCTGCAGTCTTTATCTCTGTCTGGCGGTAGTACCGCTGTGGCAGCGGTAGTACCGCTCCTCCTGGAGTGGGACTACTAATGCTCAACGGCTACTACCCCTGGCGGTACTACCGCTGGTGGTACCGCCCGAGGTACCGCTAGACCCTTTTTGTGTACTGCCTATCCCTCCGGTACCCTGGCGGTAGCTGCCACGTACTACCGCTATGACCCTTAGATTTGAATCGAAGGGGTCCGGCGGTAGTACCGGCCGCCCACCGGTAGTACCGCTCGCCTGGAGTGCAGCGGTACCTCTCTGAGGTACCGTAGCAGCTGGGTGCTGTGGTACACGGGGTACCGCCCGGATAGCTTCGGCGGTAGTACCGCTACTCCAGCGGTAGTACCGCTATGTGCGATTTCTGCACATAACGGCTAGTTTTTGGGGGTGGCTATAAATAGCCCCCTTCTTCCCCCAAGGGCTGGTTGCACGTTTTTCTGCTCACATTTTCTCTCTCCTCCATTGTTGCTAATCTTGTGAGCTTGATTCCTCTCCATCCCTCCAATGATTCTTGCCCAAACTTAGGGATTCAAGAGAGGAGATCTAGATCTACCATTCCACCAATCAAATCCTCCTCTAAGTGAGGGAAACTTGTGGATCTAGATTTTGGGGTTGCTTTGTGTTCATCCTCTTTGTTCTTCCTCTCTTATTCCCTCCATAGCATTAGTTGCTTTGGTTGGAATTTGGGAGTGAAGGATTTGAGCACTTTGTGTGCTCTTGCCTTTTGCATTGGTTGCATCGGGTTGCTCCCTCCACGGTGATACGTGAAGATCGACGTTGAAGAGCTTGTTACTCTTGGGTGCATTGTGTTCCCAAGAGCTTGTTGCCTCTTGGGTGCATTGTGTACCCTAGACGGTTGGAGGTGCCGCGAAGACTTTGAGTTGTGAAGCTTCGGCACGAGTTTGGGAGCCCCCAATTGAGTTGTGGGTGTGTGCCCCAAGAAGAAGTTGTAAAGGGCTCCGGAATCCGCCCCGAAGGATTCCGATAGTGGAAGGTGAACCAATCCCTTGGGTGAGGTTCATCGGAGAATAGGGTGAGGCCTTTGTGGCATCTTGAGTAGGCCTCTTGTGGCGAGCTCACACCCCTCCAACGAGACGTACTCCCTTAACAAGGAGGAACTCGGGAATACATCCTCGTCTCCGCGTGCCTCGGTTATTTCTATACCCGAGCTTTACTTATGCAATTTACATTGTGATAGCCTTCGTGCTTGAAGTTCATATCTTGTTTTTCATCTTGTTGCTTGAATTGCTTAGCATAAGTTGTTGGTGCACATAGGTGAACCTAGAATATTAGGTTGTTGGCTTGTTAATTTAAACACCTAGTTTTATTCCGCAATTATCAAGCCCCTAATTAGAAAAAGTTTTAATCGCCTATTCACCCCCCCCCCTCTAGGCGACATCCGGGCATTGTTTGTTCTTTCACTAGGGACAAAAAACAACGGTGTTATTTCCTTGTGTTATTTACATTGATTACATTATGCAATGTGCTTATTGCAATGATCTGTTGCTTGCAACTTAATACTTCTGGGTGACATGATGGATAGCGATCCCAGGGTGAATTATTAGTCATAGATACAGTAGGATAACGGTCTATGTATTTTGATGTAATGCCCATATTAGATGAAGCGGTGAACTATACTGTTTTATGATAGCATTGTTATGCGCCCACAATTTTGTCAATTGCCATGCTGTGATTTGTTTACCCATCATGTGTATCTTTTGGAGAGACACCACTAGTGATCTGTGGACCCCTTTCCTATTTTCCTACACTGTTTACAACTATTTTAATAGCTTTCCATCATTATTTGCTCGCTGGTCATATTTCACTCTCATTATATTTTACATCTGCACATTTAATTCTTTGTGTTCAGCAAGCCGAAGAGAATGACAACCTCTCTATTTCGTTGGGGCAAAGTAGTTTGTTTGTGATTGTGTGCAAGTCCATGTCAACACGCCATAAGCTCTTTTTCTGGCACCGTTGACACCTAGCAAGGCCTTCTCCAAGTTGTACTGGTTCGATAACCTTGGTTTTGTAATCAAGGGAAACTGCTGCTTTGCTGCATCATACCTTCCTCTAGGGGTTCCCAGCAAACGTGTGATCCACGTCATCAAGCTCTCTTTATGGCGCCGTTGTCGGGGATTTGAAGAAGGCTTCTCGAACTACAAAGTCTTCCGTCAACACGCCATAAAGTCTTTTTCTGGCGCCATTGCCATTTGCCAGGGACTTGGAAGCTTCAGCTAGGGGAGTTTCACACATCCTTTCACTTTACTTTTTTATTGTCTTGCTTAGTTTATTTTTTGTTAGTCTTTTTTGGCCTTTCGTTTTCTCTAAAACTGAAAAACACAAAAAAAATAAAAATTCCAGCAACTAGTCTCTTTTTGTTTTGCTTAGTTTCTTGCTTCTTTATTGTTAAAAACTTAAAATGGGTTCAGCTGAGAACACTAAGTTGTGTGACTTTCCTAGCACGAACAATGATGATTTTATATGCACACCTATTGTTCCACCGGCTTCCACAGCCGAATTTTATGAGATAAAGCATGCCTTGTTAAATCTTGTCATGAAAGAGCAATTTTCTGGTGTTAGTGGTGATGATGCCGCCTCTCATTTAAATAACTTTGTTGAGTTATGTGATATGCAAAAATATAAAGAAGTAGATGGCGACATTATAAAACTGAAACCTTTTCCTTTTTCCTTAAGAGGACGTGCTAAAGATTGGTTATTTTCTTTGCCTAGGAATAGTATTGATTCTTGGACTAAATGCAAAGATGCTTTTATTGGGAAGTATTATCCACCTGCAAAAATCATACTATTAAGGAGTAACATTATGAACTGTAAACAATATGATAATGAACATGTTGCTCAAGCTTAGGAAAGAATGAAGTCTCCCTAGTTAAAAATTGTCCCACTCCTGGACTGACTACTTGGATGGTCATCCAAACTTTTTATGTAGGATTAAACTTATCTTCAAGAAACCTATTGGATTCAGCCGCTGGAGGTACCTTCATGTCCACCACATTAGGTGTTGCAACAAAACTCTTGGATGAAATGATGGCAAATTATTCGCAATGGCACACCGAGAGAGCTCCTAGTGGTAAGAAGGTAAATTCTGCCGAGGAAATTTCCTGTTTAAGTGATAAGGTTGATATGATTATGTCTATGCTTTCTAGCAAATAGGTTTCTATTGATCCTAATAATGTTCCTTTAGCCTCTTTGGTTGCTCAAGAGGAGCAAGTTGATGTTAATTTTGTTAGAAATAATTTCAACAACAATGCGTATAGGAACAACTTGGGTAATAATAATTATAAACCTTACCCTCCAAATAATGGTAATCCTTATGGCAATTCTTATGTTAATTCTTACAACAATAATAGAGGTGTGTCCTCTGATATTGAAAGCATGCTTAAAAAATTTATCACTTCACAAAAGTCTTTCAATAAAATTGTTGAAGAGAACCTTGAGAAACTTGATAATCTTGTTGCTAAAGTTGATAATCTCTCTCATGAAGTTGATTTTTTTAAAATAAATTTTTTAGCTCATGATTTTAAGTAACATAAAACTTTAAATGCCATAAAAATTACAATTGATAACAATATAAGAATGTTAGCTGAATTACATGCTAGGTGGGAAAGAGAAGAAAGAGAAGCTGAAATTGCTAAAATTAGTAAAATTACTAATGTTTGCACCATTTACACTAATGAAGATATTAAAATGTTAAAGGCTCAAGAGTCATATTCAACACCTAAGTATGCTAATGGTAAAAGAATTGAAGTTGGGAAAATTTTCACCATACCTAAAAAGAACCCAAAACTTTGAGTCAACACTGAAACTATTGTTGATAAAAATGTTGAAATTAGTTTTGGTGATATGGTTCCTTTAGGTAATAATGCTCCTGATATTTTTTATGACAATGATCTTGATTTTGATAATTGCAACCTTACTGAAGTTATAAAGTTTTTACAAAAGCTTGCTAAAACACCTAATGCTAGTAAAATGAACTTGGCTTTTACTAAGCATATTACTAATGCTCTCATTGAAGTTAGAGAGGAAGGGCTTAAATGTGAATTCTCTATTCCTAGGAAATTATAGGATGCTTGGGAACCTACCATTAAGATGAAAGTTAATGATTTTGAGTGTAATGCTTTGTGTAATCTTGTTTCTAGTATCTCCATTATGCCAAAAAAGTTATATGATGCTCTTGATCTTGGACCACTAGAAGATTGTGATTTGAATGTGAATTTTCTTGATGCCACTTCGCATACACCTTTGGGTAAAAAATATGATGTTCTCATCTTGGTTAATGGTAATTATGTCCCAGTTGATTTCATTATTATGGATCTTGATTTTAAGCTTCCTTGTCCTATTGTTTTGAGAAGACATTTTCTTAGAACTGTTGGTGCTATTATTGATATGAGAGTGGGCAATATCCTATTTCAATTCCCACTGAAAAAAGGGATGGAACATTTCCCTAGGAAGAGGATAAAGAAATCTTTTGATTCCATTGGTAAGCCAAAGAGTTATTTTGAATTGGGCACCATTCATAAAACTTGAGTTTGCCCTTTTTGCCTAGCTAAAAGGCGTTAAAGAAAAGCGCTTATGGGAGGCAACCCATTTTTACCTTCTGTCTCTTTTTGGTTTGTTCTTGTTTTGGGTGATGTTACTTCTGTAACAACTCCCTTGTATCTTTTTTTTTGGTTTTTGGTGCCAAGAATAGCCTCTAAAGAGAGGAAGACAAATTTGTAAGTTTGCTGTCCAGAAAAAGATTTATGTTCTTCACTGTTCGAAAATCCAAACAATCACAGAACGTCATCTGTGGATGAAATTTTTTGACAGCAAGCATAGGGGTTTTATCTACCTTTATTTAGTTTTACGTTTTCTGATTTTAGATCCACAAGTACCCCGAACAAATTCATCTTTACAGTCTGTTCTTTTTTTGACAGATTCTGATCTTAGTTTTGCATTGCTTCTTTTACGGGCAAAGTGAAGTTCTTTTGAGGTCAAGAACTTTACTTAGACCTTTGTGACAGTAGCTAATGTTTTAAAAAAATAAGTTCATGTTCTGTACTTTGGAACTGAAGGAAGATATTGTTTTTGTGGACTAACCCCTCCAATGAAGTTTGCTATAAGTTTTGCGTGAAGTAAGAGCGAGGTGATGAATGAAGATCAAGAAGTGATAAAATCTTATGCTTGAAGAGGCTCCCCATGGACCCTCCTCTGAAATATTCAAGAAGACACAAGCGTCTAAGCTTGGGGATGCCTTGGGCATCCCCTTTTTCATCAACAATCATCGGTTTTACTCATGGTATTATATTTTTATTTCCTCACACATTATGTGATGTTCTTGGAGCATCAGTTGTTTTTACTTTCAGTTTGTTTTTGTTTTGTTCTCTGGCCTTTGCAATAAATTGGATCCTTGCATGCTTGTTTGGGAGAGAGACACGCTCTGATTTTTCATTAAACACTCATGTTCTTCACTTATATGTGTTGAGTGTTTAGCTTTTATTATTGTTGCTTCTAGCTCTTGTTTTTCATTTATATCTTGTTCAGAGTTGTTAGATTTTGTAGTTAGGAAGTTTTCTCTTGTGGTTTCACCTTTTAGTTTTGTTTCAAATAGGTTGATTGGTGTTTGGTTGAATGGAAATTATCATGTAGGAAGTGAGAAAAGTGCTTGCATAATCTTGTAGATCATTGTCTTTGAATATTTGATGCTTGTCAATTGTTTAGATATATGAAATAGATTTAATGTTTAAACTTGTGGAAAATCTAGTAAGAATAGATTAGTAAAGAACTTCCTTGAAGCTTTAAAATTTTGCTGTTTGTCCTGCTTGGTAGCTCTCAAAGTCTAGATATTCTTTTTGCAAAGAGTTGGTTTGGCTAACAAGGTAGACGGTGTGAAGTCTAGTGGTTTTGCTTAATGTTTATCATGTAGTCATCCTTGACCAAGTTGATGTTATGAGATTGCTTGATATCTTGGTAAACCCAAATATTCCGTACTGAGAGGGAATACTTCTCGTGCATCCAAATCCCTGAGCCAAATATCTTTATCATTTGTGTCCACCATACCTACCTACATATGGTGTTTCCTTGCCACTCCAAGTAAAATTTTCATGTGCTATCTTTAAATGTTCAAAACTTTCCCTTTTGTGTCTCTGTTTTTAAACTCATGAGGAAACAGTGAAAGACAAGCTAGATATATTATGTGACAAGCAAGGCCATTTTCCTCCCCCTTTCACCCGGTGAGCATGGAATGCGTTCTCACTTGAATTTGCCGAGAACTGGCAACATACTCCGCGTCTCAATCAAAATATAAATATAACCCACTATTATCCTCCGCACAATGCAAACCTGGGAAATCAGTCAAACATTGGTTAGTGGTAAAACAAAGGAGAACGAGGAGTGATCTAATTCCTCTAATTACCAGCCGCTCTCAAAAGTCTAAGAGCCTTGCTTGTTATAGAGGACTATCTATCTTCTCTTCTGTGGATTCGTTGATGAAAGCATGCATATCTCAAAACTGTTTTACTTCTGTATCTAAAAAAATTCAAAAACTCTAGCACATGACTAATCCCTGCTTCCCTCTGTGAAGGGCCTTTCTTTTACTTTTATGTTGAGTCAGTTTTCCTTTTCCTTCTTTATCTCTCAAGCAATCACATGGTGTCAACTTTGGTTCAAGTTTTACTTCATGTTATCTTTGTGTTTAACCATGAAAACTTTGTGTTGACCTTATCTTGAGATAAATATGTTGCAAGTTGAAGCTTTATGCTGAAAACTTAAATCTTTCTTTGTGTTGGCCAAACCCCTTTGTCGAAAGAATATTGCTTTGTGAGATATCAACCATTGTCCGGTGCTTTACTTTTAGGTCTTTACAGTACTCTTTACTAATAAATTCTTGTTTAGATGTTGCATTTGGTTAATCATTGTTTGTTGCATTCAATAAACCTTTGTTTGGATCATTGCATTCAGTTCATATGCTTTACATGATTACTTGATCAAGATTGTGTTGGTAGCATGTCTGATGTAGCCCCACATGTGGACAACACCATGACCGACACGCCTACGGGCCCTATGACAAGATCTAGAGCCAAGGCTATGCAAGATAAGGTGAACTCACTCCTAAACCTTCATCAATTCGATCTCTCCATGGATGGATTGCTACCTCAAGCGGATGTGCTATGTGTTCTTAGGTATGAGCCTGATGTCGACCCCTCCACCGGCCAGGAGTCAAGGGAGGAGAGGGACCTAAAGACGGTGATCGATAAGATGGTGAACAAGCCGCAACCGGAGAAGTCCCAGGAAAATCCGGTACTACCGGCCGCGGAGCGGTACTACCGGCCGGGCGGTACTGCCGGAATTGCTCTCTGTTGGAGGTCCGGCAGTGACCCGGAAGTGAGCCGGTACTACCGGCCGACACGGGTTGAGCCGAACCAGCCTTGTTCCTTATCCACTCACTTCCCTACCTACCCCCTCGTGGATAGACTATAAGTAGTTCCCTTTTACTCAGATCTAGGGTTAGACTTGATTTTAGACTTGTTGAGCATGGCTCCTCCATCCCTCCTCTTGTGGAGATGAATTCATCCCTCTTATTGTAGCTACTCTTTCACTTGGTGATTCTAGTAGAACAAGCCAATATTCCCTCCGCGGGTTCTATTGGATCGGTGGACCAGCCGGTAAGATAAACAATTTCATTAAGCATGTGCTTGACTTGGAATTTGGGATCCGGAGGCTTCTCCATTGGGGGTTTGTTGCCGGATTATTCTTCCTTGTAGGCTTCACGAGTTATCCATTTGTGAGTTTGTTCTTCGTCTTTTCCCCTCATTCTCCTCATGTCAATCCGTGAAAATCGGGCCACAACTACATCATTTGGTATCAAGAGCAAGGGTTGCCACAGATTTGACCTTGTTTCCACCCCCCATTCCCAAAAAAAAATTCTTTAATTTTGCCAGCTTTCGAAAATTTCCACAAAAAATAGCCCAAAATTGCTTTTGGATCGATCTGAGATTTGAGTGCGTTTGGGCAAGTTTTGATCCATAGATCCATTGCTAGACTTGTTGATCTATCTTGCTTTGCGTTCCCATGGCCAAATTCCATCAATTTCCCCTCCGATTTGGTGCTTGAAGTTGTGTTTTTCCGCCCAAAATCGCGTGCAAAGTTCGTCCCAGTTTTAGATCTGAAAATCCTGAGTTTTCCGGTACTACCGGGCTACTTCCAGAGTTCGCCTCTGTTAGAGGTCTGGTACTACCGGATTTGTAGCGGTACTACCGGATTTCCGGTACTACCGGGTCTGGGGCGGTACTACCGCACCCCTTTCCGAGAAGAAAAACTGCTTCACGCTTTTGGCCATAACTTTCACTTCCGGACTCCGTTTTTGGTGTTCTTTGGCTCGTTTCGAAGCTATGGACAAGCTCTACATCACCACAGAGGTTGCTCCACTTTCTATTTCCACTAAATTTCGTGAGAAAGGAAGGGACATTCTTCTACAAGAGTGAAGATCGACGTCGGAAGGTATAAACTCCCCGCCCACCTTGCATCACTTGTTTAGCCAAGCCTCTTGTGCCTATCTATCATATTGAAACT
This sequence comes from Puccinellia tenuiflora, assembly GCA_012064385.1. Classification (NCBI taxonomy): domain Eukaryota; kingdom Viridiplantae; phylum Streptophyta; class Magnoliopsida; order Poales; family Poaceae; genus Puccinellia; species Puccinellia tenuiflora. The sequence continues at coordinate 50,655 of QRDG01000079.1, read as the reverse complement.
TGCTCACCTATGATTGCTTGGGCTTTGCACACTTGATACCTCGTAGTGTTTCGAGCAAACATTGTATGCGCTAGTAGCTATAATTCTTGTTGGCAAGCAAAGTGAGAGGCAAAAGAGAATCAATAGAAAAGAGAATAAAAAAAGAAAAGAAAGAGCCTCAATGCCATATCTCTTGTAGGTCACGCAAGCTCGATGAAAAATTCATAGGTGTGGTATCTTTGTGCAAATCTTGTAGCCCACCAATAGTTTGAAATCGAGTTGGTTTCTCTTGCACTTGTGCGACTTGAGCTATAGTCTTCGCTAGGTCCATCAATAGCTCCTTTTGGGTTGTGCAAGTCCTACCTTTCATAGCATGTGTTTGTATGAGTTTTTCCTCATATCATTTGAGATCGACTTGTTTTGCTTTGTGATCATCGTGGTTCTCTACTTGCCTTAACAATATCTTGGTTTCCGGTTGTTTCTTTGGCTTTCCACAATCCATACCTATCCACCCATAGGCCGTGTGTGTTTTGTAGTTGCTTTTGGATCCTTGAAACCAAGTCACCGCATTCTTGTGTATCGGTTCATCTTGGCAAGCCCACTTGTTCCAATACTATCCAAAGAAGGTAAGAGAGGTTTTAGCCACCACATATTCCACATATCACTTGTGTGTTCTTATCATGGCTAGGGATGAACAAGGCACCGAACCGAGCAAATAAGAGGAAGCCCTCAAGAGGTACATGGAAGATAGCTTACGCCGTTTTGAGGAACGCCAACAAGCCATTCAACGCGAGACCCAAGACGCCTGACGTGAGAGCCAAGACGCCCAACGTGAGAGCAATGAGCGTTTCACTCACCTCGAGGAGTCACTACAAGAAATATGTCAACTAGTGACCTTCTATCAGTGACCCTGAAAAAATTGGTCATAGATCTATGACCATTTTGAACCACTTGGTCATAAGCTGTTTTGGAGGGTCTAAATCCGAAAACATAATGACCAATTTGGTGAGAAAGGTCACAGTCGCATTGCATGAATTGGTCATAACGTAAACAGCACTAGCCTACGACCTTTTTGCTAGCCGATTACGACCAATTTAAATGGTCATTCGTATTAATTGACAGCCAACTCAGCAATCTTGTCTACGTGTCAGTGCTTATGTGTCATTTTTTGCTTACGTGGCACTACTCAGCCATTGTTTTGACTCACTAACATGTGGGACCCATTGAGACTTGTTGACTTATCTGAACGGTCGGACTAGAAGCCACAAATGACATGTGGGTCCCGCACACCAGCCCCTGCCCCACCTGACGTGCGGGTCCCACCACAGACCCCCACCTGACATGTGGGTCCCACTCGCAGGAACCTGACATGCGGGGCCCTGTCCCACCTGACGTGCGGGTCCCACCCCAGACCCCCACCTGACATGCGGGTCCCACTTGCAGGAACCCGACTTGCGGGCCCCTGCCCCACCTGACGTGCGGGTCCCACCCCAGACCCCCACCTGACATGCGGGTCCCACTCGCAGCAACCTAACGTGCGTGGCCTTGTCCCACCTGACGTGCGGGTGCCACCCCAGACCCCCACCTGACATGCGGGTCCCACTTGCAGGAACCTGACTTGCGGGCCCCTGCCCCACCTGACGTGCGGGTCCCACCCTAGGCCCCCACCTGACATGCGGGTCCCACCCAATCCCACCTCTTGCGGGTCCCACTCACCAGAACATGCCCCTGCCGCACCTGACATGCGGGTCCCACCCCAGCCCACCAAACCTATTCGGAATATATTGGCAAAAATCTGGGCGAGACGGAGACTCAAACCCTCGTCCTTCTCCTCCTCCGTAGCGTAGGTAACCACTACGCCACCACACCATATGTGTCGATATAGCACATTGCACCTACTTAAAGCAGTCTCGGCGCGTGCTGGGCTTGGGCCCAGTGGGCTGTTTCAACTAGGCCGGCGCGGGGGCTCGGTTGGTTCACTTTTTTTTTGTTCTTTTCTATTTTTTCTTTTATAACTTTTGAATTTGAACTCCAATTTCTACCAAATAAATTTTGTGAAATTTAGTAAATATGCCCTCTATCCTTATAAACTTTTAGGGACTTCTTTTAGTCAACATAAAATAAAAAATACCACTAATATTGCATTATTTCTTTACATAGGGTTTTGAAGAATTTGAAATACAATTTTGGAATTATTTTTTACAATTCAAATGACAGACTAAAAAATGCAGGATTCTAAAATTATGTTATGATGAAATACAAACATACACCTATAAAATTTGGGTTTTTAATTAGTTCCATGGTATTTTTTGAAATTCTAACACAAAATAACTCATTTTTTGCACTCGAAAATGAAAAATGATTTTTTCTGTTAGGAAAATGAATACTTTCTTCGGTAATATTATTCTCCATTCAACATGCACGTTTGTGTACAATATGGGCACGTATGAACAAACTATGCCAAAAATGTGTTATGGAAGTACATATAACCCTGGGTTTGGATATAAAAACATACTTAGGTATTTCAAACATTTCATACAAATTCCTGCCGATTTCGCTGGAATTGGGTCTGATTTGAACTACGAGTGCCGCATAGTTTGGTCATGATTTTTTGCAAAAATCAATTTTAGATCCACAATATGTACTTTATTTAGAGATATTTGGCGGTTTTTGCCGCATAGTTTGGTGTGATCCAATTTTATAACATATTTTTGGTAGTTGCTTCACAAAACAACCCATTTTCGGCACTCGGAAAATGAAAAATGATTTATTTGTTCAAAGAAAGTGAATTCTTCAGCAACATTGTTCTCCATTCCAAGATGCATGCTTGTGTATAATATGGACATATTTAAACAAACTATGCTATGAATATCATCATAACATTCGTCATTTGGCCTGAAAGTCATGAATCTTCGTTCATGGTAGCTCATTTCTTAGAACACTTTTTCAAGATATTTGTGGTATTCCAAGTTTCTTATTTTCCCTCGAAACTAGGTCACATATAATGACACATTGCGAAGGATTTCCATTATTTTGATTTTTTTTTGAATTCTTTATGCTGATTTCAAAATGCGGTCAAAATTGACCACACGACCGTTCTTAGCTAGGGGTCGAATCTTGCGAAACTATTCATGTATCTCTAATGAAATAGATAGTTGTGTACCTAAAAATTATTTAAAAAAAAATCATGAGCAAACTACGAGGCAGTTGTAGTTCAAATTTGACCCGGTTCCAACCGAATCGGCAGAAATTTGTCTTTTTTATGAGACGCGTATGGAAACCTTTGACACACAAATATTTGGTTATTTGTACATCAAATATGGTATAGTATTTTATAAAATTGGTGTGATCCAATTTTATAACATATTTTTGATAGTTACTTCACAAAACAACCCTATTTTCAGCACTCAGAAAATAAAAATGATTTTTTTGTTCAAAGAAAGTGAAAACTTTCTTCGGCAACATTGTTCTCCATTCCAAGATGCACGCTTGTGTATAATATGAACATATTTAAACAAACTATGCTATAAATATCATCATAACATTCGTCATTTGGCTGAAAGTCATGAATCTTCGTTCATGGTAGCTCATTTCTGATAACACTTTTTCAAGATATTTGTCGTATTCCAAGTTTCTTATTTTCCCTCGAAACTAGGTCACATATAATGACACATTACGAAGGATTTCCATTATTTTGATTTTTTTTTAATTCTTTATGCCGATTTCAAAATGCGGTCAAAATTGACCACACGACCGTTCTTAGCTAGGGGTCGAATCTTGCGAAACTATTCGTGTATCTTTGATGAAATAGATAGTTGTGTACCTAAAAATTATTTTTTCAAAAAATTCCGAGCAAACTACGAGGCAATTGTAGTTCAAATTTGACCTGGTTCCAACCGAATCGGCAGAAATTTGTCTTTTTGATGATACGCGTATGGAAACCTTTGACACACAAATATTTGGTTATTTGTACATAAAATATGGTATAGTATTTTATAAAATTGGTGTGATCCAATTTTATAACATATTTTTAGTAGTTGCTTCACAAAACAACCCATTTTCGGCACTCGGAAAATGAAAATGATTTTTTTGTTCAAAGAAAGTGAAAACTTTCTTTGGCAACATTGTTCTCCATTCCAAGATGCACGCTTTTGTATAATATGGACATATTTAAACAAACTATGCCATGAATGTCATCATAACATTCGTCATTTGGCCTGAAAGTCATGAATCTTCGTTCATGGTAGTTCATTTCTGAGAACACTTTTTCAAGATATTTGTCGTATTCCAAGTTTCTTATTTTCCCTCGAAACTAGGTCACATATAATGACACATTGCGAAGGATTTCCATTATTTTGTTTTTTTAATTCTTTATGCCGATTTCAAAATGCGGTCAAAATTGACCACACGACCGTTGTTAGCTAGGGGTCGAATCTTGCGAAACTATTCATGTATATGTGATGAAATAGATAGTTGTGTACCTAAAAATTATTTTTTCAAAAAATTCCGAGCAAACTACGAGGCAGTTGTAGTTCAAATTTGATCCGCTTCCTACTGAATTGGTATAAATTTCTCTTTTTGATGAGAGGTGGATGAAAACCGTTTGACAAGAAATATTTAGTTATTTGTACATAAAATATGGTCTAATGTTTTTAGAAAATGTATTGCTCAAATTATGCAACATAATATTGGTAGGTGCTTCACAAAAAACCCATTTTTCACATTTGGAAAATGAAAATGATTTTTTCGTGAAAGGAAAATGAAAACTTTCTTCGGCAACATTGTTCATGGTTCCAAGACACACGTTTGTGCCCAATACGGGCATATTTAAGCAAACTATATCATCAATGTGGACATAACATTCGTCATTTGGCCCTAAAGCCATGAATCTTCATAGATGAGAGCTCATTTCTGAGAACACTTTCTTAAGAAAATTGCCGTATTCCGAGTTTATGATTTTTGATGGATACTAGGACACATATAATGACACAACGCGAAGGTTTTCCATTTATTTGATTTTTTTGAATTTCGTATGCCGGTTTCAATATACGGTCAAATTGGGGGACATGACTGTTCGTAGCTAGGGGTTAAATCTTGCGAAACTTTTGTTGTATCTCTGATGAAATAGATACTTGTGTACCTAAATATGATTTTTTCAGTAAATCATGAGAAAACTACGAGGCACCTGTAGTTCAAATTTGACCTCCTTCCAGTTGAATCAACATGAATTTGTCTTTTTTACGAGAGGTAGATGGAAACTGTTTTACACGCAACCATTTGGTTATTTGTAAATACAATGTGGTATAGTATTTTCAAATAATGTAGCGCTCCTATTTTACGACATATTTTTGGTAGTTGCTTCACAAAATAACCCATTTTTCGCATTCAGAAATAGAAAAAATGATTTTTTCGTGAAAAGAAAATGAAAAGTTTCTTCGGCACCATTGTTCACGGTTCCAAGATACACGTTTGTGCTCAATATGGGCATATTTAAGAAAACTATATCATGGATGTGGACATAACATTCGTCATTTGGCCCTAAAGTCATGAATCTTTATAGATGATACTTCATTTCTGAGAACACTTTCTTAAGAAAATTGTTGTATTCCAAGTTTATGATTTTTTATGGATACTAGGACACATATAATGACACCACGCGAAGGTTTTCCATTTATTTGATTTTTCTTGAATTTCGTATACCAGGGTCAAAATACTGTCAAAACTTTTAAACCCAACCATTTGATTATTTGTACATAAAATATGGTCTAATATGTTTGAAAGATGGACTTGTGTTAGTTTACGACAAAATTGTGGTAGTCACTTAATAAAAACTCCATTATTTAAACTCAGAAAATGAAAATGAGGTGGAGCCAATCAGATGCCAGAAAGCAGCCACCCACAGATCGTCGATCAGACTGTCCACACGACAACTAACACAATGATCTAGACCGTCTATACCCTACTGAAACGAGAGAGGAGAGACACAAGAGATTCAGATATTTTGGACGCACCACCGCCCACCTCCTCTCCTAGTGTCCTCCGTTCTCCCGTCCTCCGTTCTCTCTCCACCTCCCACCTCCTCTCCTCGATCTAGATCTCCACCTCATGCCTCCCACCTCGATCCAGATCTCCACCACCGCGACCTCCGCTCACCGCAGGTCCCCTCCACCGCCACAACCTCCTCCCCCAGCTCCGGCCCTCATGCTACACCTCACACGTCAGATCGACCGCGCCCGCATCAGCCTCGCACCTCCAGCAACTCGCGCGACCCATTCTTCTCATCCCGCCTCCCATCCACAAGCAGATCCACCGCCATCCCACCCCCTAGCTCCTCGACCGCGAGCAGCGGCAACCATCTCCACCCTCTCTTCTTGGGCGAGGTCGTGGTGAGTGCCACTGGCACCGCCACCCCGCAGACCACGCGGCCTCCAGATCCGCTCCCATCGGATCAACTCCTCCCTGACTATGATTGGTCAACGGCGGACCATATCCTACATGGACGGCACTCAATCGCTCCTTCCTCTCCGTCGTCCTTCCTTCCCACTTACAATCCTTGATCCCATCGGTGGTTAATTGACTGGTTTCTGCGTGGATGCAGGTCTCAGGTACTCCGGTCGACGCTGCTCCGGTCGGGCCACCAGGACATCTACGTCGCCGTCGAGAGGTCCTCGGCGTCGTCTTCGAGCAGTCGCTGGTCACGCTATCAACGACGTCATCTTCAGTGGTACCGTCTCCACCGCACCTCCCAGGTCATCTCTCTCTCTCTCCACCGCTGCACGAGAGGGAGGAGCCCGATTCTCCACCGTGCTTTCTGATTTCTGAAGATTTGTCGTGTCTGTGGTTGCAGTATATCGTGATGGGCGGGAGGAACCTCTTCCGGCTGCTCCCGGAGGCGTTCATGGGCGTCAAGTAGATCGAGGTCATCGGATGGGGCTCTCAGGTTCGCTGCCTTCCCTGCTCCCCTCAGTGCCAGCTTTGCTGTCTAAGTCTCTGTTTAGATTTAGGTTGTCCATCTACTTCTATGCTCTGTTTTAGCAAACACATCGCTTTGGACAAACCTAATATGATAGCATGATTCTTTCCAGGATTACATGCTACAAATATTCCTTTTCAATCTTAAATGTGGTGAACAAATGCATTGAAAGAAGTAAAAACGTCTGTGATCTGTCCAATGTACACTTGTATTCATCTTAGATAATTGATCCCTGCATGTTTTTCTGTAGATATGACAAATCAGTGGCATTAAAAGAAAGTAAACATCCGTGACATGTACATTTTGGATTACATGCTTTTGTAGTTAGTAGTTGTTAAGCCTCATCTAACTATGTCATATGTCAGCACTGTTGTTACTCTTTTCCTGTTTTGCTACTAGAATATTACTATAGTTAAATGTGGAACATATTATGATTCTTAATTGATTAATTCCATTTGGCAGCTGCAAGACCAATAGAAGTGCTGAACTTTGCTCCTCTGGACAAGGCCATTCGGGTAATGTAATGTACTCGAACCATGATGCTTACCTGTGTGATATCGCGCATTTATCTGCATTTATCTGATGTACCAGCTCCCTAATACTTTTTTTATTTTCCGGTTTGCTATCTTTGGAGAGAACCTAGGCGTGCTATATGGGGAAGTAAAGCAGCAGCTCACAACTCTGACCTGCAACTCCAGATGAAGGGATCATGACGACACACCATGCTGCTCCCTTGGAAGGTTGGGTCCTGGACCATAGCTTTCTCTCGACTTGTGCTCTGCTCGATACCATTTCCTGTATTGCTGATGCATTGACGCAAATAGACATGTGCAGGGCTTCCGAGTCTGCAACTTGCCGTCCAGACAGAGCAAGGAGGTGGCGTCGTCCATACCAAGGAGCTGGTTGATCATTGAGTGTGGTGTGGAGAATCAGGGCATTGTTGGGGGACATCTCTCTCTCGTTCCGTGGTAAGAACAAACCGTCACTCTTTACTTGTCAAGTTAGCATGAGTATGCTATATGATCAGCTTACTGCTGTTTCAACAACTTTACTAATCCAGCCATTGTCAAGGCATAAAATAGTAGTTTACTTAAGTGATATCCACTTGTCCACAATCTTAAAGCACCTTTTTAGCATTGTTTATAGGAAATCTGCGAAACTGGACTATATATCTTGGTACTTAGATTTGATTCGTGAGATTATTATCCCACTGAAGTATAATTTTCCTTGAGTTTTCCATTTCGAGCCTCTATGATGCAAGTTTTAGTGATACCCGTGTAAACTTAATCCAATGATTAACTGGACTGTTATTGTTCTACATGTTTTTGCTGCATAAATAGGATGGTGAATTCTATATATATTTCTCTGGAGGTGGATTACAAGTCTACTGGAAGACAACTTCTAGCCTCGAGGTATATATAGCTTATGGAGGAATAATAAGTATCTCTGCTTTATTCCGGTCTAATCTCATAGACTGGGATGTTGTAAAAAATCTTGGAAATAATTGATTTGGTTGATCATAGTACAACAACTGTATGTCATCCCATTGACTGAGATGTTGCAATAGTAGTTAGTTGATACGATGTCTCTAAGATATTAGCTAAGCATTCCCTATTGTTCATGCTGTTTGACTTCTTTTTGGATGATTCACTTGTCAGAAACTCTATCTCTATACTGATAATATTGTTTGAGCAAATCACATGGGGCTGATCGTATGTTTTTTCACTTTCTTTATCCACTAGTGCTCCAGTTTTTTTTGATTTGTTTCTACTGATTCATGTAACAGGGCGACTGTGCAAGGTACAATGTGACAGGAGCATGAGTTCCATTCTAAAGAAGTTCGAAGACACCTGGAGCCACTGTATAAGTGTACCAGTGTAGAGCATGTAGTATGATTGTCATTGTAGCTTGTTGTACTATGATTCTAATGTACAACGTTGTATGATGTAACACACTGAATCTTGATGTTATTTGAGGTATTAAGTGTGTTTTCTATTTGTGCCAATTTAAATATTGTTTATCCATCTACTGTCAGTTTAAAATATGAAGAAAATGACCCTGACAACTAGGACCCATTTACCAGAACCTGACAATTGGGACCCACTTACATGAATCTGACCATTGGGACCCTCTGACCAGTGGGGCCATCTTTCAATTTTTTTGGTGAAACAGCTGGGCTGAAAAGGCTACGGTGCAAAAATAGAAAGGCTGAAATATTGGGCCAGGCCCATCAAAATTAACAGGAAAAAAATGTGGAAAATGTTGAATTGTTGGGGCTCGGCCCATGTAAAACATCGAACTGGACCGGGTTGATTCTGATCTACGTCCATTTCATTTGGTCACAATTTTGCCACGTCAGCTCTGACACGTTGGATCTGACGTGGTCTGGTTAGATTGCTAGTGACCAAATTATTTGGTCACAAAATCTGTGACCTTTTGTTTGGTCATAGACGTCTATGACCAATTCCCAAAAAAGGTCACTTAATTTCATTAGTGACCCTCATCTTTTGACCAACTGTTTTTGGTCACAAAAAGGTCACAAATGAAATTAAGTGACCTTTCAGTGACCAATATGGAGGGTCACTAGGTAGCATATTTCTTGTAGTGAGTCTATGAGCAAGCTTCTCGAAAGAAAAAATCGGCACTCCTCAAGGTCAAGCTCAAGGTCTTCACACTGTTCCGACGCAAGAAGCAAAGATCCAAGTGAGGTTGGTCAAGGTCCACGCCAACGTCAAGAGATACCAAATCAAGTGCGCCATCGTCATGGAGAGGACTTGAACCCTCAACGACATCACGAGCGCCAACGTCAAGAGATACCAAATCCAAACGTGAACTTGGACCCTCAACAACATCAAGAGCGTCATCGTCACGAAATACCGAATCCAAATGCGAACTTGGCTCCGCCACAACGCCATGAGGACCACCGACATCATCGTCATGATCTACCTCCACATCGAGTTCGCCATGGACCATTGGAAGAACCATTCGTCGACCTCGATGATGAGGATGAGTACCTACCACGCCGTCAACCAAGGAACCAATGTCATGATTGCCATCGCCATCGTGATGATGATGATGATGATGAGCACAAACACCATTTCAATTCTCCCAAGCTCGTAATTCCAAAGTTCCATGACACCAACGACCCGGAGGACTACATTGCATGGGAATCCAAGGTCTCCAAACTATTTCGCATATACAACGTGCCGCAAGACAAACGGGTTGAACCTCGCATCCCTAGAATTCGAAGGCTATGCACAACTATGGTGGGAGCAACTCCAAGCCTCCTTCGAAGACCCAATCGACACATGGAATGACATGAAGAAGGAAATGCACAAACGTTTTGTGCCACATCACTATGCGCGCGATTTGTACAAGAAGTTACAAGAGCTTAAGCAAGGCCTCAAGACGGTTGACGAGTACTACAAGGAGATGGAGTCAACTCTCTCTCGCGCACACATTGTCGAGTCCGAGGAACAATCAATGGCATGTTTCTTGAATGGCCTCACATACCCCATAAAGAAGATAGTGGAATTCCAACCTTATGAGAACCTTGTCGAGCTAGTGCATCAAGCCATGAAGGCCGAGTGCCAAGTCGCAGAAGAGCTCCAGTACGTCAAGGCCAAGTCCTTCTTTGCCAACAAACCGTCATCGTCAACACAACCCATGGCTCAATTCCACGCTCAAGGCAATGTCAAAGGTGCTACAACTCAACCTCCAACTACCCTCAAGAAGACGGCGCCTTCACCCCAAGCCGCCAAGTCATATGTCACTTGCTACAAGTGTGGAGGGCAAGGGCACAAGTCGTTTGATTGCACCAACAAGAAGGTGATGATCGTCAATGACAATGGAGATTATGAGTCCATGAGCGAAGATGAGTACCAAGCATTGAACAAGGTGGCCACGATGCAAAGCTTGGATGAAGACGATGCATACATCCTATTGTGATGGTGATCCCAACCCTACGCTAATGGTTACTCGAGTCTTGCCTACAAACACCCAAGGTGATGACGCCCAACGTTGCAACTTGTTTCAAACAAAAGCCGACATCAATGGCAAATCAATCAAAGTGATCATAGATGGTGGAAGCTGCCACAACTTGGCAAGCAAGGAGTTATGTGATAAACTCAATTTGAAGTACATCAAGCACCCTCACCCATACCACGTCCAATGGCTTAGTGACTCCGGCACCATGAAGATTCAACACAAGGTTCAAGTGTCCTTCAAGATTGGCTCCTATGAGGACACGGTGGGGTGCGATGTGGCACCAATGTCGGTTTGTCACTTACTTCTTGGCCGTCCTTGGCAATTCGATAAGGGTGCTATATAGATGGGCGCACAAATTACGTTAGCTTCAAGTGGAACAACAAGACCCTCGTGCTTCGCACCATGACTCCTAGCCAAATAATTGCCGACAACGCCAAGACACTCGCTAGAGCACAACAAGAGCAACCATCGAGTGAGTTGAGTCGTGAGAGAGTGATCCACCATCACGAGAGTGAGCGCCACAAGCCAAATATGAGTGAGAAAGGGAATAGAGTGAGCCATGGTGTAGTCTTGTTAGCCACCAAAAGTGAGATGAGGGAAGTGCGAGCAAACCCATCCATACTCCACTTTATGCTTTTGTGCAAGGGAGATGGCAAGGACACTAACAACCTAACCCATGTTCCTCCATCTATGTTGTCTCTTTTGCCGGAATTCGAAGACATCTTTCCGGATGAACTACCCTCCGGACTTCCTCCTCTCCGTGGAATTGAGCATCGCATTGACCTCATCCTCGGTGCCCCTCTACCCAATAGAGCGCCATACCGCACCAACCCCGAGGAGACAAAGGAGATTGAGCGCCAAATTCAAGAATTCCTCGCCAAGGGACATGTTCGTGAAAGCTTGAGTCCGTGCGCCGTTCCGGTCATCCTCGTCCCCAAGCAAGACGTTGTCGCAAAATGATTTTACTTGGCAAGCTTGAAATCATGTTTTAGGCCTTGATGAGATTAAAGATCTCTATGCCTCCGACCCTACTTTTGGTCCTATTTTTGCCAAGTGCTCATGTGACAAACGTTTCGATGATTTCTATTTGCACAAGGGTTTCTTGTTTAAAGCTAACAAACTATGTATCCCCGAGTCTTCGCTTCGCTTGTTGCTTTTAGAGGAATCACATGGAGGCGGCCTCATGGGACATTTCGGACGGGACAAGACCTATGTAATGCTCTCAACACATTACTATTGGCCATGGATGAAGCGGGACGTGGAACGCCTTGTGCTTCGATGCCCAACATATCTCAAAGCTAAGTCTACGTCCAACCCTCATGGACTTTATATTCCACTTCCTATTCCATATGCTCCATGGACCGACATTAGCATGGACTTTGTGTTAGGGTTACCACGAATTAAAAATGGCAAAGATTCTATATTTGTTGTTGTTGATCGTTTCTCTAAAATGGCACATTTCATCCCTTGCAACAAGACAAACGATGCTTCACATATTGCAACTTTGTTCTTTAGTGATATCGTTCGTCTACATGGAGTGCCGAAAATCATTGTTTCGGACTGAGATGTCAAGTTCACAATCTACTTTTGGAAGGCATTGATGGCCAAGCTAGGAGTCAAGCTGCTCTTCTCCACCGCTTACCACCCACAAAACAATGGCCAAACTGAGGTGGTGAATCGAAACCTATCAACTCTCCTCCGCGCCTTAATCAGGCCAAACATCAAGGGTTGGGAGGAATGCATACCGTATGCCGAGTTCGCCTACAACCGTACCTCGCACCGCACTGCACCATGGGCCAATTATGGAGGCAAAGAACAGCCGGCAAAGATCCACATATAGAGGCAAATAAACTGCCGGTACAAATAAACTAACGGCCTATGTTTTGAAGTGCTAGTTTCAGCCGGCGTAAATTTAAAATCCCTAACTGTGAAGTGCCGGCAATAATCTAGGCATATAGAGGCAGAAAAACTGCCGGCACAAGTCTCTCTCCCGGCAGAACCAACAGCCGGCACATCTGCAACCAAATTTCTGGCGCGGTTGTCTACTGTTAAGCGCGCGTGGAGCGAAATTTTTTCCGGTCTTGGCGCGCATGCCTCGGGCCACAGCTGTCCAAGACTCGGCACTCCACCAAATCCCTAGACGAATCCAGAGAAAAATTCCCCAACGCGCCGCCGCACTTCTCCCTACCCCGCTACCCGTCTCCGGTCAGCACTCCCGCCGCCCCACTCCACCTCACCTACCGCTCTGCGCCGCCGCACTACAGCTCAACTCCCGCCCCGCGCCACTGCGCTTCTCGCGCGCAAGCCCCTCCGCCACCGTCACATTTTGTTGTCCCGTTGTGACCGCACCGCTGCCCTCTCCCTCACTACCACCCACTACCTGCCCGTCTCATCTCGATCTGTTCCCTGCGCATGGACGCCCGCGCCACCTCTGAGCTTCTCGTACAGCTGGACGAGTTTGGGGTGGGTTGCTGCAGCTGGATCTGGAGGTGGTGGACGGGTCGCCGGCTGCTGCTCCAGCGCCCAGTCCCGCGGCGGCGTGAGAAGCCGGGTGCCCTCTGGGTGGATCTGGCGTGCTTGCCTGCGAGGGGAGGAAGATGAGCGAGCCGCTCGGGTCTTGTCTGCATCGCTTGCTTGGTCTCCATCTACTGCGGCGGCCAGGGCCAGGGAGTCCAGACTGTCACGACAGTGTCGCTCAGGCCTCAAGGAGCAGCAAGGCAAGGACCTTTGCGAGCTGGAGACATCTCTCTCGATTCCTTGTGTGCCAGAGTAGAAAGGTAAAATAATATGTTCGATTTCTGCCGGACGGATCTCCGCGCAGACAAGCAGGCTACCCTTCGTGTTTCTTGATAGACGTAGTCTTGTTAGCCTAATACTAAATCATATCCCTTGTTTTATTTATGGACTCGCAAGACCCATAATTTAGGAAAATAGAGACTTCATTTCTCCTGGGAAAGCTTTTAATCTGTGCAAGGTAATGGTTTCACATCATTGCACTTATACAACATATATTTTTGCTTTCTTATCTTGGAAGATCTGATGATTAAATATAATGTAAAATATAATGATTAAATTTAGCCAAATGTAAAATTTTCTATCCTTTGGTGTGAGTGACTTCAACTGTTCTGGTATTTTGGCAGCATTGTACATAATAAAGGATATGTCGATGATGTATTTACAAGGTGGAGCAGTGCTTGGTGGCTAAGCATGTTGGTGAAGCAAGTTTAGAGGATGATTTATGACTAATTGTTTTTCTGGATGAAAATGGTATGCACTATTCACCTTTTGTACCCCCATTCCTTCCACTTATTGTTTAGAGTAACCCGTGTTTGTTGTTTGTGGCTCATCGACAGCTGGTTATGCTTAATACAGTAATCTAGTTACTGATAGTAATATGCAAGAACTGTATACTTCTTTAAGAAAAATCATGGAATCTGCAGTCCATCTAGTTAACATAAGTATTACTTGGTGGAGGTGTTATAATATGTCTGTTGGTTTATTTTGATATTATCGCACTAGGAAATAATCAAATGGTTGGCTGCAGGGCTTTAATGTTTTTTGAATTCAGATAAGTTCACATAGTGTTGATGGGGAAGAACTACATCTTACAATGTCTTCTGAGTCTGAAGTGTCCATCTTAGTCGCAACAAGTGAACTTGAGCTCAGAAAATGTTTGGGTACTGAACTATTGATCCTCCTTTTTGGACGACTCTAAATTTTTATATCTAAAATATCTTACTAGCATTTTAGTGTAAATTCTCTGAAGTTGGTTTACATTGCTATATTGTGATGGTTGTACAGAGATGATTCAGCCTATATGTGATATAGATGAACCATTGGTTTGTGTTGGTTTGAAGAGCGGAGACAGCTTAATTAAGGTTGTACCATGGATTGGTGGTCGTATTATTTCGATGACACATCTTTCTACTGGTATGGCTGTACTTGTATGGTTCACCTGTATTGTATGATTAATGGACTCTTTCCAGTCCTATAATCTCATTGTACTCATAGGATATGCTATCAAATAGAGATCGCCTTGAACTGTTCTTGATCTGCCAGTGCATCTGCTGCAATGTGAATAATTTTGAAGTTGTTCTAGACGCTTTAACTTCAGTCCTTGTAGGCCACTGATGATTGTGTATGGGTTGCAAATAGAGATGAGTTTATTTGTTCTGAACTTAAGTATCAATTCTACATAATCACTGCAGATTCCCAGTGGCTTAATAGCATGATTGAAATCAATTGTTATGAAAAATACAGTGGGACAGAATATAGGTCTGCTGGCTGCTATAGGATTAGTGACCTTAATTAGTGCACAGCTTTTGACTGCCTACTGTACATTATCACAATGTAGTATGGCCTGCATGATATTATATATACTGCTGTTTCTTATAGCTTTGCATATCTCTTTCCATATGTTGTGTTACAACTATGTTGTGTTACTATGTTGTGTTCAAAATCTATGGTATGCAAGTACTGCTTTTCCACTTGATGTGCAATATGGTATGGTTATCTTTTCATTGTGTATGTGGCTGCTTCTGAGGCATGATATTTAAGCAGAATGCATTCTAGTTCACGGCTAGATTGATTTTAGTGTATTTAATAGAGTATTCCTTGTGCTATTTGGCTTAATATATGTATTTGATAGAGCAAGGGCCCCTTCATCATATAGTGTGTGTGCGTTTAACCGGTTGTTGTGATGGCTGCCTCAGTGCCTCTCACATATAAATTGCTAACATGAGGGGCTTCACCTATGGTTTACTGTTAGCTTGTATCTGCATATTCAGAATATCACCGTGCTAATTATTTGCCCCATAGGTTAATTGTTGAAGACTGAGGGCACTTGAGGGTGTGGCGGTAGAACTGGACTGAACACTATTGGCATGATCTTCTGCTGAGATAAGTAAGTGACTTCCAATGCTAGATATTCGGTTGCTTGCTTATATGTACTTCTATTCCAAAATGTGCAGATTGATGTGTCTTGGTAGAATCTGTTCAAAAAATTAGACGTGCCAAGAAAGTTTTAGTTTTGGACCCTTATGTAGAATCTGTTCTTGGTGCTCAACCTATTTGTAGAATACGTAAATTTGTAATTATAAATCTCAGTCTGACGTTCTAAATTCCTTCCAGTCTTGGCATTTTGTTTCTGCTCATATGCTTTCCTCTTTTTAAATCGTGCTATTGGTTACCTTTTTGTGTTTGTTTAGTTTTTGAAAATTCTAGGCTAGGTACTTAGGGCCAGTTCTTTTCAGCTTATTTGAGGGCTTAAATTCGAAATTAAGCTGAAGCCTAAAAGAACTCGAAAATTAAGATGGGCTTAATTTATCAGCCACCGCTACTCCGTGTGTAGTTGGAAGAATCCGTCGGAGTGCCGCTTCCCACAGCTTCCCGAGTTTCTGAGTTAATGTAAAATCTATCCTTCCCGGAATACCCCTCAAACGAACAGTTATTACAGGAAAATGCCACTCGATCCCCATCCCCTGTGTCCCTCCCTGGAATGAAGCGTTTCTCTCTCCTGTATTTTACACACACCGAACAGGCTAGGGTTCACCCAGCCAGCCGCCGCCACTCTCCGGCGTGCCCCCGACGATATCCATTCCACAGCACCTCCCGCAACCACGCATCCAAGAGCTCCGGCGGCCGCAACCCGCTACGACGGCAGCTCAGCCAGGAGGCGACTAGCAGTCCAGCTGTCAGGATCTCGCCTCGATTGCACGAGCAGGAGCAAGCCAGGAGCCTCGCCATGTCGCATTCCAGCCTCCGCCGCTCTCCGGACTGTACGACCACGCGTTTGTGCTAGTGGATCGATAGTGCGTGTGCTACTAGCTAGTGGACACGCTGCTAGCTAGTAGATGTGCTAATTGATTTGATTTGTAATATAACGAATTCTAAAGGATGTGCGTATTGAAGAAGTGCGAGCAAGAGACCGTCAACACAGCCAAAATTATATGAATGTCTTTGAGCATGCAAATTTATTAAGAAATTTCACTGACCTCACATCTACAAATTATGAACGCAAATAATTCAGGAAACTACATAGTACAAGATTTCATACCACACTATCACAATCCAGGGGTAGCATAGACTTTTCATCGGAAATTTAGAAAATAAGCTCAAACGACAAAAGTCGAAAAGAACTGGACTCTAGTTTTTCCAGTGCTTATTTCTACTGCAGTTTCTCTGGGGCAGTTAAGCTTAAGCCGTTTCTGCACAAGCCTAGGTTCCTTCATTGAGCTACACCAGTCCTAGGTTCTCTGGGGCCGTTTCTGCACATAGCTTAAGCCGTTTCTCTGGGGCAGTTAATTCTCATGGTCCCATAAAATGTAACTGTTCATTCATTGAGCTACACCAGTCCTAGGTTCCTTTGAAATTCTTTCAGAATAATACAGTTCTATGGTATGTCAGTTTTGGCTCTAGCAAAATGGTTATTTTTCATTATATATGGATAGGTCAGCATCTAGGATTAGTGATCTTAATTGGTGCACACCTTTTGTCTGCCTACCATTTGGCCAGCTCAGTCCATATAGGCTAGCTATAGTAGAATTGTTTTTGTATTGCACAAAGTCTGCATGCCTTGTTAGTGACCGAGCTCGATTAGTAAGATACTTATATTCTGAATGTAACAACAATAGACCACGGCCCTTTCATGCTGAAGTGCATTTGTGTATATGGATGATGAATCTTGATGCCGAGACTTGTTTTCTCTTTTATGTTACGTATGATTGTAAATGTTAGCATTTTTTACCCAAGGTGATGGCAAACATGAGCTTCTGATCCCATTTCCATTTGCCATTTTATTTTTTCCAGGACTTGTTACACGAGGTCAATATTTCCTGCTGATCTGGTTCAGAATGTGCTGGATCCTTTTCTTCACGTCAATGAAGATTACCATTTAGAAACATATTTATGCTCATGTGCGCTATTTTTTATGAAGTGCATTTTTAGAAACTAGATTTTGAATTTGACTTGATCTTTGTATTATGGATATGAACAATGTATTTTAGAATGAATCGTGTCAATGTTGACTTGTAAAAGAACTATGGTATCTTGTGTTATGACTTGCCCGAAAGGTCTAAGTATTCTATTGTGAAATTTAAACGTGCAGTGAACTGCTGTAAAAGCATCAACAAAATTTGAGGGCAATTAAACTGCTAGGAATAGTAAGAAAACTGCCAGCACGACTATTAACTTTTCAGGGCAATTTAACAGCCGGCAAAAGTTGGAACAGCCGGGAAACATCTTTGCCGGCAGTTGAGCCTATCTGCCAGGAAAGAAAATGAACTGCTGGCAAAACTTGAGCTACCAGGGCAAACAAACAGCCGGCAAAGAAAAAACAGCCGGCAAAGAGTTTTGGCGGCAGGGTTATAGCGGGCAGGCAAAACTGCCGGGAAAAACCTTTGCTGTCAGATTTTTCGCCCTGTTACGTGACTTTTCCCGGCAGAAAATGTGCCCTTACATTTGACCCATGGTGTAGTGCCGGGCGACCAAGCGAAGTCCGTTTGAGGTTGTCTATGGGTTCAACCCCAACACCGCCCTAGACATCCTCCCACTTTCTCTCCACGAGCTCACCGACATGGACTTTGACAAGCGGTCCGACTACATGAAGATACTACATGAGTCCACTCGAGCCACTATAGAGGAGCACACCAACCGCCAAGCCGCCAAGATCAACAAGTTGAATAAGTCCATGATATTCGAAGAAGGAGATCTTATGTGGTTACATCTCCGTAAAGACCGTTTCCCGGATGAAAGAAAATCAAAGCTTGCTCCTCGCGGTGACGGCCATTTCAAAGTGCTCAAGCGCATCAACGATAACGCCTACAAGATCGACATCCCAACCTCCAAGTATTTGGTGCATGACGCGTTCAACGTCTCCGATTTGTCTCCCTTTCATGGTTTTCCACTTGTTCAAGATGGTGACGAGTCGAGGACGACTCTTTCCGAAGGGGGGGGGGGGGGGGGGGGAGATGATGTAGCCTCACATGTGAACAACAACATGACCGATACGGCTACGGGCCCTATGACAAGATTAAGAGCCAAGGCTATGCAAGATAAGGTGAACTCACTCCTATCCCTTCACCAATTCGATCTCTCCATGGATGGCTTGCTACCTCAAGCGGATGTGCTATGTGTTCTTAGGTACGAGCCTAACGTCGACCCCTCCACGGGCCAGGGAGTCAAGGGAGGAGAGGGACCTGAAGATGGTGATCGAGAAGATGGTGAACAAGCCGCAACTGGAGAAGTCCCAGGAAAATCCGGTACTACCGGCCGCGGAGCGGTACTACCGGCCGGGCGGTACTATCGGCAAACTGCCGGAATTGCTCTCTGTTAGAGGTCCGGCAGTGACCCGGAAGTGAGTCGGTACTACCGGCCACCCGGTACTACCGGCCCCGGGGCAGTACTACCGGCCGACGCGGGTTGAGCCGAACCGGCCTTGTGCCTTATCCACTCACTTCCTCACCTACCCCCTCGTGGATAGACTATAAGTAGTTCCCTTTTACTCAGATCTATGATTAGACTTGATTTTAGACTTGTTGAGCATGGCTCCTCCATCCCTCCTCTTGTGGAGATGAATTCATCCCTCTTATTGTAGCTACTCTTTCACTTGGTGATTCTAGTAGAACAAGCCAATCTTCCCTCCGCGGGTTCTATTGGATCGGTGGACCGGCCGGTAAGAGAAACGGTTTCATTGAGTGTGTGGTTGACTTGGAATTTGGGATCCGGAGGCTTCTCCATTGGGGGTTTGTTGCCGGGTTATTCTTCCTTGTAGGCTTCACGAGTTACCCATTTGTGAGTTCGTTCTTCGTGTTCTTCGTCTTTTCCCCTCGTTTTCCTCGTGTCAATCCGTGAAAATCGGGCCACAACTACATCAATGTCACTTCAAAATTATTCACTTATCATTTACCCACTCGAGAAAGAGTAGGAATTAAGCTTGGGAATGCTGATACGTCCCAGATGTATCTATAATTTTTTATGTTCCATGCTTGATTACATATCTGTGCCACATGTTTTTATAATGTTTTTATATCATTTTGGCATGATTTATGGAACTAACCTATTAACAAGATGCCTAGTGCCAGTTCCTTTTTTCTGCTGTCTTTTTGTTTCAGAAAAGTTGTTCGGGGAAGTTTTTCGGAATCAGCTGAAAATTTACGTGAATTATTTTCACAAAGGAATAAAGACGGAGTCAGGAGGGGAGCTGTAGGGGGCCCACAACCCCCAGATGCCATCCAGGCGCGGCCCATCCCTTGGCCGCGCCTGCGGCCCACCTGGTGCCCTCCGACGTCTTCTCGAGTTGTGATACGTCTCGAACGTTTCTATAATTTTTGATGTTCCATGCTTGATTACATATCAATGCCACATGTTTTTATAATGTTTTTATATCATTTTGGCATGATTTATGGAACTAACCTATTAACAAGATGCCCAGTGCCATTTCCTGTTTTCTGCTGTCTTTTTGTTTCAGAAAATTTGTTTTGGAAAGTTTCTCGGATTGCGCTGATATTTTACAGGAATTATTTCCAATATGAAACAAAGACGGAACCCGAAGGACGCCCGGAGGGATCCCCAGGGCTCCAGACGCCACCTGGCCGCAGCCCCCCTTAGGCCGCGCTAGGACCCCACCTGGGCAGGTGGCCCACCTCCTCGCGTCGCCTCTTCACCTATAAATTCCCCCTCGACGCAAAAACCCTAAGGACCCGATCATATTTACCAGAAGACGTCCGAGGCTGCCGCCATCTCCAACATTAGTTCGGGAGGGTTCTGCAGCTCTTCCCGGCACCCTGCCGGAGAGGGGAATCGACATCGGAGGCATCTACACCATCATGCCTTCCTCCGGAGTGAGGCGTGAGTAGTCCACCACGGGACTACGGATCCATAGCAGTAGCTAGATGGTTGTCTCTCCTCCTTGTACTCCATTGTTTAGATCTTGTGAGCTGCCTATCATGATCAAGATCATATTATCTGTAACTGCTACATGATTGTGTTTGCATGGATCCGATGAATTGTGGAAGTCATTGCTTTTGTTCATCTTTGTGTTGTGTTTTATCTATGATCTTGCATCCTCTCCGATGCTAGTGGATGATTTGGCCAAGTAATTATTAGTGTTGTATGAGGGAGTATTTATGCTAGATAGTGGGTTCATGCCTCTCTTGTCTGAGCTCGGGCTGACAGAAACAATTAAGACAAGAGATGTGTTGTTGCCACTAGGGAGAAAACAACGGTGTGATTTCCTTGTGTTATTTACATTGCTTACATTATGCACTTTGCTTATTGCAATGATCTGTTGCTTGCAATTTAATACTTTTGGGTGACATGCTGGATAGCAATCCCAAGGTGGATTATTAGTCATAGATGCAGTTGGAAGACGGTCTATGTATTTTGACGTAATGCCCATATTAGATGAAACGGTGAACTATATTGTTTTATGATAGCCTTGTTGTGCGCCCACAATTCTGTCAATTGTCGTGCTGTAATTTGTTTACCCATCATGTATATCTTTTGGAGAGACACCTCTAGTGAACTATGGATCCCGGTCCTATTTTCCTACATTGTTTACAACCGTTTCATAGATTATCATCATCATTTGCTCGCTGGTCATATTTCACTCTCATCATATTTTACATCCACACATTTAATTCTTTGTGTTCAGCAAACCGGAGAGATTGACAAGCTCTCTGTTTCGTTGGGACAAAATAGTTTGTTTGTGATTGTGTGCAGGTCCATGTCAGCACATCGGCAACAGCTCTTTTCTGGCACCGTTGACACCTTGCTAAGTCTTCTCCAAGTCCTACTGGTTTGATAACCTTGGTTTTGTAATCAAGGGAAACTGCTGGTTTGCTGCATCATACCTTCCTCTTGGGGTCTCCTAGCGAACGTGTGATCCACGTCATCAAGTTGCACGTTCGCCTATAAATTTTCTTCGACGCGGAAACCCTCGATACCCGATCATATTCTCCAGAAAACATCCGAGGCCGCCGCCGTCGTCAACCCTAGATCGGGAGGGTTCTGAAGCTCTTCCCGGCACCCTGCCGGAGGGGGGAATCATCACCGGAGGCATCTACATCACCATGCCTGTCTCCGGAGTGATGCGTGAGTAGTCCACCAC
Source organism: Puccinellia tenuiflora (assembly GCA_012064385.1). Taxonomy (NCBI): domain Eukaryota; kingdom Viridiplantae; phylum Streptophyta; class Magnoliopsida; order Poales; family Poaceae; genus Puccinellia; species Puccinellia tenuiflora. Next base: position 28,609 of record QRDG01000079.1, on the reverse strand, counting down.
GGGACTACGGGTCCATAGCAGTAGCTAGATGGTTGTCTCTTCTCCTTGTACTCCATTGTTTAGATCTTGTGAGCTGCCTATCATGATCAAGATCATATGTGTAACTGCTACATGATGTGTTTGCATGGATCCGATGAATTGTGAAAATCATTACTCTTGTTCATCTATGTGTTATGTTTTATCTATGATCTTGCATGCTCTCCGATGCTAGTGGATGCTTTGGCCAAGTAATTGTTAGTATCTTCAGAGAGGGTATTTATGCTAGATAGTGGGTTCATGCCTTTGTGTGCTGAGTGCGATTGACAGAAACGCTTATGCTCACGAATGTGTTGTTGCCACTAGGGAGAAAACAATGGTGTTATTTCCTTGTGTTATTTATATTGCTTAGATTATGCACTTTACTTATTACAATGATCTGTTGTTTGAAACTTAATACTTCTGGGTGACATGCTGGATAACGATCCTAGGGTGGATTATTAGTCATAGATGCAGTTGGATAACGGTCTACGTATTTTTATGTAATGCCCATATTAGACGAAGCGGTGACCTATATTGTTTTATGATAGCATTGTTATGCGCCCACAATTTTCTCAATTGCCATGTTGTGATTTGTTTACCCATCATGTGTATCTTTTGGAGAGACACCACTAGTGATCTGTGGACCCCGGTCCTATTTTCCTACACTGTTTACAATTGTTTTAATTGCATTCCATCATCATTTGCTCGCTGGTCATATTTCACTCTCATCATATTATACATATGCACATTTAATTCTTTGTGTTCAGCAAGCCGGAGAGATTGACAACCTCTCTGTTTCGTTGGGGCAAAGTAGTTTGTTTATGATTGTGTGCAGGTCCACGTCAACACGCCATAAGCTCTTTTTCTGGCACCGTTGACACCTAGCAAGGCCTTCTCCAAGTCGTACTGGTTCGATAACCTTGGTTTTGTAATCAAGGGAAACTACTGCTTTACTGCATCATACCTTCCTCTTGGGGTTCCCAGCGAACGTGTGATCCACGTCATCAAATACATGTGTTTCAACATGTGATGTCAATCTCCTTGTAAATTCATTACTAGCTAGAGTAGCTTCTAAGCAGGACCTGGAGGACTGATGACCCACAAGTACAGGGGATCTGTCGTAGTTATTTTAATAAACAAGATTGTCGAATCCAACAAGGAGTAGAAGGTGCTGACAAGTGATTTTGAGCAAGGTTTCACAACAAGTAATACAAGGAAAATGTTTATCTATTTTTGTAATAACCAGCAAATAAAGAATAAGTAAATAAAGATATGCAACAATTGTTGCAGCGAGTGGCACAATCCTTTTCAGTGCAAAAGGACAAGCCGATTGTGATACTTATGATGATTAAAACGTTTCTGAGGACACATGGGAATTTCGTCTAATTGCTTTCACCATATACCGCTGATTAATTTTCAATGTTTCGTTAAGTGTTGTGTGGCTGAACCTATGCTAATGCACCGCCCTTACCTGGAAAAATGCACACATGTGATTAAACTCCTTGCAAGCGTCCGCAACTACAAGAAAGTAATTAAGATAATATCTAACCATAGCTTTAAACTACGGGATCCTGCACTCCCTAGTGCACTAGCTTGCAAATTGGGATCCAGGTTTCTGTCACTCCGGCAACCCTACGATAAGCAAGCTAAATACACTATGCATTCCTCTAGGCCCATAAAGCTGAAGTGCTATGTAGTCAACATTCGCACAACACCAACACCACAACTTAAATATCAAATCATTAAATATTACTCAACATAACATGACTACTAGCAACGAGACTTATCCCATGTCCTCAAGAATTAAATGAACTACTCACAAGACATAATGTGGATCATGATCAGAGGTGATGTAAATATGGATAACATTCTGGTCATAACAAGGATTCACCGATAAAACTCATAAGCATCAACTACAATCAGTAATTAACACCGAGAGAGTGATCCCAATGAACTAGACAAGTTACATCGTCAAATGTTACAGCAGGATGAGACAGGGTGATGATGGTGCTGACGATGGAGATGATAATGATGATGACAATCCTGATGATGCACGGCGCGATGACGATGACGATGGCGACGATTTCCCCCTCCGGGAGGGAATTTCCCCAGCAGATTTCTGCTTGTCGGAGAACTTTTTCTCTCTGTCTGGTTTCCGCCTCACAGAGACGGCGAAAATAATAATTGGTGGCCGCCCCCAATGATTTTAGGTCAAAGTGAAGAAGTACACCGAAGGGGGGCCACAAGGACCAGTGGTGGGTCCCACCAGAGGCCTAGGGTGGACCTACGGCCCAAGGCCACCCCTGTCCCTGGTGGCACTCCTCCATCCCATTTTCTGGTTCCGTGGCTTAATCTCATATATATTAATTTTCTAAATTTTTGTGTCTTCAGAGGGCAGGTGTCTTGATAGGTTCTTTTTCCCGCTGTTTCCGGACTCCAATAGATAATTCTCGAAGAATACCAAATATACAAAATAAGATAAAATAACATAAGTAATGCATCATAGTATAAAATATATCAATGAATAGAGACAAATTATGACATAAAATAGTGATAAAAAAATGGACGTACCAAGGACATGGGCGCCGGATGGCTTGATGGATAGACCATGGAGGTGGCGATCGCCATGAATAGAGTCATACTATTTCACAATTAATATGATTATTTGTGATTTTTATGTCTTGGTTTTTACTCGTATGGTAAAAGAAAAATCACTCAAAAAATTCAAGTCGGTTGCCTCCCCGAGTTTCGCACAATAAAAAAAAAATGCAAGTTGAGTATATTTGGTAGTAGGACTATGAAATTAGGGTGATGCCAATTCTCCCCAGCTGGACGGTCCGAGACAATTACTGCATAAGCAGTATGTTAACTTGACGGGCGGAAATGGTGGGTGGCTTGCTCCTGAAAATTCACTTGCACAAGCCCTCTCTTCTTTGTCAGAAATGCCAAACTTTGAGCCGTTACCGGTGTTACGAGGTACACGTACGGAGATGCTTTTCCGGTTTCCTGCAAAAACGTTGAGTCGGTCAGTGTTGCGGGATCTGGTCGTGGCCGTTTTTCCTCCTACCAAAACCACTTTACACCTGATCTATCTCTTTCCCATCTTGTTTACTCATCAAATTTGCGGTGGCCGAGCCAGCCTGCAGATCTGGCCACGGAGATCCCCATCCACCTAGGAAGCGGAGCTGATTGGACGAGAGCTGAAAACGGTTGGGACCAAGGCGATACCGTAGAGGCATGAATACGGTATGCACTTCCATGGACCATGGCTTGTCATTCCATGGCGGATGTCATATGCTGGCGCATACTCGAGTTCACGCGAAGGAAAACAACTCTTCCTCCGACCCACACACTTGAGAAACAGACGGGAGCAAGAGTTATTCATTATTCGCTATGACCGAGTCATACCGTTGCGGGCTACCTTAGAGTTTTTGGGCTTGAGGTCGATGCAGACACTGTATACAGTCAACTTAGGTCAACTGAGGTCGATGCAGACAATGTATGCAGACTGTCTGAGGTCCGGGCACGACAGCCAAATCAGCTGGTTGATCTATAAAAAGTGTTGACCTGTTGGCGGTGGGAAGCATTGGGTGGGATGGTGAGTTTGCCGCAAGCAATTTTCTCATTAATGTTTTGAAGCATATGAATTCGACATGTAAATAACAAGATTGTTTTCGACATGTTCTTATAATATAGAGACACACACATTCCTTAGTAAAGGTGGAATCATATCGAATTATTCAGAAATCATATGGAATTATTCAAAATTGACCTACATAAAACAAATTGCTTTGCAAATTCTCAGTCGTATGATAATTAAGTTAGAATTTATTCAACTATAGCACTATCAGAATGTATCGCGATTCTTACACCCCATGAGTTGCAAGTTAGTTTGTACTTGAGATTTTTTAGTTACATCTGGGTTTTAGGTGAGATTTTGTAGTGATTGCAACTGAGATTTTAAGTTGCAACTAAAAATTGGTTCACACGATAAAGAAAATAAAGGATATTCAATGGTAAGAAAATTCTTCACTCAGTACAAATTCATAGAATGGTACTCCCTCCGTTCCTTGATGTAAGGTGTATAGTTTTTTAAGAAAAAGTTCAAAATATAAGGTTTATTTCGATTTTTGGACAAATTTACCAATTCACAAATGAGTTAAATTACTCCACGGAGAGATTAAACCAATTGTTTTCAAATTGTGACCGCTAGGAACTCCCCTCTCCTAATTTTTTTGAGGGAAAAATGATTCCACCGTTTACCAAATGCCTGTCTTAATATTCATGCAAGAAAACTATACACCCTATATTAAGGAATGGAGGGAGTATTTAATCTCATTCTCGGTAAACTGAGAATTAGCCACGGCCGAAAAGAAATGCACAATAAACATTCACGTGGCAAACCATTGATACTAGTGCACAACATCCAGGCCCTAGCTAACTTTGTTTCCGACAATCGACCATTGTATCGACAAGTGTATTGATATAACTCACTCCGGTACGGAAAAAGTGACGATTTTTTTTGATAAAGGGAATATATTAATATTGCGGAGATACCAATTGCACCCAGCCTCTGCAACAACGCAATGTCCAAAAGATATTACGGATGCACATAGCTAAAACATAAAAAAGAAGAAGAATAAAAAAGAAAGATCTCGCTATAGTGATAAAATCCTTATAGCTGGACTGCTGGAACAAATCCACCACCAAGATAGCACCCGAAGTCCAATTCTTCAAAAAATGATGATATACATATACTAACTTGGTCACTGGTCTTAGTTCGAATATACATATAATGACCAACAGAATTATAATATTCAGAAATTACTTGTTGAGATAAATCTATGCATATGATTTTTTAATGTCCTTTTCTAATACTTAATACATTATCGGTGGCGAAAGTTTCTGAAGTATGACTTGGGATATGTATGAAATTTTACTTGCTTGTGTAGCGCAGATAGTGAAAACTCTAAGTCAGCCCGAGCTAGGGTGGTCCGGTTATCCTTTCACAATCGAGCCGTTCGTTACATCACTTAAGTCATATATAGCTTTTGTATAATCCTTTGTAAACAGCAAACCGAATACAAGCGACAGAGGCCCCAGCCACCCCGCTCATACGCATCTTCTTCTCCCGAACTGGAGCTGATTCTCGCTCGTAAATCCGCTGCACATTTAATACTCACCCCATACTGCCACAATCCCAACAAGGGGTGCACTGTACTACACTAGTTTAGGAAGCGCGGCTTGCCGCGCGACACCAGTAAATTCAGAAAATATTTTGCCTGTAATCATCGTGTATTGCACACATTAAAAAGAAGTCAACTAATATCAACAGAAATATAACCAAGGTAATACCACACACATGTTGAGACGAAGTTTACAATACCAGTAACATATATGAATTCAAGAGGTAGATATGTTGAGACGAAGTTTACAATACCAGTAACATATATGGGTTGAAGATGTAGATCAGATAGTTATTACACAAGGCTGAACAAAAGCACTAAAAATTGGGCATAGATTTGGTGGGTCCATATGCACGTACACGCAGTGATAGATACACTGTACACCGTAATCAGTTGGGTATGACATCAAGCATTGTCGATGCCATATATATTGTCGATTGATAAGATGGTTAATATCCAAGCGGAAATATAATCTACACAAAATATTAATATCACACAATGTGATGGGCCGATATTTAGGTTCGACGTGAAGATTATGCAACTATTTACACAAGCTGAACAAAACCATCAAAATTGGTACATAAGGAGGTTCAGTAAGTCCAGAGGCATAGTGCAATATGAACTATAGTACAATCAACACATAACAAAGGAACTCTATATATTTGGTAGCATTATACTGTCCGAAAGGTTCGAATGCTGCGTGAAGACGGCACATGCAATGGTGTTCAAAAGACCATTAGGTTTAGCTTCACCAACAACAGATTGGCTGCAAAAAGAACTGCAAGGATAGCATATCAGTCTACAATAGTTATATTAGGACACCGGGTATTCTAAGCACCAATCCATCAGATATAGCTCCAACACTATACATTGGCAATCGACAGGAAGATGATTTCCATCTGGAGTATAATTTACATAAAAACAATATAGCTTCTAAAATATTCCCAAATATAGGCTAAAAACTAATACTGAACATCCAAGTCAATGGAAATAGATCCAACTTGTTGCACTATATACATTGGCAATCGATACAAAGATATTGTGTTCCGGAAACGCAAATCGGAGCCCGGGCTCATCTGAGCCCGGCTGCCTTTTCTGAATTTTTTAAAATTTGAAAACGCATCGAAAAATTCTGAAAAAAATTATGCGGGAACATATTCATGCGCGCAACACTCGTGTAAATTTTCGACAGAAAACATCAAATTTGCGCCCTGTGCAAAAAAACAAAAATCTGTCTTTTTAAATAGTGGACTGTTCACCTATTCAAAAAGACAGATTTGTCTTTTTTGCACAGGGCGCAAAATTTGATGTTTCTGTCGAAAATTTACATAAGTGTTGAATACTCCAATATGTTCATGTACAATTTTTTTCAGAATTTTTCGTAGCATTTTACTATTTCAAAAAATCGAAAACAAACCGGGCTCATATGAGCCCGGGCACCAAAACGCCCCGCCCATTGTGTTCGCACATTTTACCTAAGTCATCATGAGTCCAAAATGTAATGTTATGAGACTATTAAATTGCAAGCAAGATATAAAATTATTATGGAAACCGTGCTAGTTTGATATTAGCTGCTCAAGGTATGTCACAATAATAATACAATTTATTTGTTGATCATTGTTTTATTAGCACATACTTTATCAAGGTAATCTGCAACATTAGTGATTTTGAATCACTTGAAAAGGAGGGTCTTGGGATCAGCTTACCATATCAAGGTAATCCACAACATGAGGGATTTTGAATCACATGAAAGGAGGAGCTACTGCAAGATAGGAGCTAAATTCAGAACTCAGAGAAGCCACACAAAACAATCCAAGTATGCATGCATCACAAGCTAGATTCAAATAAAAGGTATGTAGTAGTTTATTTAAAGATGCAAGGAAATTAATTTCAGATTCAGTAGAAAAAGATCGATCCAAGAAAGGTATAAATTCAACAGTTTTAGTTTGGAAGTGTAATGGTCTCAAAGGATCTGAGCATGCAACCCAAAGACACAACTGAACCAAAAAATCTCAATTAGCTCATTAAATGGGGAAAGAAGAAATTACTCAAAGTAGGCCTTCACCTAATGGGAATCATAGCAAAGAGGAGAATGGAAGTTGGCACCAAGAATCACACACAAACAAAACGTCTCTAGGACATAAACCATGGAAGCAGTCACTAATAAGAGGGACTGGCATTTTCACTCCCAAAATAAAATGTAATGAACCAACAAAGTAATTGAAAACGTGTAAATATCTGAACCTTTGAAAGCAAAGCACATAAATGAGAAACTACTTTGATTTTTAGTAACAAAAATAAATATATTATAATGAATTTACCATCTCTGCTATTCCTGAAATTAGGGGAAAGAAAAATAACACAATCTTAAAATAACTATTTTGAAGCGATATGTGAAAGTCTCCACTTCTGTTATAATCACTTTTTGATTTTATACTGGAAAAGGAATAAACATGTTAGCTGCCAAAATGAACTGTAGTAAACCAGAGAAGAAACTGAAAACATAATCAGGCATCCAAACATATGAAGGAAAAGCACTAAAAAGTAAAGAAATCTAAATTTTTAGTCACCAATCTTAACTATCAATAGTGAGTTTACCAGCTCTGTTATTTTTCCAACAGGTAGATACTTCAAAATACCCACATTTGAAATGGGATAAGCTATACCATACAACAGGGCCCACACACTAACCGTAAGAGTTATTGTTTTGCAAAACCTGTTCCCTTCATGAATATGGTTTTTATTTGTATTCCGGAAAAGAAAGAACTAATAATTTTTTTTTGCCAAGATAAACTATCCGAACTCTCGAAGAAAGAGACACAAGATGATAAACAATTTTAAATTATTAAATCAATATATAATATGAGTTCACCATATCCGTAAGTTTTTGGAAACAGGTAACCAAGCACGTAACTAACTTTTAAATACCACTATATAGCACTATGCCACTATATTTACCACCACAGCAGACCTGTTAAGTAGTTAACGGCGGAATGCTGAGATGCCAACAATATAACATGTATCTAGGACAAGTACTAACCTGGCTAGGCATTAAGAAAGAATGCATCAATAGGGATCATGTCCGTGAGCCCATCGGCGGGAACCATAATTTGAATTGATCAAGTGCAAGCTTCAGTGGCAAGCAAGCAGGTAAACTGCATACCAGCCTAATGTGGAAAAGGTTACTTCCTGATATCCCATCATAGAAAATGTCAAATAAGGGGTCAAGCCCCTTGCATATATAATCTGAAGGTTAGAAGAAGCCAAGAAAAGCACCATATGCAATTCAAGTAGCAATTCTCATATTAGCTTTTCCTGAAGAAGTAAAGATAACAAAGTAATTAAGCATTACATGCAGTTAAGAAAAGAGTGTACAAAGGCGCATCACACCCCAGCATGATAAACTTTTTAATTGCAAGTTAGAATATTTATCCCTATAATTCAAACATCAAGGCCGACTGCATTTTCACCACCGCCAAAAACATTCATGTTACATTACCAGACTCCATCTAGTATTTTTTACAAAACCAAAAAAAAAGTTCAGAAAGAATTTCCCAAACAGAGCATTAAAAATTCAGAATGCACACCTCCTTATAATAAGGTACATTTCATCAAATATACCATATTGGCTATGTAAAAAGAGATCACAGCAAACTATCCGATCCTAAATCAACTCCAATGCCTACTCCATTTTGTATCGCACTACTACTTAAATTCTCAAGAAATCTATCATGTGCACCAGTGGGAAGCCATCTGTAGCAAATGTTGACAAATTTCTGAATTTACCACAAAGCGGATCACACGCGTCGAGCTGGTGCTCCTTCCCTCTCTCACAAGTCGGTTATACTCCAGTTTGGCCATCTCGTCATAGCCCGTGTATGCTTCCTCCTCTATGTGTGTGTGAGAAAATGTCGCCAGCAAAATATACAAACGTGACACTTTACCGAGCCATACGAGATAGCGGCTGTACGCTTCATCATCGAATGGCCTGTCAAGAGGAGGAACATAAGAACGGTCTTCAATTTTGTTAATAATGGCCCACCACTTCTTTATGTACTTCTCATGAAGTCTAGGCCAATTCTTTTCCTTCTTCTGCTTTATTTTGTCCAACCTGCATATTACTCGTTATTAGTACATACAAATAGTTTAACAATGCCGAGTACCATCATTAAGCTAAAGAACTACTCACCCGTGAAGCCTAGTACTAGTGTCCTTGAATGGCGGCGGGGTCTCCTGGTATAGGCCAAACTGTGCCATCACCCGATCAGGAAGGTGGTACTCCACGGCATAGAAGCATATCATAGGGCAGCGCATCCGCCAAAAAATAATAAATTGAAACATCCTACCATCATCTCATCAAAAAATTCCTACATCTTACCACCATCCCACCATACAAAAATACATCCTAACCCTACAAATCATCTCCCTACCTAAGCTTAGCAATCATCATCCTAACACTACATACTCATATGCATTACATACTAACATTCCTAACCCTAGCAATCATCATCCTAGCATTACATACTCATATTCCTAACCCTAGCAATCATCATCCTAACACTACATATGCCAACTATCCAACAAATTTTGAAATTTCGACATGAACTAGGGTTAACCTAATAAGAGGAATGAGATGGTTTTAACCAATAAAAAGGATGGATTCGAAGGAGAGTACCTCAAAGATCCGAAGGAGAAGCAAATCCACGGAAAATAGCTTCAGATCTGGTCGGATTAGACTAGGGATTTGAGGGGGAAGAGGAGAGGGAGAGCCGGCGGCGCCAAGGGTGTCTCTCTGTCCCGTGCGTGCCAACCGTTATGTGCTAGGGCACGGGGGAGGGCGCGGCCCGCGTCTCATATCCCCAAGGGGCATGACGCCGCCCGGAGAGGCGTCGTACGCCTCACCATGGCGCTCCCCGGGACGGCGCCATGCTTCCGACATGTGGGTCCCCGCTTCGCCACGTCGACAACGGCATGGCGCTTTTTGCCAGGGCACCATAGCTGCATGGCGCGTTCTAAGACGGCGTCATGCTTCAGAGTATGGCGCCTTCCGGTGCGGCGCCAATAAAAAAGGTTAGATTTGTGATATCTTTTCAAAACCAGGTTATTTTTGGCTGAATTTTCAAAAATAGGTCAGTTTCGTCAAATTTCGTGAAATTCGTTCGAAATTTCGACGAAACTTTTTTCACTGCGGCCCACTCGGCGGCGAGGCTGCGGGTCAGCTGGTTCATGGCTCCTTTCGTCATGGAGTAGACGGCGAGGCCCGGGAAGCCGACAAAGCCGGCGATAGAGGAGATATGGACGACGCTTCCTCCGCCACCGCCACCACTCCCGCAAGAGCGCAGCAGCGGGTGCGCAAGCTGGGCGAGGTGGAAGGAGGACTCGAGGTTGGTGGCCATCACCCGCGCGTAGTCCTCGCCTGTGCACTCCGTCGCCGCCTTCACCATGGACTGCCCGGCGTTGTTCACCAGGATGTCGAGCTTGCCGTCGAAGGTTTGCTTCACCATGTCCATGAGCTTCTCCCTCTCGGCGCGCACGGAGACGTCGCAGACGGAAACGGTGACGCGGAGGTTCTTGCCCTCCCACCGCCGACGGCACTCCTCCAGCTCCTCCGCGTTCCGGGAGCACGTGTGCACCCTCGCGCCTAGACCCGCCAGCTGCTCCACAATCGCATGCCTGTCGGTCGATATCACCATGAAAAGCAAATGCACTTCGATACTATGAAACAGGCCCATATACATATATAGCATCGACCGTAGCTAGCTCAGAGTCTGTACCCGATCCCTTTGCTGCCGCCGGTGACGAGCGCCGCCGTGCCGGACAGGCTCCACCTCTCCTCCATGCTCCGGCGTGAGACGGCGGCCATGAATTCTCCCCTCGATCGCTTCCCTAGTCGCTCGCTCGGTCTCTCCTCCACGTGTGCGTGATTGCGGACAGCTGCTACTGATACGAGTTGAGACATGTCCGTGCTAGTTATTTATACTGGGTAGTGAGTGCATGATGGTTGCTAAGACCTAGCTGTTCGTGATCTCTGACGGCCGGATATGCAGAGATATGCAGCATACAAATTAAAAGGGCCACTGACTTCCTGCAGCCGGCCGCCCAACCAAGGACATTCGGTTTATCTGTTGGAGCGATCGAGAGCTGGCCGGCATGGACGGCGGCATGTGGCCATGGAAGAACATATTTCCTCGTATCATAAATACATGTGATGTTTTTTTTTTGACAATCATAAATACATGTGATCTTGGATATGTTTAAAGTCAAACTTGTTTTCCTTACGTTAAATTTTGGTTAATGTAAAAAATATAGCATAGATTTTGTTCAAGGTATGTTATTTAGATCCGGGACATACATTTCGTACACACAGTTTTAGTTTTCTAGGGTAAGCGATAAGGAATAACACAAATGGAAGGCTCAACCAGGCTCAACCGTGTGCAATTTGAAGTGTCTTAAATTACACGATCTATACTAGTGAGTGTTATAAGATTATAGCCCTACTAGAGGGAAGAGCCTGAGCATATGTGTCTTTGTCTCAATTTGCTGACCTTGGCAAATAATTTCAGGTAGAAACGTCCATGACAAGACTAGAAGAATATGTCGTTCATCGGGGAGTGCTTTCGGAGGCCGAGATCCACATGAATCTCGGTATTTTCAAAAAAAAAAATGAAATCAAAATTTTGTTTTACAAAAAATTCGAACAAAATTACTAGGTGTCGATAATGTCGAGAACTACCACCGTGCAAATTTTCAACCAAAATTTCGTATTATTTTAATTAGGCTATAGAAAAAATGGCAAAATTTGAAATATCAGAAACTATGCACTTTTCACCGATCTAGATCTACACCTAGGAATGTTTTTACGAAATTTTTGAAACCTAAAAATTTTGATTTCAGTTTTTTTATCTATACTCCGTGGAGCTTGGCCTCCAAAAGACCACTCTCACGTTCATAGACTATTATACTATACGTACGGAGTATATCATACAAATAAAAACACTGCATTATATGCATGAGTACATCACTAATGAATGTTAGATCATTATTTTTAGGTTAATTTTAGTTCAATTTTTTTATGGGAGTAACAAGTAACCACAAGTTCATAGAGTTTCAAGATTTCCAAATTGATACATCACAAACTGGTAGTTGAGACAGCAACCCAAGCTACACTACGGGAAACGCACGAGACGCCCGACGGCTGGAAGCCGTCGGCGTATAACAAAAAGCCGTCGGCGTATAGATATGCCGACGGCTGCCGTCGGCGTCTTCCCGTCGGCGTTTCGGCCCGTCGGCGTACCACTTCCGCCGTCGGCGTATCCGAACCCCGTCGGCGTACGTGATGGTGGGACCCACAAGACGGCATCCGGCCGTTCCGTCAGTGCACCATACGCCGACGGCAATGCCGTCGGCGTATGAGTCCCGATTTTTTTTTTTTAGTTTTTGAATTTTGTTTTTATTTTTTTTGAACTTTTTTTAATTCTTTTTATTTGTATTTCAAAATTTTCAACTTAGTAACATACTTAATCCTTCATTGCACACTTAATTATATGTCAAAGTACTTACCCTGGTCAAACTTCCCGTTCGGTCACCCATCCTTAGATTGCTCCAGCCCAAGTACGCTTAACTTTTGAGTTCCTTCCAAACTAGCTTCCAAATGAGAAATTAGAACTTACTGATATTAGTACCCTATCAATCATATTAACCCCTCGGTTATGATGTTACACTTTTCGTTATTTAAATTTTAAAAATTTGTTTTAGTAAAGTAATGATAATGTAATAGTATATTCGAATAAATAACAATAAAATGAATTTTACTTTATTATTTTCCTTTTTACATTTAATATGGAATAATTCATATCTTTAAATCCGTAAATCGAAATTTGACAAATTAAATAACTAAATCGATTAGAAAAATGAGAGGAATTCAAATATTTCATCCATATCATCTTTTGCATCACAAAAACCTTGATAGTTATAGAAATTGGAAAAATACTCAAAAAATGAAATCCATTTTTCATTTTTTTAGTGTCAAAACAGGCTTTTTTTGTGAAGCAGCTACCAAAATGGCTCACCGAAAGAGGAACATCCAAATAGATAGAAAATAGTAGACAATCTTATAAGTGCATTTAAACTTGGGTTTGGATATAAAATCATACTTGGGTATTTCAAACATTTCAGATAAGTTCTTACCGATTTTGCTAGAAGTGGGTCTGATTTGAACTACGGTGCCGCATAGTTTGGTCATGATTTTTTTTAAAGTCACTTTTAGATACAAAATATATACTTTCTGTAGCGATCTTTGACGGTTTTTGTTGGATCGAAGTTACGGTTAGGTTTAGGTTTATCGTTAGGGTTTATGGTCTCGGTTTCAAGCTAGGGTTAGACATAACTAATTCAAAAAAAATTTAAAAAATGGAAAACCTTCACATGGCATCCTTTTATGTGACCTACCACCTGGAAAAAATTATAAACATGAGTTATGAAGGTTTTTATAAAAAAACCTTCACAGAAATGAGCTACGAGGTACAAAGATGTATGGTTTTCGACTGAAATGAGCTAGGGTATAACATTTAGCATAGCAAAAAATGTCGGAATGGGGCAATATTTGACACACTGGTGTATCTTGGTTGTAGAATAGTATTGACTAAGGGGTTTAGGGTTTTCGTTGATTAAAAAACCCATTTTTCATTTTTTTTAGTGTCAAAACAGGCTTTTTTTGTGAAGCAGCTACCAAAACGGCTCACCGAAAGAGGAACATCCAAATAGATAGAAAATAGCAGACCATCTTATAAGTGCATTTAACCTTGGGTTTGGATATAAAACATACTTGGGTATTTCAAACATTTCAGATAAGTTCCTGCCGATTTCGCTGGAAGTGGGTCTGATTTGAACTACGAGTGCCGCATAGTTTGGTCATGATTTTTTGAAAAATCACTTTTAGATCCAAAATGTATACTTTCTTTAGAGATCTTTGACGGTTTTTGTTGGATCGAAGTTACGGTTAGGTTTAGGTTTATCGTTAGGGTTTACGGTCTCGGTTTCGGGCTAGGGTTAGACATAACTAATTCAAAAAAAATCAAAAAATGGAAAACCTTCACATGGCATCCTTTTATATGACATACTAACTGGAAAAATTATAAACATGAGTTATGGAGATTGTTATAAAAAATCTTCACAGAAATGAGCTACGAGGTGCAAAGATGTATGGTTTTCGACTGAAATAAGCTAGGGTATAACATTTAACATAGCAAAAATGTCAGAATGAGGCAATATTTGACACACTGGTGTATCTCGGTTGTAAAATAGAAATTACTAAGGGGTTTAGGGTTTTTGTTGAATAAAAAACCCTTTTTTCATTTTTTAGTGTCAAAACAGGGTTTTTTTTAAGCAGCTACCAAAACGGCTCACCGAAAGAGAACCATCCAAACAGATAGAAAATAGAAGACCATCTTATAATTGCATTTAACCTTGGGTTTGGATATAAAAATATACTTGGGTGTTTCAAATATTTCAGATAAGTTCCTGCCGATTTCGCTGGAAGTGGGTCTGATTTGAACTACGAGTGCCGCAGAGTTTGGTCATGATTTTTTGAAAAAATCACTTTTAGATCCAAAATGTATACTTTCTTTAGAGATCTTTGACGGTTTTTGTTGGATCGAAGTTACATTTAGGTTTATCGATAAGGTTTACGGTCTCAGTTTCGGGCTAGGGTTAGACATAACTAATTCAAAAAAATCAAAAAAATGGAAAACCTTCACATGGCATCCTTTTATATGACCTACCACCTGGAAAAAAATTATAAACATGAGTTATGGAGTTTTTATAAAAAAACCTTCACAGAAATGAGCTACGAGGTATAAAGATGTATGGTTTTCGACTGAAATGAGATAGGGTATAACATTTAACATAGCAAAAAATCTCAGAATGAGGCAATATTTGACACACTGGTGTATCTTGGTTGTAGAATAGTATTGACTAATGGGTTTAGGGTTTTTGTTGAATAAAAAACCCATTTTTCATTTTTTTAGTGTCAAAACAGGCTTTTTTTGTGAAGCAGCTACCAAAACGGCTCACCGAAAGAGGAACATCCAAATAGATAGAAAATAGTATACCATCTTATAAGTGCATTTAACCTTGGGTTTGGATATAAAAACATACCTGGGTATTTCAAAATTTCAGTTAAGTTCCTGCCGATTTCGCTAAAGTGGGTCTGATTTGTACTACAAGTGCCGCATAGTTTGATCATGATTTTTTGAAAAAAATCACTTTTAGATCCAAAATGTATACTTGCTTTAGAGATCTTTGACGGTTTTTGTTGGATCGAAGTTACGGTTAGGTTTAGGTTATCTAAAATATTTGATTGTTTTTTCACAAAAATAAAAGAAATTGAGAAAATACTCAAAAAATGAATTGCTTTAGCATGGAGACATTTTATGTGTACTAGTTTCTATCAAAAATTATAAACTTGAGTTTTGACAAATATTTAAAAAAATGCTTCGCAAAAAGGTTTATTATCTATAGACATGTATAACTTTCGCGTCAAATGACGAAGTTATGGCCATCCCCAAGCCATAGATTGTCATAATATGTCCATACTTGACACATAGGGGTGTCTTGGTATGGAAAACATTGTTCCCAAAAATAATTTCCAAAATATTTTCGTAAATATCATTTTCCATTTTAAGTGTCAAAAATGACTTTTTAATTAAGCAAGTACCAAACATATATTTCAAAATGTCATGTGCATGGTGAAAAAGATTTTATGGATGTCATATTTGGATTCCTCTAATTTTTCTAATCGATTTAGACATTTTATTTGTTAAATTTCGATTTACAGATTTAAAGATATGAATTATTTCATATTAAATTGAAAATAGAAAAAAGTAGACGCCGACGGCGGCCGTCGGCGTATCAATGCCGTAAAGCCCAGTCTGCGTTCCGTTACGGCGGGCCTTGTACGCCGACAGCATTGTAGACGCCGACAGCTGCCGTCGGCCTATGTTGGGCTACGCCGACGGGGTTTTTACGCCGACGGCCGCGTTCGCGGCTTCCTTTAGCTCGCATGTACGCCGACGGCCCCGACATTTGGCCGTCGGCGTATAAGTCGGTCGTCGGCGTATTGTGGCTTTCCCGTAGTGCTAGAGACACAACTACGAATTCTGGAGAAATTAAGCTTTTTTTACTAAGCATGAAAATTTGTGGAGCTTCTTTTTTTTTTGAATCACGATTATATATTTAATTTTTATCAGATCAATTTTATACTGAAATTCAACGCTCTGACTTGGTTAGAGGAAGTACTTTATTCATTACAAAATAATCATGCATGTGGATCAAACAGGGTTAGTCAAGCATGGAAAATTCAAGAAAATGAAACTATAGACAAACCGATAGGAAAATTTAAAAGAAATAGAAACAAGCTAGGGATATTTAATTGAACCAAAAGATTTGCTAGGTCGTCCCTATCATTAGAAATGCATTTTGTGCAAGCATAGCGCACTTGAAGGATCTTTCAGAACATGGAGATTCTGGTTAACTAAACATGAATCTGGTCAAATACTATTTGAGTTTCCACTATGTTCGGTCCAAGAGTATACAACGGAATAAATAGAAAATTAAGCTTGACATTGAAAAATGAACAAGCTGCAAAACAGCAAGTCATCTCTTCTGGCAACAAGAAAAAGATAAAGAGGAAGAAAACAGATTGATGAATTAAGAAGATATATTTGCATTCGATTCTCAATTAATAAAACGGATGGTCTCTCAAAAAAGAAACTACTAGTGGTTATAAAAATTGTCTGAGAAGCTCTAGATCTTCTTTTTTTCGAAAAGGGTGTGAGAAGCTCTAGATACCTAGCAATATTAACCGACTCAGACGATGTCAGTTAGTTAAGTTTGATCCCTCTAACTTGCCTAATTGTACGAAGTGTTCTAGTGCCTTTTATTTAGGGCTACCCGGCTGCACCGCACGGGAGCCTTCACTATGCACCGGCACCCTCCTCTCTCTCTCTCTCATGCACGTAGCGGTAAGTAAGCATGACAGCTCTCAATTTGTTATCCCGGTTGAGGATTCGTTGGCTATTTTGTGACAACCTTTTTTATTGGTAATTACAAGATTATTGTAACATACTTGTCAGATTATGCACTACTTAGTTACCGGATTAAAAATGACTTATTTGTCGTATTTTTAGATTGTTGTTACATGTTTGCCATATTATGTACTACTTAGTTACCAAATTAATATAATTTGTATGTTATTAATTACCAGATTGTTGTCCCATACTTACCAAATTATGAGTTACTTGGTTGTTGGACTAAAAATAAATAATTATTGCATTTATACCAAGCAGTGAGATTACATTTTACAAGAGGGACCTCCAAAAGATAGAAAATTTGCACTGAAGACCCTAAAATAAGTTGCAAAAAGCAATCAAGTCCACCGCCATTGATCCACAGCTTGAAGAACCAGGCATGCGCATCAGCTTCATTGCTGGGGACGCTGTTAGAGTATATCACGGTTAGGTTCGTTTTGGTAGTTTAGAATTGTAGTCCAAGTCTATCTGTATTAGGTTTCTTAGCCCACAAGTATTTTCACCTATATAAACAGCCCACCGTGGCTCATTGTAATCGCCCAACACAATTCAATACAATACTATTCCGCAATACATCTTGTATCATGCTATCAGAGCGGCAAGATCCTTGACCTAGCCGCCACCCACGCTTCCGCCTTGCCGCCCCCGGGGAGATCATCTCCGCCGGGGGCAGCGCAATTAGTAGATTAGATCGTCGCAATTTTTCTCGCCGGCCGCTTGACCGGCGTTTCTTCTACTTTCGCCGATCATAGATCGGATTGCGTCGCCCACCGCCGCACGTCATCTTCGTGCGCCTCTACTCCGACCAAGTCATCGACTCAGCTCCGCCAAGCCTCCACGCTCCATCGCCGACTGCATCGTCCATGCATCTTCACCACGTCGGCTCGTCTTCGACAACGTCAACCAAGTATGCGCCTCGCCGTCAACATAAGGCTGCACCAACATCACCGCGGTCATCATCGCCGACAACCATCTACACCAACATCTCCGCATCTTCGCCGCCACCACCGATCGTGGTCAACGTCAACGCCAAACGGGTTCTTCTTCGCCGAATCCGGGTTAAATCCTCGATATATACTACTTCTACAACTCGATCTACTTCAACAAACGTCGTCTTCGTCCATCACGACCTCGCCACCAGAGTTGGAATCTCTTTTTTTTCTCTCTACTCCGAAACCAACGACGGAAACCGACCGTCAACGGAGAATCTTCTTTGCTCCTCAAACCGACTCTGACTCGCATGGTTTGTGATGGTCCCTGTCTTCGCATGACCGGTATTGGCAACACCGACTCGTGCCTTCGTCCCCTACACTCTCCCGAGTTTGGCAAGCTCGGCATGGCGTGCCGCCTACCTCAACTACGTCTACATCTACGACAATAACGTCTACCTCAACAACAACAACAACAACAACGGCAACTTCCCCAGGCTCAACGACGACGACATCGACCACAACACCAACACCAACGACTTCCTCAACGGCGACTACGACTACATCACGCACGGCACCATCGACCATGACTACAGCGCCCACACCCTCGGCTACATCGACATCGCCATCAAGGGCTATCACCTCGGCTCCCTCTCCGGTTCACGACTTCGGATTATGTTCCAGTCATACCGTCCGCGACGCCCCTGCTATTCACGTCACTACCGATCCGACTGCCCGGGGGGGGGGGGGGGGGGGGGGGTTAGAGTATATCACGGTTAGGTTAGTTTTGGTAGTTTAGAATTCTAGTCCAAGTCTATCTCTATTAGGTTTCTTAGTCCACAAGTATTTTCACCTATATAAACAGCCCACCATGGCTCATTGTAATCGCCCAACACAATTCAATACAATACTATTCCGCAATATACACAATCTATCAGACGCGCCCACTTGGGGACAGAGCTTCCATGGATCGCCGTCCTGGATCTGGAGAGCCTCCGCGTCGGCACACAGGCCTGGAGGTTGAGGAAGACACCGGAAGACATCGTCGGCATCAATTGCAGCCACCTGATGGCAATCAGTGTCAGCGGCCAAACATGGGCCCCCGAGATTGATCTCCTTGACTCAGAAGGTTCAGCGGTTCCCCGTCGCCATCCAGTTCTTCAATTGGATCGGGTCTCGCCTCTACTACGGTCAGCACCTCGCTGACATGGACAAGAGGCTCTCATGTGATGTATTATGTGTTAAGTGAAAACCCATGTAGCAGTAAATAATTTAAAACCCATTAAATATGTGCTACAAAAAAAATTAGATATGCATATATTCAGTGCACTACATCCACTCTCTCATATGTAAACTCGTAGGCAGAGGACGCGTCACAATGTAGACGCGTCGTTGCTAGTTGTGTATGCATCTGCCTAGTTGTCTATGCGTTACTTAAAAGCGTTGAAGGGTACAAGTTTACTGTTTTTATATTTGAGGGACCAAGACCTGCGCTCAGCCAACAGATTAGGGACCAATACAATAATACAGTTTTCTGTACTACATATATGTTGAAGCGATGATGTCACTCATGCGGTGTAGTTTCTACATCACCGAACCACCTTGCACGCAAAATATAAGAGAAGAAAATCAAAGATCAATCTGAGTACATGCACTGCATGGAGGTATCATTTCAAGGTTCAGGTTCAGGTGGTGATAATTTGCATCTGACCAAAGAGACAAACTATAATAAATTGTGTGATTGACTAAAAACCATTGACCTAAGCCGGCCGGCGGTTGATCTGGCCAGTAATGTCAACTAGCTAGGACGTGCACATATCTGTACTGTGATCAATTTATTACACATATGATTGCATAGTATATATATATTTGAGTGTATGTCGGCAAGATGAAATTTGAACTATATACATGTAACAAGGGATTTCAGGAACATGGCAGGGAGATTTGCCATGCCGTCGAGGGGGATTTGATAATTTGCGACACTTTATTTTGTAATTTGATCATTTGGCACAACTAATTTCACTGACGTGTGATAGTTATGTGTCAAATAATCAAATTTTAATGAAAAAGTGTGGCAAATCATCAAATATCCCCCATTTTCAGGTGCATTCATGTCCGTAGTTTCTACTCTGGGTACATACGCGCAGATACATACTAGTACAGGTGCGCAATCACATGCATGGTGGTCAATCTGGCCAAAGTTTGTTTATAGCGGACGAATTTTAACCAAAAAGCCAAAGGATTGATGAACGTACGAAGCTAGATATAATAGTAACGACTAGTGACACCTAGTACGTAGTCAACTTCATTTTTTTTTTGTCATGTCAGAAGCTAACATGTCTGATGTAGTGGTATGTACCTTCTTCTATTTTGTACCACACAGGCACAAACCTTTTTTCTGGTAATTAGTAAAATGAAAAACCAATTCAGAGAATTTTTATGGGAACCTATTCAGATATTAATGTAGCGTAAGAGCTGGTGCAAAAGGCCCAGATGCGCATAGAAACTTATATGGCATTTAACCTCCAGCCTATGCAGAATCAAAAACATCCCCTAAAAAAATGCAGAATCAAAAACATCCCCCAAAAAAATAAAGAATAAAAACAAGGCGTCCGACATGGAAAATCGAGCACAAATATTAATACTTCGGCCGCATGTCGCAGCCTTGGTGTTTCCTATTTCATCCTCATAGCGTCAGCTACGTCGTCCGCCTGGTGGGCCGGCCCAGATAGGCTATTTTTCCTTATATTCTCTTTTTTATTTTTCAGTTTCTATTTCTTTTTTATTTTGCTATTTTTTTTTTTTGTTCTTCTTATATTATTTTCTGTTTTTGTTTTAATTTTTATTTCTTTTAATCGAGTTTTGTTTTTTCTTAATCATATGCAAGTTTTTCATATGTTTAGTAAGTGAATGTGGTTTTAAATCGCAAGAACAATTATTTTGAATTGTACGAACCTTTTTTTCGTATGAACTTTTTTCCTCTTCATATGGACCTTTTTTTAACTCGAAAAAAAAATTCTTTATCCTGCAAACATTTTTCTTTCTTATGAAGATATTTTTGAACTCACGAACAATTGTTTGGAATGAAGTAGTCATTTGTTTCTCCCATATGAATATTATTGAACTCGTGAACACTATACTTAAAATGCATGAACATTTTTAAATCTCGTGAATATTTTTAAGATGTTAGAAATTTTAAAAATTATTTAAACTTTATAACTTATAATTCTAGATTACTGTTGTTAGTTATTCATATTAATATTAATAAAAAGAAACAAAAAATAAAATAGAAACAAGAACATAGAAGAAAAGGTAGAAAAAAGGAAAACAACAATAAATAAAAATAAAATTAAGAAATCAAAGAAAAAGAAATGTATTGAGCGAGCCATGCTGCGTGGTGGCGTTGCCCCTGTTTGACACTAAGAGCATCCAATAGGAGCTCCCCGCAGCTTCATGATATCCCACAAGTATAGGGGATCGCAGTAGTCTTCGCGGGTAGTGTAACCAAATTTATTGATTCAACACAAGGGGAACCAAATAATTCTTAGAGGTCTTCGCAGCTGAGTTGTCAATTCAACCACACCTGGAGAAGCACAAGTAACACAAGAGACATGAAAGTAGCAGTGATTTGAGAACATTAGTAACAGTAACACGAAAGCAATGATGGTGGAAAATGGACCGGGGTTCATAGTTTAACTAGAGGTAACTCTCTTAACCAAATAATCATGCATTGGATGAATAAATTACAGTTGGGAAATTGACAGAATTGCACTAATTAATTATGACAAAGAAACCTAGTTAATGAATCATACGTAGGCATGTGTTCCATATATAGTTGTATCTACTCGCAATGAGAATTCGCACAACAGCTTTTATCCTGTCATCCGGTTTCTGCCGGGCTAATAAAGAAACGTATGGCAATTAAGGTGCTACTTTTAATAGAGCATCGGAGAAAAGCATTAACATTCAGTGAACACACGTAATCCTCAAGTTACTAACCATCCCCATTGATGTCCACATTTCTGTCACTCGCGGTCGCCGGTTCCGGACTAATAACAGGTGCGTACAACTTGTAGATCATAAGCAACAATTATATTCACGCAAACATAACGAACCCAAATCTAAGATCATGCCACTCGTGCACTAGTGACAAGCATTAAGCATAACAAGGATGCAGCAACAAGAAATTATAAACATAAATATCTCACCATAATGTGACAATCCATCGGATCCCAACAAACACAACGCCAATTACATAAAGGTGATCTTGATCATGTAGGGCAGCTCACAAGATCTAAACATGGTAGCACAAAGGGGAGAGAGTACCAACTAGCTACTGCTACAAACCCGTAGTCCACGGAGGAACTACTCACAACTCATCGGAGGCAGCGGTGGCGATGAAGATGGCTCCTGGGGCCAATCCCCGTCCCGGCAGGGTGCCGGAACAGGATCGATCTGGCCCCCGAAATTTGTCGGCGATGGCGGCGGAGCTCTGTATCGTATTTGGGAAAATTCTTTGTGGGTTAGGGTTTTTTCGTCGCGATGAATAAATAGTCCAAAGGGCGTCGCGAGGCGGTGCCCGAGGGACAGGGGCGGCCAGCAGCCGTGGCCTCCAGTAAATCAGGTCCGGAGAGCGCCTCGGACCTCGGAGTGGTCTGTTCTTGGGCTTAAAAGAAAGCTACGGAAATTCCCCACAATTTTTGCGAAGAGTGATTTTTTATTTGACGTCATTTTCAGTGGTTAAACTGACGATCCCTGAAATCTTACGGAGGGACAGATTTCAGGAAAGTCAGAGTCCAATTCCAACAAGTCTCCTTTTGCGTTTTTATCATTCTAAGTGATTCCTACACATCAAAGTGTAAAAGAAGAACATTGTGCGCTTTTGCAACTATTAATAGGTTAGCCCAAATAAATCATAAAATTGATATAAAAACAAGTGGCAATGATGTAAAACATGCATGGAACAATCAAATATTATAGATACGTTTAACACGTATCAGCATCCCCAAGGTTAACTCCTACTCGTCCTCGAGTAGGTAAGTGATAAACAAAATATTTTTTTATGAGACATGATACTAGTATAACCTTGATCAAGATAGTAATGTAAAGCATAGGATATGAATAAAATGATCCAAAACAAATATCTATAGTTGATAGCAAGAAAGCAATGAATAACCAAGTTGAATTATCTAAGCAAAAAACCTTTCATGAATAGTACGTTAGAGACATGAAAGCAATGAGATCAACATATTTGATAATTCTTATAGGTAATAGTTCCTTGTTAAAACTGTTTGAGAATCAACACAAAGGAAGATGCAAGTTTTAGGAAAAGCTTCAACTTTCAACGTCTTATCTCATGGATACAGTAAATACAAAGAATCATGTTTAATCATAATGATATAATATGATCAACTGCACCCAGGGTCAACACAGTATGTTTGCTTGGTGGAGATAGATGGAAAGAAACTGACTCAACATTAAAGTAAAAGAAAGGTCCTTCATAGATGGAATCAGGGATTAGTCATGTGCTAGAGCTTTTGATTTTGAAAAACAGAGATAAAAACAATTTTGAGCGGTGCATGCTTTCGTCAATGATTCCACAGTAAAGAAACTAGCTAGTCCCCATAACAAGCAAGGATTTAGACTTTTGAGAGCGGGCTGGTAATTAGAGGAATGAGATCACTCCTCGTTCTCCTTTGTTTACCACTAACCAATGTTTGACTGATTTCTCAGGTTTGCACTGTGCGGAGGAGAATGGTGGGTTATATTTATATTTTGATTGAGACGCGAAGTCTCTTGCCAGCTCTCGGCAAATTCAAGTGAGGACGTGAACCATCAACACCGGGTGAAAGGGGGGAAATGACCTTTCTTGTCACAGGTTATATCTAGATTCTCACTGCTTCCTCATTAGCTTAAAAACATAGACACAAAAGGGAAAATTTTGAAGTTTTAAAGATAGCACATGCAAAATTTACTTGGAGTGGTAGGAAATACCAAGCATAGGTAGGTATGGTGGACACTGCTGGAAAGATAGTTTGGCTCAGGGATTTTGGATGCACGAGTGGACATCACACTCAGTACAGAATTTTTAGGCTTAGCAAAAAGGATTTTATGAAGCAAACATAATGAATGTTAACCGGTACAAGAATAAACATACAACATCAATCATTCATAAGCATAAGCCTCCACATCGTCTCCCTTATCGACCAAACATTTCTTTTGGTGGAAAGATTAGCTTTAGAAATTAGCAACTACGAAGTACCACACAGTTTCAAGCTTTTAACTGTAGTTCTTTACTAATTAGTTTTCACATAAATAACCAGCAAGTTTTAGAATTAATCTTAATATCTCAAAACAATTGAGAAGCATCAATATCCACACAATGATCTTACAAGACTATGCAGGCTTTTTATTTCACTCCATTATCACATGGATAGCATTTTGTCATTCCAACAATTCAATCAATCAATAATAACAACTCTCCAACAAGTATAAGTGAAGAACAAGAGAGTTTAACATCAACAACTAGCAGCTCTAACAAGATAAAAGCTAAAAGCGAGAGCTTACTAGCAAACAAACAATAGCTAAGAATACTCAAAAAGATATAAGCGAAGCAAAGGAGTATTCAAATGAAAAAGCGGAGCGTGTCTCTCTCCCACACAAATAGAGATAGGATCCAACATGAATATGACCATAAAACAAACCAACAAAACAAAAAGATGCTCCAAGAATAGCACATAATATGTAAAGTGATAAAAACTTAGTTTAAACGAAACGACCTGATGGTTGTCGATGAAGAGAGGACGATGCCTTGGGCATCCCCAAACTTAGACGCTTGAGTCTTCTTAATTTCTTCATAGGGATGCCATGGGGCATCCCCAAGCTTGATTTTTCTCCATTATTCATTCCCTCGCATCACCATGTCGCTTGAAACTTAAAAACTCTCTTCACACATAACTTCTCATCAACTAATTAGAGGGGTTAGTACTCATTAAATAAAATCCACTTTGGTTCTGTAAAGACACATTGCAAATACTCAATTTAACATTAGCTACTGTATACAAAGCCTTTGTGGTGTCTTTCCACAAAATAAATCATAAAGAAAGCTCGTATAAGAGACAACGCAAATAAAGACAGAAATTGTCAAAACAGAACAACTTGTAAAGATCGAATTTAAAGACATACTTCTGTAGCTCAAATCAGAAAACTCAAAACTAATGAAAGATAGATAAAAGTATCAGCCTTGCATTAAAAAGTTTCAGAAAAATATCACAATTTGACGATTTTAAAGATTTTCTACAGCGAGGCACAGAGAATCTGTTTTTCGACAGCAAATCAACACCTCGCACTTTCACTGCATTAGAGGCTACTTCTTGGCACAAAACGAAAACAAAATGATACAAAGGAGTTGTACAGGCAACAACATACTTGACTCAAGAAAAGCAAAAGAAACTGAAAGCGAAAAGATAATGCATGGGTTGTCTCCAAGAGCGCTTTTCTTTAAAGCCTTTTAGCTAGGTCCAGTAATTTCAATCATGCTCACATAAGAATAAGTTTGAAACGCAAAGGGGAGCATCATGAAGCAAATAACAAACTTTTTAAGTCTAACCCACTTCCTATGCATAGGCATCTTGTAAATAAATAAATCAATGAAGCACAAAAATAGGCATAGGAAGGTAAAGCAAGTGCAACTTCACAACTTTTAGCATAAAGAGAGGTGTTTTAGTAACATGAGGACTCCAACAACCATATTTTCCTCTCTCATAATAATTTTCAGTAGCATCATGAACAAACTCAACAATATAATTATCACTTAGAATAGGCTTTTCATGATCTACAAGCACATAATTTCGGTCCATCTAAAAATAGTGGGATTAAACCCACTTTCAATAGCATTATAATTTTATCATCAAGTAACATAGGACCATCATCAAGAGATTTATCATAGAAACTTTCTAAGCACAACTCCTCATTATCATGCATAATGGTTGTATTAAATAAGGATTATCATAAGATTTATCAATATAGCAGATTATCATATATAACAAGATCATCTTTATCAAAAAGTGATATTCAAAATAATCGATAGGATCATAGAATTCATACTCCTTTGGTAAGGAAGGAGGACAATCAAATAATGTATAAGTTAGAGAGTTACTCTCATTAGAAGGTAGAGATGGGTAGCTACTCCATTCTTCCTCCTTTTGTTCATCACTCTCTCCTCTTTTTCATCCAATGAGCTTCCAATTTCAGCAATTTCTTCTTCCATAGGCTCCTGCATGCCATTAGTCCTTCTTCTGGGAGAGATAAACCCTTAAGATATTCAGTAATATAAGCATTATCATCTTTGTAATTATCCATGCAATATTTAAGTATAGCAAAACTTTCATATTTATAAGGAGCATCATCAACATTTTCAAGCAAAGAATAATTTCATAAGCACCCTTCCAAGCAACAAATTCTTCAATTTGTTCCACATCATAAAAATCATAGTTCCCCTTAGCATAACATGATATGGTTTAATTAGCATGCAAGCACATTGGAAAGGAAGGTGTTCAAAATTCAAGCAGCATAAAGATTCATCACAACAATAAGATATGTCATATTTAAAGCACAAGTCTCTAGCATAATTATTCAGTTGATTTATTATTTTCCATAAGTGTATCCTTTTTGAGACAAGCGGTATTCCATATAAAATTCTCGTTGTTCCTCCATGAACCCGCCTTGCCAATAAGATCTAGTTTCAAAGAAGTTAACCATTGATAGCAATAAAATAAAAGAGTAGAGAAAGTGTATACTTCCCAAGTGAACCAATAAGTAGAGATATGGCTCCCCTAGCAACGGCGCAGAAAACTCTTGATATCCCATAAGTATAGGGGATCGCAGTAGTCTTCATGAGTAGTGTAACCTAATTTATTGATTCGACACAAGGGGAACCGAATAATTCTTAGAGGTCTTCGCACTGAGTTGTCAATTCAGCCACACCTGCAGAAGCACAAGTAACACAAGAGGGGTGAAAGTAGCAGTGATCTGAACAGTAGTAACAGTAACAAAAGCAATGATGGTGGAAAATGGACCGGGATTCATAGTTTCACTAGAGGTAACTCTTTTAAGCAAATAATCATGCATTGGGTGAACAAATTACAGTTGGGTAATTGACAGAATTGCACTAATTAATTATGACAAAGAAACCGAGTTAATGAATCATACGTAGACATGTGTTTTCCATATATAGTTGTATCTACTCGTAATGAGATTCGCACAACAACTTTTTTCCTGCATCGGTTTTCTGTCGAGCCAATAAAGGAACGTATGGCAATTAAGGTGCTGCTTTTAATAGAGCACCGGAGCAAAGCATTAACATTTAGTGAACACACGTAA
This sequence comes from Puccinellia tenuiflora, assembly GCA_012064385.1. Taxonomy (NCBI): domain Eukaryota; kingdom Viridiplantae; phylum Streptophyta; class Magnoliopsida; order Poales; family Poaceae; genus Puccinellia; species Puccinellia tenuiflora. The sequence goes on along the minus strand of QRDG01000079.1, from coordinate 1,009 downwards.
TCCTCAAGTTACTAACCATCCTCATTGATGTCCGTTTCTGTCACTGCGGTCGCCGGTTCCGGACTAATAAACAGGTGCATACAAACTTGTAGATACGATCTAAGCAACAATTATATTTATGCAAACATAACGTACCCAAATCAAAGATCATGCCACTCATGCACTAGTGACAAGCATTAAGCATAATAAGGGTGCAGCAACAACAATTTATAAACATAAATAACTCATCATAATGTGCCAATCCATCGGATCCCAACAAACACAACGCCGATTACATAAAGGTGATCTTGATCATGTAGGGCAGCTCACAAGATCTAAACATGGTAGCACAAAGGGGAGAGAGTACCAACTAGCTACTGCTACAAACCCGTAGTCCACGGGGGAACTACTCACAACTCATCCCGGAGGCAGCGGTGGCGATGAAGATGGCTCCGGGGGCCAATCCCCCCCGGCAGGGTGCCGGAACAGGATCAATCTGGCCCCCGAAACTTGTCGGTGATGGCGGCAGAACTCTGTATCGTATTTGGGAAATCCTTCGGGGGTTAGGGTTTTTTCGTCGCGATGAATAAATAGTCCAAAGGGCATCGCGAGGGGTGCCCGAGGGGCAGGGGCGGCCACCAGTCGTGGCCTCCAATAAATCAGGTCCAGAGAGCGCCCCGACCTCAGATTGGGCTGTTCTTGGGCTTAATAGAAAGCTACGGAAATTCCCCACAACTTTCGTGAAGAGTGATTGTTTATTTGACGTCGTCTTCAGTGGTTAAACTGACGACCTCTGAAATCTTACGGAGGGACAGATTTCAGGAAAATCAGAGTCCAATTCCAACAAGTCTCTTTTTGCGTTTTTATCAATTTCCAAGTGATTCCTACACATCAAAGTGTAAAACAAGAAAATTTTGCTCTTTTGCAACTATTAATAGGTTAGCCCAAATAAATCATAAAATTGATATAAAAACAAGTGGCAATGATGTAAAACATGCACGGAACAATCAAAAATTATAGATACGTTTGA